>OY787624.1:1802500-2346569 GCA_963678935.1 Umbilicus rupestris | reverse complement strand
TGACCAGATTGTGGTGAGATAGCTAGTCTGTGTGATCAGACTGAGCAAAGATTCTAGCTAGGTTAGAAGTAGAGGTTGTTATAGGCATAGACTAAGAACCGGTATCCGTCTACTTTAACCAGGTTTTAGCACAATCTTGGAAAATGGAGAGTAGTCCCCCCCCCCCCCCCCCCACCCTAGAGGTAGGCACTGCCGAACTAGGTGACCAATTGTGTGTCTAGCATTCACTGTTGTCTCAGATACGTTATTCCGCAAGTGTCGCAAGGGGTCGTTATAGCAACCCTAACTGATCTAGACACTAGCAACAAGTCAATTTTAAACTATACCGCTGATACGGATGTAAAAACATTCAGAGGCTTCAAGCTCGTACTCGCCCTTCAGTACGAATCGATCGTAGATCGAATGGGTACAGGCTATTGTTCACTCTACACCATAGTTCTGACTTCAATGGCTTTTTGGGCCATTTAAAGCTTCGAATTTCGTCTTGGTGTACACTAAAAAGTTGTACTCCATTAAGTTATCTTTGTAATAAGCTATGGCACGTCTCAATCGGACAATCATCATGCACTCATAAGGCTTTTGAAGACGAATATGTCAATCTGCCCAAATTTGGTATGTTTTCGTCAGAATCTTTGTATTTGCCTTATTTTGATCCAAGTCGACTACAAAGCTTCAATTTAGTAAATTTTGTCCTAGAACAAGAGTATCGTGGTAAATTGACAACAAAATGTTTTAGAAATGAAGAGAAATCCATTATAAATGAGTGAATATTTAGTCGATAAATCGACAGATCAGTGAATCATTTCATCATTTGGTCAAATCATTCACAATAAATCACATGTCACTCATTAAACATTACTTTTGAAATACCAAATTGGTCAAAAAGATAAATTTGAGTTTTACCCATAAAATTTCCGTCTCTCTAATCATTCTTTTATTCTTCTCCGTCCAATCATCTACACTTCTCTTTTTCTCTTATTATTTTCACACAATTAGAAGTGTCATGTGTCCTACTATGCATAAACTTTTCTCTCTCCAATTCCTTTTTTAACACAGCCACAATATATTTATATATACACGAACAAAAACTCATAGATGTATTATGCACTTAAGTTTTTTTGAGCATTTGGACATACATATAGCAATCCACTTAAAGTTTTAAAGCTTTTCAACATACATGTAGAAACGCACTTTATGTCTTTAAACGTTTGAGAGTCGATGCGATTTCATATGCGAGTTTTAATGAATAATGTTAATACACTTTATTTACAAACCAATGCACTTTTTTAAAACTCATATTTCAAGAATCAAAATTGGTAGTATTCAATGCACTTTAAACAAAATAAATCAAAACCCATCAAAACTCATTTCTCAAATATCAAAACTCATAAAACTAATAAAATCACAAAAGGATAAAAACTAACACAAAATGTCTAACATATTCTTTCAACCCACTAAAAGATAAAAATTTTCACTTTAGTCTATCGTCACATGGCAATTTGTTAGTCATTTGATCAAATAATCAAATCCCTCATAAAGTATCTTAGAAATGTACTTTATAAGTGGGGTTCAGTTGAGCGCCCTATATATATATAAGGAGGACCCATTGTTTAAGACGGTGAGACATAATCCTATCCATTGGATCGTATGATCGAAGTGTATCTTAAATTCACTCATGAAAATCTAATGAATTAACATATTATATGCAAAAGAGCATAAATGTAACTATTCATTATATTAATCCTTATTTATTTGGTTTTTATCTAATAAAATGTCGAAAATTACTCAACTTATCCTAGCAAATTCTATATTTTATATTTATTTGGTTTTTTGATGTTGATTTGTTTTCTATTTTTATTATTAATTTAAAATAATTTTTATTCACCAATACACTTTATGTTCTTTGTATTATTACACTCTATGAATAAATGAAAGTGCATAAATATTTTAACGCACTTTATAATTTCAAATAATGCACTTTAAATTTAAATATTTTATATTAAAAATAAACACATTATATGTAGTTTGAATTTAATAGTGCACTTTGTGTTTATATTAATGTGCGCACTTGGAGGTGTGGAACGTATACAGTAAATCATTTAGCCTTATCAAGACCCGATTAAACCTCCTATCTTTGAAATACTGGATTGTGATAGCGCCAGAGACCTTTTCAAGTCCCCTAATAATTATCATTTGGTAAACCTAATGATGCAGCGTGCGCGGCTAATGCAACAGAACGATAAATCAAATCTCGTTGATTCCACAGAATATGTAGAATTGACAGCGATTAAAAAAAACCCTCGATTTTTATTGAATAAAATTCAACTATCCCCGATAAAGCGTAACAAAGTGTTCTTAAATAGGCAAAACGAAAAAAAACTCTCAAGACATAAAGTTTTTTGAAATAAAATAGAAAACGACGTCAGATGGTCCAAAAAGTCTATACATCACCTAAGTTGTTCTTCTTAAGCTCCAATGTTCACAAGTGCATCCTTAGAGGTATTGTTTTTCAATGCATCAAATGCTTGCTAGTCCAATAGTTACATATTGCTAGTTAATGATATATGGTCCATATGTTGGTTATTTATTGTGCTGTGTTCTCTTGGGACCGGTGACTTGAAATCATTCATGCACCCCAAGTCAAATAAAAAATTCATGGCCGGAGTTTTATGGTTGAGTAGAATCAACATATGGAGTTTAAAGAAAATCATTCACATTAGAGTCACTCGTTTCCAGACCGAGTGATGTATCTTCAAAGTTCCAACAAGATATCTCGCCAGAAGCTTTACTTTTCTTAGTCATTCATGTAAACAAGTCAGATTGGAAATCCAAAATTTTATTGGCAGAATTTTTTTCTTTTTAATATTGTATTTTTTTTCTATTCTAACCAAACTCCTCGGTTCCATCAGAAATCGAACCTGTTGAAATGTTTGACTTCTTTTGCCATTAGAACACGATAAAATATTAATATATGAATATGTTGGGACATATGGGGACATGTCCTCAGCAGTTTTGATGGAACAAACATCAGCAGAATATTCTTGCATATCTATAATTATTAGATTTCTAAATCTTTTAGATTATGCATATCTTTGGATCCTACATTCGAAATTTATATTAGATGCATATCTTTTGTGGTTTAGAAATAAAAGAATATTCAAAATATTGTTAGGATTATATTGTACAAATTTCATAATCTTAATTCACATATTTGGAAATATCTATTATCTTTTTCTTGTTACTATCTCTGTGGTTTCTTGATTAGGAAGCAAAAGATTTAAACACAAGATAGAAATCCTAGCAATATAAATAGAGCTTCAAAGTCTCAAATCAAGACGTCGGTCTACATAAGAGAACCTGGAATTTTTGGTGAGGTCGATCTGTGGTTTACGAGCTGCTGCACGTCGCTGCGTCTGAGGAAGGGTCCGATAGACCAGTCCAGTGAGCTGCTGCATAAACGCAAAGGGGAAGCGTCCGCAGAGCAGTCCGGTTGATTCATGAGAAGATAGAAAGTGGGTCTAGGGCCAATTGGAGATTCGGGTACTATTCAACTTGTCTAGTCTTTTGTGAAAAGTATATCGGTACACTGCAATAAAAGACTGCTTCTCAAAATCCTTTCAGTGAAATCTGAAAGGTAGTGGTTTTTCTTTAAGTACGGTTGTACTAGAGTTTCCACTATAAATCTCTGTGTACGAGTCCCTTACTTTACCTTCCTGCATTACATTACTTATCCGTTGTGCAAATTGTACTTGGGGACACGTCCACAATGAACCCAAGTTAAACTTAAGCTAACCTAACGATCCAAAAGAATAAGTTGGGCAAGGTAGATGGGGAGCGAGATAGTAGCCGAGTAACAGCCGTTGATCAGGTCTTACAGTTTAGGGTTGGGTCACCACCAGGTATACGCATAGAGAGTTGTTGAGTGTGGCTCATGTGGACTGGGCTGTGAGTAAGCGTAGGCCCGCTAAACTGGGCTGGGGTGCTGGGGCGAAGCCCACCGTTTAGGGTTTTTCAACCTATATATATATATATATATTGTGTTGCTTCTGTAACCCTAGCAACACAGAAAAGCAATAAACGGAGCTATAGCTACTCTATAGCCGCAGAGTAGGTGACACATCGTTACCGAACTGCGTAAACAACGTCTTGTGTCTTGTTCGTTTCGATTCATTATTTCTGTGAGTGCGTGTGCTTGTGCTAACAATTGGCATTAGACGATGGCGCTTAATCCTCGAGCGAAGTTTGAGATTACGCGGTTTGACGGTTCTGGTAATTTTGGACTGTGGCAGAGAAAGGGTTAAGGACTTGTTGGCTCAGCAGGGCTTGCAAAAGGCGCTGCGCGATGCGAAATCGAAGGACATGGAGGACGCCGACTGGGCGGAGATGCAGGAGAAGGCCGCGGGATTGATCCGTTTGTGTGTTTCGGATGAGGAGATATATCACATCCTGGACCTATCGACGCCGAAGGCTGTATGGGACAAACTGGAGGGTCAGTACATGTTGAAGACGCTGATGAACAAGCTATTCGCGAAGCAGCGTCTCTACAGTCTGAAGATGCAGGAGGGAGCTGATCTGCAACAGCATGTCAATTTGTTCAATACTTACCTCACGGACCTGGCGCGGCTGGGCGTGAAGCTTGATGATGAGGATAAGGCTGTGATTCTGCTGTGCTCGTTGTGACAACCCTGACATATGGTAAGGACTCAATTAGCTTTGATGTAATTACTTCTACTCTGCTTGCCCATTCGCAGCGCAAACAGAGTGCAGAAGCGACTACTCCGGGTGAGGGTCTGTTTGTTAGGGAGTAAAGGAGGTGGCGGAAAGACCAAAGGTAAAGGCGATTGGAAGAAGGGAAAATCCAAGTCCCAGAGCATGGAGACAGTGAAGTGTTATCATTGCAAGAAGCTCGGGCATTATCAGAACGGGTGTCCTGAAAAGAAAAAGAAGGAGCAGAAGGATCGGCAAGAGCCAAAGCCGAAAAGTGGGGCATCTAGTTCTGCGAACGTCGCTCAGACTTATAGTGATAGCGATGGAGATTTGCTCTGTGCCTTATCTAATAAGTATTATGATGATTGGATTGTTGATTCTGGTTGCTCGTTTCATATGTCGCCGCACCGTGAGTGGTTCACTACTATCACGCCAGTTACATCTGGTGCAGTTTCCATGGGAAATGATACTGTTTGCCCTGTTTCTGGTATTGGACATGTGAAAATTGTGGCTGATGAAGGTGGTGTGCGTACATTGGATAAGGTCAGGCATATTCCGAGTTTGCGGAAGAACCTGATTTCGTTGGGGACTTTGCAGGCCAATGGTTATGATTTCAGGTCTGAAGGTCGAGAACTTTTGCGGGTGACCAAAGATGGCCAGACGGTGCTGTTGGCTAACAGAACTGAACGCAACTTGTATTTGTTGTTGGGGTGCACCGTTGTAGGTAATGTTGCGCTGGTGGAGTCTACTTCTGATGCAACCAGGTTGTGGCACATGTGTTTGGGTCACCTGAGTGAGCGTGGAATGGCAGAGCTTCGTAAGAGAAATCTTTTGAAGGGAGTTAGTAGTTGTAAGCTGGACCTTTGCCAGTTTTGCATTCTCGGAAAGCAGAGGCGTGCTCGGTTCAAGACCGGAAAGCACAAAACAGAAGGGATTCTTGATTATGTGCACTCTGATGTATGGGGTCCGACCAGAGAGGTATCTTTGGGTGGTGCAAGATATTTTGTTACATTAACTGACGATTTTTCTCGCAAAGTTTGGGTATTTTTTCTGAAGCAGAAATCAGATGTCTTTGCCAAGTTCAAGCTGTGGAAGGCAGAGGTGGAGAACCAGGCAAGCAGAAAAATTAAGTACTTGCGGTCAGATAATGGGACTGAATACACCGACTCCAGTTTTATGAGGTTCTGTGAGGAGCAGGGTCTACAGAGGCATTTTTATGTGTGGAAGACGCCACAGCAGAATGGCATGGCTGAAAGACTCAATAGGTCGTTGATTGAGAGAGCCAGATGTCTTCTTCTGAATGCTGGTTTGTCGAAGCATTTCTGGGCGGAGGCTATTCATATGGCGTGCTACCTGATCAACAGATCACCGAGGGCGTTATTGGAGGGGAGAGTTGCATAGGAGGTTTGGACAGGTACTCCCATTACTCTTGATCATTTACGGATTTTTGGTTGTCCTGCCTATGTGCATGTTTCCAGTGATGAGAGATCCAAACTTGATCCAAAGTCGAAGAAGTGTCTCTTTATCGGCTACGCCAAAGGCGTGAGGGGGTACAGGTTATGGGATCCAGTGCACAGAAAGATGGTGATCAGTAGAGATGTTGTATTTGATGAGCAACACATGTTATGGCAGTCAGTTGAGACAGTTGATTCTGATTCTGAGGCGGAGGCCGTTCCACCGGTAGTGGACAGCATGCAGTTGGTGCCTAGTCAGCAGCCGGCACCGACACCTGATGCTGCTCCTGGGTCTGATTCTTACCACGGGTCTGATGATGGCCATAGACCTGATGATTCAGGTGACTTGCAGGATTACAGTCTCGTTCGTGATAGAGAGCACCGGGCGACTAGACCGCCAACCAGATATGGGTTTGAGGATTTGGCAAGTTATGCTCTCATTACCAGTTCTGGGGACCCTGCTACTTATCGTGAGGCTATGGCTAGCCAATAGCGAGAACAGTGGATGGGTGCTATGGTGGAGGAGATAGAGTCCCTGAACAAAAATCAAACTTGGGAGCTTGTTGAGTTGCCTAAGGGAAAGAGGACCATCGGCTGCAAGTGGGTGTTCAAGAGAAAGCCTGGAATAACAGAAAAATACGGGGAGAAGTTCAAGGCTCGCCTCATTGCGAAGGGGTATTCACAGCGGAAGGGGATTGACTATGATGAGATTTTTTTCTCCGGTGGTGCGTCACACTTCTATTAGGGCAGTGTTGGCCCTAGTAGCCAACCATGATATGTACTTGGAGCAGATGGACGTGAAGACTGCTTTTCTCACGGCAATCTAGATGAGCAGATATACATGGAGCAGCCAGAGGGGTTCAATGACAGTGGCCAGAACAAACTGGTTTGCAGGTTGAAGTCGTTGTATGGATTAAAGCAGTCACCGAGACTACGGTACAAGCGCTATGATTCATACATGCTTCGAATTGGCTACAAGAGGTGTGAGTATGATTGTTGTGTTTATGTTAGGAGCCTTGATGATAGTTCTATTATTTTTCTGTTATTATACGTGGATGATATGTTGATTGCTGCTAATCATTTGCGTGATGTTGAGAAGCTAAAATCCAGTTTAGGTAAGGAGTTTGACATGAAGGATTTGGGTGCTGCGAGAAAGATTCTTGGCATGGAGATTTACAGAGACAGGAGTGCTAGGAAATTGTGGCTTTGTCAGAAAAGTTATATTGAGAAGGTCTTGGACAGATTCAGCATGAGCAGTTCGAAAGCCGTGAGTACTCCATTGGCCAGTCACTTTAAATTTTCATTGGATCAATGCCCGCAGTCAGAAGCTGAGGTGGAGTCCATGTCAAAGATCCCTTATGCCAGTGTTGTTGGCTGTTTGATGTCACCTATGGTCTGTACCAGACCAGACTTGGCGCAGGTTGTGAGTCAGGTGTGCAAGTTTATGTCTAAACCGGGGAAGCGTCATTGGGAAGCAGTCAAATGGATTTTCAGGTACCTGAAGGGTACAACTGGCCATGGTATTTTGTTCAGCGGCAGTCAGAGCAAGCCTTCGGTTGTGGGATATGTCGATTCTGACTATGCTGGTGATGCAGATGATAGAAAGTCTACTACTGGGTATGTATTTACTCTAGCCGGAGGACCTATTTGCTGGAGATCATCGGTTCAGTATATAGTGGCGATGTCTACGACTGAAGCAGAGTATATGGCGGTGGCTGAAGCTGCTAAGGAAGCCTTGTGGTTGACAGGGTTAGTGAGAGAGTTGGATGTTGAGCAAGGTGGAGTTCGGTTGCATTATGACAGCCAGAGTGCCATTCATTTGGCTAACAATCAGGTTTATCATGCCAGGACAAAGCACATTGATGTGAGGTTTCACAAGATCAGAGAACTACTCATGTCCGGACAGAGAGTACTTGAGAAGGTGTACACAGCAGAGAATGCAGCTGACATGTTGACCAAGCCAGTCACTAGTGACAAGTTCTAGCACTGTCTGGACTTGTTACACATCTCTCGTCATTGAGGACATTGTGGATCCCCCAGCGCCAGGATATGAGGCTACTGCAAGACACTTCACGGGAATCAGATATTCGTCAAGGTGGAGATTGTTGAGTTTGGCTCATGTGGACTGGGCTGTGAGTAAGCGTAGGCCCGTTGAACTGGGCTGGGGGTGCTGGGGCGAAGCTCACCGCGGTACGATTTAGGGTTTTTCAACCTATATTGTATATATATATATATATATATATATATATATATTGTGTTGCTTCTGTAACCCTAACAACACAGAAAAGTAATAAACGAAGCTATAGCTACTCTATAGCCGCAGAGTAGGTGACATATCGTTACCGAACTGCGTAAACAACGTCTTGTGTCTTGTTCGTTTCGATTCATTATTTCTGTGAGTGCGTGTGTTTGTGCTAACAAGAGTCGATATATAAACACAGTCAACTGCAGTTTTCATTTCTTACTTGTGTGGATTCTCCCTTATTGACGGATCTTTATTTGTAAGACTCGTTTTCCAAATAAAACCGAAATGTGAACCGTACATTACTTTTCTGTAAAGTACCAAGTAAATCTAAATCCTACGGAAGAGCGCGGACTAAAGTGACTTCTATAATACTTAACATCAAAATGACTCAGTTAACAAATTTTTATTTGTGCAAGTCTTTCTTGGGTAGTTTCTGAGTTCAAAGAGAAAATAAGCTTATGTGTATGAATTGGATTGTTAAAGTCAGAAGCTTAAATATTTATGTACGAACAGAACTGAAGCCATTTCCTCTAGCTGTTGCATCTTCATGATTTCAATGGCCAGAAACCCACCAGCATTCAAAGTCAACACAAAATGCTCGTATCAGTTATCAAATAAACAAACTCAACCATATCAATCAATATACAAATTATTCAGCACATCCCAAAAGACTGAATTGCTTGTCAATGATGAGAGGTAGCGATTTTCATCTAATCCTTCGCCTTTTCAACATTTTTATTGTTCCTACCTATGCCTCCATTATTGAGGTGTGGTTGTTTCACTCCGACCGATTCCTACTAGATCTGGTCATGCTCATTAACATAATAATAATCCCTAATATTTGTTAACAGTCATTGACTTGCATAGAAGGACTTGAAATATATATATACGTGCTGATGACAGAGTTTTATATCGAACCAATGCTGCAACTGGGACTTCAACCAGTTGACTGGATCAATTTTTCTGCATCTTATTCAGTCATTTATATGGGGAGCAAGAAAATGGATCTTCTGAATATCACAGCTGCTGCTGCTTCTTCTTAAAAAAGGGGTGCTGGATGTATTGCTGAATAAAAGCATGTTGGGGCCAATGATTCGCTAATGGAGGACCGCAGAGCTAACATACTTGCAGGGTCACTGGTTACTGCCTTGACAATATTAATCATTATTTGTAGAGTTTATCTCAGACTGACCAAACCATTTTTCTTGTTATTGGGAGCTTCATGTGCTGGTTGTCTTGCTGTTCTGGTTTGGATCGGTTTCAGGCACCGCTTCAACCGTAGAAGAAAGCTTTTAGAGACTGAATTGGTTTCTGAGAGCAGAGAGCTGAGAATTGAGTATAGTTTCATGAGAAAAGTTGCTGGCGTGCCAACGAAGTTCAGGCAAAGTGAACTTGAAGAAGCTACAGATAAGTTCCAGTCTTTGATTGGGGAAGGCGCGTCAGGATCTGTGTTTAAGGGAATTCTAAGTGATGGGACTGCAGTTGCTGTTAAGAGGATTAACAATGGAGAGGAAAGAGGAGATAAGGAGTTCAGATCCGAGGTTTCAGCCATTGCAAGTGTGCAACACATAAACCTTGTTCGGCTTTTGGGATATTGTGTTGTCCAGGGAGGGCCTAAGTTTCTTGTCTATGATTATATTTCAAATGGGTCTTTAGCTAACTGGATATTTACAAAGACAGGAAGCAGTAACAGTAACAGACATTGCGGCGGATGTTTGGCGTGGTACTTGAGGTACAAAGTTGCGCTAGATGTAGCCAGAGCACTTTCTTATCTTCATCAAGATTGTCGGTCTAGGATCTTGCATCTTGATGTGAAGCCTGAAAATATACTCCTGGATGAGAATTTTCGGGCGGTGGTTTCTGACTTTGGGCTTTCCAAGCTTATGGGCAGAGATGAAAGCAGAATTGTTACGTCGGTGCGAGGGACTAGAGGGTATTTAGCCCCAGAATGGCTGTTGGAGAATGGAATTTCTGAGAAGTCAGACATCTACAGCTATGGTATGGTTCTACTGGAGCTGGTCGGAGGAAGGAGGAATGTGAGGCTGGTTGAGGATACGAGAGACAAGAAGAGTAAAAGAAAGTGGGAATACTTTCCGAAGATTGTGATTGAGAAAATGAAAGAAGGGAAGCTAATGGAGATTGTGGATTTGAGACTGATGGGGGGTGGAGGAGTGGACGAAAGGGAAGTGAAAAGATTGGTTTATGTGGCATTGTGGTGCATTCAAGAAAATGCGAAGCTGAGGCCTAGTATGAACACGGTGGTCGACATGCTTGGAGGTCGTACCCCGGTGGATGAGCCTCCCGAGTCTCCCATGATCATAGTTGACTTTTTGGGCATCGACCAGGAATCAGGAGACGAACATAACACTAGGCCAAGGTTTTGTGCCGTGGCGCCTGGCCAGTTAAGCAACCACCGGATATCTTCATATTCTTTCAGCAATGCAATGTCCATTTTGTCCGGCAGGTAGCCCAATGTCTCTCTAATTTCTAATAGATTTTGCTTCATCCTCTCGGACCTCAAATTCCTAATGAATTCAGTTTTTGTCAGTCATGAAACATACTAGGCAGTTGGGGCTACTTTCCCACAAAAAGTCAGAAATGTCGTCAGGGGCTCTTTTTAGCTTGCGCATGACTAATTAAGAAAAGCGGACCAAGTGACGACAATGTAATGAATTTGCATGTCGTTGGAAGCTGTCACCCACACGTTTGTGTGGTTGCAGATTTGGATTCCAAAGTTAATTGCCTCATCCTTGCAAACAAGTCATGTGTTGAGCAATTTGATAAGTGATTTCAGTTAAAACTTACATGAATCCAAATAAAATGTATACTTCACTCAAGTGAAATTATAGATAAAACCTTTCTAAAATGATGATTCATACATTTCATTACAAAAAAAGTCAATGATAAAACACCAGTTAGGCCTGAAACACTACTCCGGCCCGGTGGAATTTATCCGGCCATAAGGACGTGGAATTAAAAATACTATAACTATTTTGCCAAATAAGTATACATTTTTTTTGTCAAAAGTATAGCCTCTACAGTGCTACTAACGAAAAATATCAAAAGTTAAACCTTGTTAAGGAATCAAGTCTATCAAAATGCAAAAATGAGTAATCATTTAGACAAGTTCAGGTCACAAAAGCCTCAACATCGGAATACACAATAAAGTGTACATATACATATTTAACAACATTTATATCATAAACACTATTCAAAATCAAATATCATCAGCAAATTGAGGCATGCTTTTACAGATCAAAACATAAAATACACAACAAATCACACCATATATATATAAGCGCTAAATGAGCCATATTCAATAAGGTACATCACTGATGTACTTTGTGAGTCATTTGATGAAATTATCAAATAGCTCATAATGTGACAATGCTATGCATTAAACATTACTTTTGAAATAACAATTTGATCATTAAATTTGACTTCTTACATATAAACTTTCTCTATCAAATCATTCTTTTCAACCAAAAATCATCTTATCTTTCTCATTATTTCTATCTAACCCATACGTGATTTGTGACATACTATTAATAATTTATTTCCATAAATTTATATTTAACACAACCCAATACCAAAAAAAAACTCATACATTAAACAATGCACTTAACATACATGTTATGAGCCATTTGGAGAGAAATTTGTCTTTTTATAATATAAATTAAAATCAAAAAAAAAAACCTACTTCATCTCACCTCCCAAACACCTCCCTCCTCAATTCCCGAAACTCCTACTCTTCCACTACTTCCTCCTCCTCCATTTCAGCCGATGCTTCCTCATACTCCTCCGCCTCGTCATCGTTAATCGTCATGTGGAAGAGAGGGCTTTTCATCGAATCGAACAGATGGTAGACACACAGACAAGTGAGACAACACAGTCGGTTAGACTTTAGAGGGAGAAGAGAGAGGGAGGTTTTATCTTCGGCGGCCGACCGGAACATTACTAGTTCAGAAAGTGTAGAGAAGTAGAGAGAGAGGCGAAGAGGGAGTCGTGAAGAAGTGCGCTGCTGAAATTCGGAACTTTAGTTTCATTTTCTTTACTTTGAATTTGATCGTGGATCGATCGGTTTGGGGATTAGGTCATTTTTTGAAGGTTTAATTTCAGGTAATTGATATGATTAATTTTTGAGTGCTAATTTATTTATTTTATTACAGTTTTGAGTTGGGAGGCTGCCTCCAGTGAATGAGCCAAATGGAGGCGTAGTCATACTTAATTGTTTTAAAAAACAATTAAACTAGGAATGAATAGATCCATCAATTTGCAGTCGTTCAATTTTAGCTAATCTATTTCATAGTAAACTCTATTGATTACATGTTTGTTTTATAGTTACTGATAATATTTGATTATTATTTGGGACATCACAATTTGATTAAAACTACATGTTTATTTGTGCAGCTACTGATAATTTTTCAATTATTTTAAATACAATGGATGATAACAGAAATTCCAAAAGTTGAAGAATTCATTATCATGGTGGAAAAGCAATGTCCTTTCAAGTGGTGATGAGAGTGATCCTCGTGAATATTTGACAGAAATTCAAATATTTTAGAAAAAATCGTTAACGAAGAGATTGATGTGGGAAAATTTATGATATTCATTCACTTCAAAGAAATCCGGTGAAACAACGTGCAATGTGCAAGTATTTTGTGAATGAGCATGATAATATTTGGAAACCTTATTAGGTGTTAGGGTCTTATCAACCCCATTTAAATTATTGTCCATCTATTTGGGATGGAGTTCAAAATTGAAAATTTAGTCACAAATGGTTTAAATAGTGGTCTTGGCTTGAGTATTTCCCTGAGAAGGATAAATCATAATGATTTCCTTGTTTCTTATTTGATAGCAACTCATCCTGTCATTCATATTTTACAGAAATCGAGTTTAATGGATGGAAGAATGCAATATCCAAGAAGTCAGACATTATAGCTCATGTGGGAGGAGTTATTCTATACAGAATTTTGGTTTTTATCTCCTTGAAATATATTTTGAATGAATGAAACACGCGTGGGGATGATGAGGTAGCCCTAGGCAATGGTCCAAACCGGCCCGTGTTGTAATAAGCCAGGTTCCGATCGAGCCGAAAAATCACAAGCCCAATTATATACTTCGGGTCGGGCCAATCAAAAAATGATTGACCTGCTGGCTGTCCGTCGGCCATATTTATATTGGGCCGGGCCGAGTCCAGCCCGACCCAGGATAAAATTTACTAAAATATTTAAAAACTAAACATTTTTTTACTTATGATGTTGTTTCAGACCAGATTTGACTTTACAGACTCAAGTCATTTAGACCCACTTTCTAACCTCATCCCAACATTACAGATTTTGAGTAATTTTTTACAAACTAGTAGCCTGTTACAAACATATTACAACTATGACAACAAAAGGACAAAAAAAGCTATCTATCTGCTGAGCATGGCTGCACAAAAAAAGAAGAAGCTATTTTTTATGAAGAATCAAGTGGAGAGGGCTAAGGCGAAGTGGATCTATCTGTTGCAAAGTCTGTTGGCATTTAGGGTCCCTGTCATCACAAACAACATCAAAAGTACACTAACATTTTAACTAAATTACATCAGGTTCTATGAATAGAACCATAAAAAAAGCTAACATATTACATTGTAATATCAATAGTTCTACAAACAGAACCACAAAAAGCTAACCTATTACATTGTAATATCACTGGTTCTATAAACAGAATCACAAAAAACTAACATATTACATTATAATATCAATGGTTCTACAAACAGAACCACAAAAAGCTAACCTACTACATATTTACATCATAACAAAATGTAGCTAGTATCACAAAATGTGCAAATAAGAAGCTGTGCAGTTCAAAATGTTGTACAAAAAATGTAACTAGTACCACAAAATGTGCGAATCATTAGCTAGTACTACAAAATGTGCTAATCAGTAGCTGCTAAGAAATATAACATTACACCTACAAAAGTATAACAAATAATTAGGAATTTTTCATGAACAATTTGTGCAAATAAGAAAATGTGCAAATAAATGTAGCTAGTATCACAAAATGTGCAAATAAGAAGCTGTGCAGTTCAAAATGTTGTACAAAAAATGTAACTAGTACCACAAAATGTGCGAATCATTAGCTAATACTACAAAATGTGCTAATCAGTAGCTGCTAAGAAATATAACATTACACCTACAAAAGTATAACAAATAATTAGGAATTTTTCATGAACAATTTGGATCCATTGTAACAAACAATTAGAGATTTTTTAAAAATAAGCTAGACATTTCAGATTAAAGATTCTAATGTACACATGAGATACCGCCATAATTAGCACATAAACAAATAGTTTTCACCTGCATAAGGCTTTGGCCAACTAACAAAACCAAAACCGCGAGCAAACTAAAACCACATCTACCAACCAAAAATCCAGGCTCTGCTTCAAATCTACATATGCTTACTAGGCAAACTAGTTTCTCATGTTCTTTTCTCTTCTCGCATACTTGGTATACTCATTTTGTTGACCCTAAACCAAAAACATATACATGATTGTAAGTAGATTTAAAAGAGATGGATAGAGGAAAAACTAAAAACAAGGGGCACCATGTCACTACTAATGACACAATCACACTAATAGTACTTTGATAAAGATGCTTATGATGCTGTTTAGTAGATTCTCCGCTTATCTCTTTTCTCATCAGCTACAAAATCTCAACAATTTAAGACTCACAAAATGAATGTCAAACCCAAGATAACAAAATTAAATTTATTGAACAGGAAGCAAGGTAAATATACTCTGCTTAACTTACAAGTAGCATCAAGTAAATTACTAACAGAAGTACTTTATCCCAGACCCCATCAACCCAGAAAAAAAAAACATGCTAGTAAAATTGTAAAAATTACAACGAAACAACAAAATTTGATAAATTGGCTACTTACCAGTTACCATAGCAGAAACAACAAAAGTTGACAACCATCACCAACGACAATCCTTGCGAGTGATGAATCGCTCGCTGGTGCGAGCTCGGAAGTGTGGCGCGCAAAGGACTAAAGGAAGGAGCGCCGGAGGAGCAGCTAATTTGGGGCTTTGGTGGATTCAAGACTTGGGCAGCGGCAACAAACAGTAACGCGACTGCTTTCTTTGGATTAGGGTTTCACAAGGTGTAAGGTCTAATCGGGCTCGGGTCGGCAATTAGCTTGGCGGGCTTAGTTCGGGCCGGGCTACCGGATCGATTTGGGCTCATTTTATTAGGCTTGAGCCCGACCCTTTCTAATAGGGCTGAGCTTCATACGGGCTTCCGTACGGGCCGGGCCAGAACTCTAAGCCCACGGGCCAAAATCGGATCTACGGGTTTCGCGGGCCAATTGCTGAGGGCTAGGATGAGGTTCCCATTTTGTTCGTAGAAAAAAAAATAGCTGTACATGATTTTCAATCTTGGCTTCCCCCCCGATCGTGATAGTGGTGAGTGAGTGGTAGTGAATGAGAGTTTGATTTCGATGGTTATAATGCAGTAATTGCGAATGTTAAATTAAGTGAAAAATAAGTAAAGTCAAGTATTTGAGTAAAGTTCAATAGAATTCTGATTGAAATCTGAAATAAATTTAGTTTTTATTTTCCTTTAATAGTATTTCCTTAATTGAAATGTCAGCAATAATGACGTGGACACAAAATAATGTTGGAAACCAGGGACACACGAGATGGAAGATGACTCAACTTTTGTTGAACTGATTGTCAATCTTACTAAATGTAGAAGCATGGCATGGCAGGTCTCAAATTCAAAATGTTGCAATCATACAAAATTAAATAGTGTAACGTTTTCTGATTAGGGCAAGGCAAAATGGTGATAGCTTTCTGAATTTATTTCTCTACCTTTCGGCATCACACTCTACATGTTTCCCACTTTCAAATCCGCAATATGTATTTTCATTAGTCAAAACGCAGCGTCTGATTGAGGAGACAAACTTAGACCAATTATAGCTGAAAACAGTCAACAATTTCCAGCCAGCCTTTCCAAAATATTATTTTTCTGAGGAAGGAGGTGGAGAGGGAAGGGTAGTAGACTTGGACCAACACGGCTGGTTTGTTTGCTCCATTTTCCTCTTTCCTCCATCTTCGCCCAGTTTCCATATCCATCTGAATCATCCACTCATTGACCTCTCTCGGGTATGTTTTCAATCTGCTTGCACTGTCTCTACTTTTCTCACCATCTGCATGTTTCAGGGTTTACAATTGTTTTGTTTTGGGGTATCATCATCTTCTTGTAAGGTGCAACTCTTCGGGTTTCAATTACTAGCTGTCTTCCTGTGATTTGGTTTTATCTGAACATCATGTATGTTTTGTGTTTTAGTGTTTTTCTGATTGCTGATTTTCTGTCTCTATTGAATTCCTTGTAAATTTATTGATGACATTTATATATGCTTGCAATTGAAACTGAATGAACCTAAAGAAAATAAGTGAGATTCAGATTTAGTGCACTTGTTTGTGTTTTTAGGAGTCTGTACAATGTTGGGATTTGTAGTTCAGGTTCCATTTGACTGACAGTTTGGAGCTTTGATTCCAGGTGCAGCAGCAACTCACACTGCTGGTAGCCTTAGGTGGTTGACTTTCTAAAGTAACTCTCATGCTCATCTGTCAGACAACCTTACAACAGCCAGTTTGACAAGCCGGGGCAGCTCGATAAACTATTATTTTCGCTTCAATTGTAGACTGCATATGTTGTTGAATTGGATCTACTGGCAGCTGGTGTTTGGATCATCCGTTCATGTTAATATTTGAAGTAAGGAAACTGGGTTCATGATGTCTCTAACTTCCGTTCATGTTAATATTTGAAGTAAGGAAACTGGGTTCATGATGTCTACTTGGTTGCAGAAATGATTGCTGGTGGCATCATTCTGTTAGGAACTGTTGCTTCTGTGTGCTTTCTTTCCATTTTGGTAAACCTGCCGACTGTGTTTGCTTATGGTATAGTAGCAGAAGAGAAAGTGTGTGGAGCCGATTACATTGCCTATTTTGGTTTCAATGATGAGGAATTATATTACATAAATTGGTACTGTGTACGAAAGGAGATTTTTTGTGAAAGACTTCGGGTTCTCATCACAACTGGTTGCGACATCCAATCAGAATTAAAAAGGACTTCTTGTGGGTTGATTTGCCCATCTGGTAATACATTACTAAAAACTGTCTATATGTTGTCATGTTACTATGTGATTTGGGAATGACCAGTTCATGCTATAATCACTTTTTATACTTTGTGGATGTTTTGTAGATGGCTCTTCCTTCAAACCAACAAGAGAACTTCTGCAGACGGAGATTGAGAAAGATAGTAGCATCCCAAATGACGCTAGTAGAAAATTTGAGCGACGACAGGAGGATGAAGATCCTGATTCATCTGTTTTACCAAAAGGGATAACCGTCGCAGCCCCTGGGTTTTTCATTCTTTGCTGTTGCTTTCTTTGTCCATGCTTCCGTTCTCGAAACAAAGATACCGAGGCTGCTGTTCTGGTAAAACATCAAAGTGCAAGTAAGAAAGTTGCTCTGCATTCAGAATGTTTACTTGAATTTGGTTAGAATTTTTTGTGATGATGAATAAGTACTCCATATTGCAGTGGATCCAATTTCCTCTATGGAAATGAGCACTGAAAGGGCACCTTCTAGTCCACTCAGGGTGCCACAAAGTCCTAGATTCTCAATGTCGCCAAATCTCAGCAGACACGGATCAATCAAAGTTGATTATGATCAGATTGCCAAGGCTACTCACCACTTTTCGTCGTCACATGCAATAGGTGAAGGTGGCTTTGGATCTGTTTACAAAGCTCGGCTGCAAAATGGCCAAACTGTTGCAGTAAAACGAGCAAAGATGGTACAGTCACTCCTTATTTTGTTCCATTATCAAATTATGTAAGATACGCTATCGCACGACATTCATAGTTTATGGCAAGTATTAGGAATCATCACATTAACTATATAGATATTGATTGCACTTCTATCATGATTCACGAGGGGTAATGATTCTAGCCAGTAGTGTAGTTGTTAATCTCATCAATTCGACTGGGATTCAGCCTTGGGTATGCCCGAGTCTCTTGTACACTTTTTTTGGGTTATGTAATCATCAACTATAATCACCAATTGATTCTTTTACTGCTACTTCTTTCAAGGTCAATTCTTTGTTGTTTATATCTTTAGAGTAGCGCCATATTTAATTTTATATTTTCTGATTTATATGAATAGGAACACTTTAAATCTATGAGGAACGAATTCAGCAATGAAGTTGAACTTCTTTCAAAAATTGATCATCGTAATTTAGTCAGGCTTATTGGTTATGTTGACCAAGGAGATGAACGCTTGATTATAATGGAGTACGTCCCGAATGGTACTCTGAGAGATCATCTGGATGGTAAGGCCTCTTACTCATACTTTTTACTTCCCTTTAAATATCATGATAGCTGAAAATTTCGTGGACTTGTAGGTCGCCGTGGAAAAGTATTGGATTTCAACCAACGACTGGAAATTGCAATTGACATTGCCCATGCTCTTACTTACCTTCATTTTTATGCAGGTATATTCTTAATTTTATGCTCTTTTCCAAGAACGTAGCTCCTGCAAAAATATGGATGCCTTCGTATATTTTTCTCTAGATATTTTCAAGTTATTTGCTAATGATATCCGTGTATCAACAGAGAAGCAAATTATACATCGCGATATAAAATCATCAAATATTCTGCTCACGGAGAATTTCAGAGCTAAAGTGGCTGATTTTGGATTTGCAAAGCTTAATGCAGCTGAAACGGAAGCCACACATGTCGCAACAAAAGTTAAAGGGACTGTTGGTTACTTGGATCCTGAATACATGAGAACTTATCAGCTCTCCACAAAGAGTGATGTTTACTCATTTGGGGTCCTACTAATTGAAATTTTAACAGGCCGTCGTCCTGTTGATTTAAAGAAACCTCAAGCGGAGAGGGTGACTCTCAGATGGGTAAGTCCATACTTGAAAATTACTTGGAACGTTTTAATGCCTTGATGTGTGTAGCACCAGTTACAAACATCCTCATAATGTATCTGAAGGTTGATTTTAATGCTTAATTGCGTACACAGGCCTTCAAGAAGTATATTGCTAGAAATGACGGGGTATTGGAAATGGTAGATCCTATGATGCAGGAAGTCGTTGAAGTTAAAATCCTTGACAAATTGTTTGGCTTAGCAATCCAATGTGCTGCTCCCATACGAAGCGACCGGCCTGACATGAAAATAGTGGGAGAGGAGTTGTGGGCAATCAGAATGGATTACCATAGAAGCCAAGCAAGAAAACAACCCCTTGTGTAGAGCTGTTTGCTGTCTATTTCTATTTTAGATGATAGAATCTGGCCTGCAACTTCTTGAGTGGATTTGATGCAAATGATGCAGAGACAATATTGTAACAGTTGGGAAGCAAAACAAGGCAGTCATTATCAAGGACATATTGATTTTTATTTTGCTGCTTCAACTTTACAAAGTTTATTCTCTATAAATACAACATTATCGATTAATCCCTGGATTTCAACAAAAGAGGAAAAAAAAACTTTGATATGTAAATGACCCTACGAGACTAACTTGCAACAAAACTTGTGACATCTCGGTAAGATAATTGTGTGCAATTTCCAGCTACCAGAATATATCTGCTAGCCCTCCCTGCTTATGGGACAGCTTAATTAAAGCTTCAGCCACTGGGGATTTTGAAATCTTAACCTTTTCCATTTGCTCCGTCCCAGTAAAGGATGCAAACCCAATATGTGTTCTGGCATGAAATCGTGCCTGGTTAGTATTCCTACTACTGGGGACCGCTGCAGGACACCAGAAAATACAATCACTGTCTGTTCAGATATTGATATACAGAATAAAAGTAGGAAGTAGAAAAATTCTTACACATGAATGTTTGGGGATCACCAGTAAATGCCTCAACCCAACGTCTCTAAAAAGGGTCAAAGCCTTAGCAAGAGACATAGTTTCCACAACAGTATATGGTGACATGTTGGTGAATGGATGCAAATCTATGTACATATCCATTTCTTCCTCAGTTAATTCAATGTCTTCAATATTCTCATGGTACCCAGAACCCTTTTTAGAAAATTCTTCTGGTGACAACTGGCTGAAGGCAGTGACATTATTCAGCATGGTTGGCACAGGCATGAAAATCTTTTTCTTCAGCAATGTGATGAGGTGTGCCCGGAGAATCAAACCAAATAAAACCTCAGATTCGGAATGTGGAGGCTCATCAATAACAGGAAATCCATGATGCTGGGTAATTCCGAGGACATGCACAATGTTACCGACCCTCTCAATGCCATGAAACAGTTGAAGTGGGCCTGTGACCACGTCGCTAACTGCTAGCTGTCTCATGTAAGGCTCAGCATGTGTCTCTAGGTAAGGAAACCCCTTCATTTTCATAATGAGATCATATATGTTTCCATTGAAACCATCTGCTACTGTCTTGGAAATGAGTAAAACAAGCATAATCAAAGGTAGCAATAGAAGATTATTGGTCAACTCCAGAATGATGACACACAAGGACACAGTCATTCTCATTGATCCACCGAGAAAGGCAGCAGAACCCAGGACAGCAAAGAGCCCGTGGTTCAGATTTGACCCGGACCCAATTAACATCCCGACAAATCGTCCATAAGATGCTCCAGTCACAATGACTGGCACAAAAAGACCAGCAGGAACAACAACTCCATAGCTGATGATGCTGAGGAAAAAGCAAGTAATAAAAAATATGGCCATGGAGGACTTCTGAAATTCATCATCAGTGTTCTTGCTGAAGAGATTTCGAATCGCATCATCATTAGTGTTGAAAATAAGACTGGCTAAATCATTATAATGACCAGGAGGGCATTGAAACTTTTTATAGTTGCCTGATCGGCCTATGGTTGGGCAAGCTTCTATGGCATCAGCAGGGCAAGGTTGGCAAGAAACAAGAAACGGCAACCCAAACAGTAGGCATGATGTGAAAATGGATATTGACAATGCAAAGAATATCTTGTAGCCATTACTCTTCCTGCAATTAGGGCAGTAAGAAAGATAACGATCAATAAACTCTAACAATTTATTAATAAGTTGGATATAAACAAGCAAAAGTCTATGCGTTCTTACTCATTAATGAAATTGTATAAACGTAGAACTTTTTCCAGGAGGTAGTTATAAATACTTCCAAGTATTCCCCCAATGAATCCAAGAAGAAGAACAGGAGGAACATCTTCCAAGTGATATGTAGTATTAGCTGAAGTCACATCATACATGATAAGGCCTCCCTTACCAAAGAGACCACATTTTCCACTTCTACAAAAATCAATCAATGCCCGAAGAACAACTGCATTCACAGCTGTTGTGAAGAAAGCTCTCCAGAGAAGAGCACTTCTCCACCTGCATTCACATCCATTATTTCTAAAATATTGGTATAAAATTTGACATCATAGCTGATCTATCAGGATTATGCTTATTTTTATGTAATGATAAAATAAATTAATCAGAAAAAGAAATAGAAAAGATACCAAGATGCCATTTCTTCAAGACTGAATAACACCCCACCAACTGGGGCGCGAAAGGAAGCTGCAATTCCGGCTGCTGCTCCACATGTTATAAGATCTCGTCTATCCCTGTCATTTTTGAAAAGACGCAACCATCTCCATGTTAACCCATATCTCTTTGATCCCCCCTGACCTAGCAACGAGGCAACACATGCACCACTATGCACCATGGGTCCAGCTTTCCCAATAAGAAGAGACGACGAAACTGCTGTGATACTTCCCACAACCTGTATGTTGGTAATCAGAAATATGTTCGACACTAATAAAACAAGAATTGCAACATGAATATCTGGAGTCTTACTCGCAAATATGATCATATTCAGATCATTCTAATGAGTATCAACTGGAAGTCAATTACAAGTGGATAATTAAAGTGGTACGTTGATGAATCAGGTATTATCAGAATGATTGCAGGTAATTTACCTTAACAATCAAGGTAGGAAAAGAAAGTATACCGGGTGCATCTACCCCATTCAAATAAGCCTTGACTTCTGGTATACCTGAACCGGCAGCCGCTGGAGCGACAAAGACAGTAATGATGGTGGCCACAAAGGTCAGCACAAAATTGGAGGCAAGAAAAACAAAAAAAGCCATCCCAAACCTGCAAAGTCCAACTAAAAGTAAAATACAAAACCCTAGTAGTGGTAAATAAACAAAAGAGTAGTAGGAAATTCATTTGGCTTTACCTCCTGGTGAGCATCATATTGGAAGTGATAACGAACTTAATGCCAGCAAGATTCTCAACGGCTAGATTGTTACAGAAGCCAATAAGAGCAACAATAAAGCCGATGAGGAAACAGAATGACCACTTGATGAATATATACTGAAAAATCTGAGGCTTGCCACGACTCCTCCAGTCCTGCTTGAAGAAATCATTCTCAATGATCCTAAAGAAAATCCAGAAGAAGAATACAAGGTAAGTAAGGAAAAAAGAGGTGATAAGTAGAGTGGTTAGTATTTAATACTCGTAATCGAGGCTTTGGACGGGGCATAGGTTGGCTCCGACTATGGCGAGTTGGGAGGTGGAATTGACGGCGTTGCGGCGGAGGAGGGGCTCAGAATCAGCATTGGATTGAGATGGAGTCGGCGGCGCGGTCGTCATGAGTGGATAAATTAGCGGATGAAGGAGCAACGAATGGAATGGAACGGAGCGGTGATGATTGACTGAAGTAATGAGTGATGAATCGCAGAAAAAAGGAAGGAAGCGAAGAAGACGACGAAGATGATTGATGATTCAGTGCGACGCAGGTGCACTGTGTGGAACGCAGAGGCGTCGAGTTTGGAAACTTCGTACCGAGATGTATGGAGACAAATTGATTAGCGTGATTTGGTTACGCCTCTACCCCAACGATCTTACTTTTAAAAACCGTCACTTTTGCTCAAATACAATTTTAGCACTACCAGTTTGTTATGGAAAAATATTTAGGAGTGTCACATGGCACTTTTATTTTACATAATACCATATTTCGAAGTTTATTTAGGAAATACCATCTTTTTAGAAAGTCGATGACTTTCTTGGAACCGAAAGTCGTTCATGGGAAAAACAACTTTCGTTTTATTTGAAGTAAATGACTTTCTTCTTCTCCCTGTGCCTGCTGCTCTCTCAATCCTTCTACCACCGGCCGCGACGGGTTCTGCCTTCCGGCTGCCATTTCCACTGTCCGGCATTCGAAGCTCATATCGTTTATCAATTCGCAATATAGTGCTAATTGTTTAGAGTTTTGGGTTGTTTGTAGTTTTTAGGATTATGAAATTGAAGTAGTTTTGTTTAGGAAATTTTGGTTTCAATGTGCAAATAGCTTCAATTTGACGTTGATTAGGGGTTGAGGAGAGTGATTTATGTGTTAGTTTTTAGGGTATTGAGATGGAATTGATTGATATTGATGTATTTGTTGAGGTTTGATGTTAGTTTGTAGGGAGTGGAGAAAATTCCATTATTTTTATTGTCTTTACTGATTAATTAGAGTTTTTGTGCTAAACTAGATTCATATCAACTTGTGATAGATATTCATGAATTAGACGGGATGAATAAGTCAACGTTGGAAACGTATGATAACCCCATAATATATGAATACAACCTGCAGGTGTTGTGAGAGCTCAAAGAGCTTTGCAAACATCCTCAAGTGATCATCAAATAGCATCACTCGGTCGAAAGAATTCAAGAATGACAAGCTTTCTAAATTCCGATTTAGGAAACAAAATCTCAACAACTCCGCAGGAATTTAGGAGAAGGTTCAAGTGATGATGACATGTTCTAAGAATCCTAAGGCAATTAGGAGTTTCCAAAAGCTGATCATTGATGAATGTATAAGAATAGTGCAGAAGCAGATCAATTAAAGATCGTAGACAGAATACACAGAGAGAGAGAGACAATCGAAAAAGGTTGAGTTTTAGAGTTGTGTTGAGCACAGAGAGAAATCAGAACTCGTTGAGTTTGATCGAGCATTGATCCACCAAACTCAACTGGAGCGTGGCTCGTTGAAGGATCAATCAGCGTCTTCGGAGAACAGTTGCGGACAGGTGTTGAGGAGCTGAGTGACTCTCCTTGATAGTGGCAGGCGGGCATTGATCTAGGGGGAGCAAATTCAGAGTTGGAGGAACTCAGAGGGAGATGGATAGATTAGCAGAGAGTGCTAGAGAAGTCGTGTACAAAAGTTACAGCAATTCTAGTACATAGATTACTATAGCATTCTTACCGATAAATGGTATGAAAAGATATTGGAAGACCCTTCTTATTCTGAGGATAAAACCATTAAAGCAAACTTCAGAATAAATTACAAAAAGATACAGATTTTAAGCAAGGATATCTCAGTTCGACTTGCACTACCACAGAGCCATAAAAGGGTTAATGTATATGATGAAAATAATGTATGGATAGACATAAAACCCATAGAAGTCATAGAAATAGGATCATCAGATAGCAACACCATTCTCAAATTCCTATTACAGAAACAGATAAGACAAACAAAGATAACACTCATAATACAAACAACAATGAGAAAGATAACCACTACTGCACATTGTAATAGAATAGGCTAAGTCTGTGAGTCAAGTCTGTAGTTGTTTGTTACTAGAAGTGTGTAGGTAGTACGAAGCGAGGTTGTGGGATCAGACTGCGAGCTAATCTGTGTGATTAGATTGAACGGAGGTGGATCTAGGTTAGTAGTAGTGGCTAAACTAACGTGGCTTAGTTTTGGAATCCACTGTACTCTAACAAATATAGTGAAACCTTGAGGAACAGGAATTGTCCTCCCCAGACGTAGGCAGTTGGAACTGGGTAAACAAAGTGCCTTGTGTCTGTCAAGTTCGGCCAGAGAAAAAAGTCCCGCAAAAGTGATTTAGAAAATGCTATAGCAACCGCTGTAACTCTTCACCAACAACGCACAGTAAATTTCATAGTCACTTATTGTAGTCATGGTCTTTAGCTTTTCGGCACATTGATCTCCTTTATTCAATCTTTTATGAATCTAAATATTTATTGATATTCAAATAGTGCATGCATTTTGGTACTCCGCCTCTCTTAATTCATTCCACCTGAAATAGAGAATAGATAATGGAATTATATCACAAATCATGATTAGAACCGTAGCTCTAATACCGCTGATAGAAAAAGAAATAATAAAGAAGTGGAATTTGTGAACTTAACTTTATTATTCACTTAAATATCATACAAAGAACTCAATTTATAGTCACCTTTAGAATTCCACTACATACACCACTAATTCACTAAGTCGTAACCGGTGTGAATTATTACGTTGGATGATGAGCGGATAAATAATTTTATATTTGTCCGTACTTTCACTTTACTTCTTGTTTGTTCCGTTATTTTATAAAGTCATTTGATGCTTTCTTTGTCCATTTCAGGTTTAAAATGTGTATTACACGATATGAAGTGGCCCGAAGAAAATTTGGATGAATTCCGATCGATCGAGAGTAAAAACGAGCAAGATTTGAGCAAGCTGCAAAAGTGATTCGCCCAAGGCAGATTTGATTCGGCCAACAGGGTGACCAAATCACATATGATTCGACCAACCTTGGCCGAATCATCCTCCAGCTGCACAGATCAACCTGACTCGAGGAGAAGATTGACCGACTCAAATAGACTTGACCGAAACAATAGTGATTCACCCAAGGAAGAAGCATGCTGCCCGAATCAGCTTAGCTCCATAAGGATTTTGACCGAATCGATTGAAGGGCTTGACCGAATCAAATGTGATTCACCCAGCTTCATTACAGCACTGAGATATTGATTCGACTGAATCAATTAGAGCGTGTCCGAATCACTTTTGATTCGGGCACTGCGGGTGAATTGGTAATTTCCGAAACAGTATAAATAGAAAAAAAAAATGGGAAAAATTAGAGTGTGCCTTGAGGTGCCTCCGGTGCCTAGGGTTTCTCTCTTGGAACGAAACTCTAATTGGAGAACTGTCAAGAATTCGGAGAAGACACCAACAATTGAAGACTCTACGACATCCTTCTACTCTAAACTCTACTTCTCTGCTACTTCACTTTCTTTACTTTTCCTTGTTGAACTCACCATGAGTGAGTAGTCCCATAGTAGTTGGGATACTTATGGATCTCTTAGGTTAGATTGTAATGCAAAACATGTTCTTCTATCTATATGAGTGAAGTTTGGTTAAAAATTCTTATGCTTGTTCTTCATGTTAATTCTATGCACACCAAGCGTTTGACGAAACGCATGAATGAGTATAAATTAATAAAACTCCTAAGGATGAATGAGAATTGAACTTAGATTGTTTAGAAGATGAAGCATGATTATTTTAGATAGCGTTTGTGCGCGAGAGTGACATTCACCTTCTATTAGGCTAAGTATAGAGCGTGCTTAGTTAACTATCAATAGACCGAGAGGTTGAGATTAGGAGAATTTTGTTCTACACGGTTCAACAGAGCGAGAGTTTGAGAATTGTGTCACTTAGGTATCATTTCCATTCTAGAGAATGAGCGAAAGTTGAATTTAGAATGTGTGATACTTTAGCCTAGAAGAATCAATCAAATTAACTCATGAATATATTTCTGTTTTGCATTGCCAATCATATGACCTAGGGGTGAAATAGGATTCCGACTACGTTTTCTTTATTAGGGGTGAAATAGGATTCCGACTACGTTTTTTTTATTACTTTACTTCAACATAATTTTGATCTTTTCTTTAGTATTCACTAGAGATACCGCGCATAGAAGAACTCGCCCCCCCCCCCCCCCCCCCCACAATTTTTATTTAGTAGACTCTCATTAGGCATTACTAGCTAGCTTTAGACTAATCTAGGCTTTTCTCTTGGGTTTGACTCGAGGTCACTCGAATTATATATATTGTTTCTGTACCATGATTGGACTAGTATTTTTACTACCACAATTACGACAACGTTCCAAAAAAGTTATTGTGTTTTGCGAAAATAAACATATTAGATGCTTTTAAATATACTAGTAAGTGATTCTTACAACAATATCATCATATCGATCGTCTTATGTCGAGATATTAGACAGTACTTTCTATAAACGTATTTTAAACAACATTTTTTTTATGAAAGCGGCCACTACACTTTTGACCATAAGACAACGCGTCTTTTGAAAATCATCGTCTAGTATCGAACATGGTGTTTTTTCTTGAAACACAATCTTATGGTCTAAATATCGACATTGCTTCGTATAAAGCATCTATTTATTCAAAGACGACTCTTACTTAGGTAAACGTCATCTATGCCTTGATCAAAATAGTGTGTTTTATAAATGTTGTATAAAGGTAACATTTTAGACGCAACTTTATAAACTCCAGAATATAATAACATTAGTTGATATTTATATAGAAATTATCGTTGTATATGATTCTTAGATGGCGTGAGAATGAGCCTTTCGTTGAGTTACTTTGATATTATTTCCATATATACCATCTTATGATTCTTAAATTAGCCCCATATTATTTCCAATTTTGTCTCCGTCCCTGGTCGTAACTACTTCGATACTTCATAACAATATATACTAATCATAAACCCACTAAACATTGGTAACTCCACTTACAAATTTGGTTGTCATTAAGAGCAACTTCAATGGTATCATCTAAAATCATTGGCTAAAATATAGTATTTTATTGATTATGTATAATTTAGATGATGAAAAATAGTTTGTGCTCCAATGAGATTATGTGTAATGGTTATGTATATCTAGAAATCAAATTTCAATGACTATAATTCAACATCTTATCTCTTCATCCATACACTCTATACTCTTCATTCATACACTCTCATATCCTCATCCCAACACTCTCCTCCCTCCAATTTTACCAAAGTCATGCCACACAATCTACGAAAATGGTGGAAAATGAGGATCAAGGATGAAGAAGATGAAAAACTACAAACAATGGGTATTATCTCTCATTATCATTGTGAAAGTCAGAATGAGGATTCTTTACCACGTCGTGGTGGATCTACAATGAACCACCGTGTTATTAATCGCGATAGAGAAGAAGGTCATGCCAGACTTTATCGTGATTATTTTTCCAGCACTTCTACATATCCAGAATCAATGTTTCGTAGGAGATTTCGGATGCGCCGATCTTTATTTTTAAGAATTTAAGAAGAAATATCAGCTCATGATAACTACTTCACTCAAAGAACAGACGCGGTCGGAGTTCGTGGATTATCGCCTCTCCAAAAAATAACAGCGGCGCTTCGAATGCTTGCCTATGGAACTGCCGCAGATGCGGTTAATGATTATATAAGAATTGGTGAAAGCACGGCCATAGAAAGTCTCAGAAGATTTGAAAGAGGAGTTGTGGAAATATTTGGTGCTAAATATATGAGAAGACCAAATGATGCTGATGTGGCTAGACTTTTAGCAATAGCCGAACACCGAGGGTTTCCAAGAATGTTGGACAGTATTGATTGTATGCATTGGAAGTGAAAGAATTGGCCAACTGCGTGGTAATGTATGTACACTGGACATGTTCATGAACCCACTATTATTTTAGAAATTGTAGCCTCATATGACCTTTAGATTTGGCATGCTTTCTATGGATTACCGGGATCATTAAATGATATAAATGTATTAGATCATTCTCATCTATTTGAAGAACTAGATGAAGGTTGTGATCCTAAAGTGTCTTACAATATTAATGGGCATGAATATACCATGGAATATTATCTTGTTGAAGGTATCTATCCTTCATGGCCTACTTTCGTTAAAACTATTCCATTTCCACAAGGAGACAAAAAAAATACTTTCCTCCTATCCAAAAGTCTGCTAGAAAAGATGTTGAGCGAACATTCAGATTGCAGTCTCGATTTGCAATGATACGCGGACCGTCTCATTTTAGGATGTGGACACAATGAAATAGATAATGTCGGCTTGTGTCATTTTGCATATATGATTATGAAGACAAGAGAGAATTACAGATTCCGGACTACAACTATGATTCAACTGCTGAGATTGCTGATATATCATTGAATAGGAGTGGTACACCCAATAGTATGGAGTTCATACAAGTACATCATCAAATTAGGGACAAACAATGTCATATTCAACTACAAAATGATCTCATCGAGCATATTTGGTAAAGATATGGTGCCTACCAAGACTGATGCTCCCTTCTAAATTTCTGTAGTACCTTTATGTGTGAGTTTTTTTTGGATGATATTCAGTGTTAACTTTTTTTTTGTATGAACATTATATGCTATGCAGTGTGAACTTTTTTTTGTATATGAACATTATATGATATACAAGTGCGAACTTTTTTTTGTATGCTACAAGTGCTGCCCTCGTCATTATGCTACAATTGAACAAAAGTAAATAAAGAGTCTACCGACCCCGTCATTCTCAGCATTCACAAAAAATGACTACTTGAGAGGAAATGTTTAAGGGAGACATAGTCTCTAAAATGAACAATAACTTCTTTATTTAACTACGAACGCCAAATAAGTTCTTTGTAGCAGTCTGAAACTCCGAAGCTATCATCTTAATTTTCTCCATAGCATATGAATTTCTTACGGAGTTTCAAAGCTTTGGTCCTCCACATGCAGCAGTGTATTCCTGTAGAATGTAATGTGCTGAAGAAGTTTCCTGCACAACATAAATCAAATTACTATCAGCTCATCCATGTATGGGACACAATCTAAATCAATACACCCCAAAAAGAACCATTAAAGCCATGACCTACACTTCCATTGTATCACAACAATATAAACACCCACTAGCCCTCGAAACAGCACAAACTATTAGAGACCAAATAGTTTTTTTTAGGCACCAAATAAGTTGGGTAAATAAAATTCATGATGATGCACGATGAAAATTGTGTTTTGAACCCATAACATGGTCTTGCGAAAGAACTCATATTTTCATTTCAGCTTAAACTCAGACAAAAGCTGCGACCAACCGAAAGATTCAAAAGTCCCCTGTGATAACATGAAGCCAAAGTCCAATTACAAGAAGCATTACCCATATCAAAATTTCCAATAGCAAGTGACGACCAATTTCAACGAAAAGAAAATTGTTATCCACACCAAAGAAACAAGGTCTAATTAAACTCATAGCTTATCACACAGCGAGGCCGATCATTCATATAAATCAATCATCACTCAAAAATTTTTCAAACATATTGCAGACTTCTCAAACACGAGTTAAACACGTATCGCTAAATATCAGGGTTTGTCATTATTTATTGGCAATTCTCACATCCCAAACATGCTCAGCCAATGTACAAGTCCCAGGGTGCGCCACCTTCTAGCACATTCACATATATCGTATACTTTGTCAACCAACCAAATCCCAAACTATTCTAAGAAAAATTCAACATATTCTCTCCGGAGCAAATCATCAAACACTTTCCCTGCACCATCTTTTAAAGTCGAAACAACCCGACTCACTCATCGATCATACTTTCCATACAAAAATCCAATACGCAAATCAAAGCCCTAAACCCACTTAGCTTCTACTTCCATAACGTAAAAAAAACAAAAAAACAATGCAAGGACCGCAGCAGAGTTCTGACCACTGACTTGTTGGTCGAATCTTTCTCTTGTCTCCTTCCACTTTCTTCAAAGTTCAATGGCTTTCTTAGAGCAACTCCGTAGGAGAGCTTGAAAGAGAGCTGCCCCTTCATCCAATTCCCCAACCCACTCCGCTTCGAATGCCCAATTTCTCCACCGTCAGAATCCGTAACTTCAATCAACGGTGCTAACTCCTCCCCGACCGCTCCGCGCCGGACTTTTTCCCGCATCCGCGATGGCGACAGTCCGCGCACCGCTCATGCTCTTCTCCGTCTCCGTCTCCTTCACCTCATATCTTTCACGGACGCATTGTCGGTCTCTCTTATCCCTCTCCTTCATCTCTCCGAGCTCTGGAATGTGAATTTGAGAAGAAAGAGAAACGGGATAGAGATGGGAACTCAATAGTAGTTTTGGCGATTGAAATTCCTATTGTCTAGTATTATAGAGAATATGACATGTGCATTGCAGAAGAGAAAATATATATTTTTAAATAAAGTTAAATTATTAAATCTAATGGATGTGTTAACGGTTGAAGATGCTCTAACAAATATGTACGATAGTGAAGTCACAAGGTTAGTAAAGGAGTGATTTTAGACTACAAATATTTTAATTTAAAATATATTAAATTCAGGCAAAAAAATTACAACATACACATTCAAATTTTACTATATTGATAACATTTTAGCTGTCAAAAGTTAAAGAAAAAGTCTCGCAAATTTTAACTTCATTGTCGGCTAAGAGTGTAGAAAATGTCATCCGTTTCACAAAGTATTGTTGAAAGTGACGATTTGAATTTGTGGATAAACGTTGATGACTAGGCACTATGTGGTGCCTTAGGGCCTGTTCTTTAGCCATTAAATTTTCAGCACTTAAGTTAAGTTAAGGTAAGTTAAGTTAAGTTCAGTTAAGTTCAGTTAAATTAAGGTAAGTTAAGTTAAGTTAAGTTAAGTTAAGGTAAGTTAAGTTAAGTTAAGGTAAGTTAAGTTAAGTTAAGTTAAGTACTACCCATCACCCCAACCCACCATCACACCCCACCACCACCACTCCAACCTACCACCACCACCCCAACCACACCACCACCACCCCCACCCCCACCCCCACCCCCAACACCCCAACCCACCACCCCAACCACACCACCACCATCACAACCACACCATCCCCCACCCCCACCAGCAACACCCCAACCCACCACCCGAACCACAACACCACACCATCACCACCACCACCCCACCCCCACACCACCACCCCAACCACACCACCACTCCAACCACACCACCACCACCACCCCAACAACACCACCACACTACCACCACCCCAACTCACCACCACCACCCCCATTACCACCACCACCAACCCACCACCACAACCCCAACCCAACACCACCAACACCCCACCACCACAACCCCCACCACCACCAACACCCCCACCACCACAACCCCAACCCACCACCCCAACTATACCACCACCACCATAAAAATATGTTTGTAAAAGTACTTAAGTTAAGTTAAGTTAAGTTCAGTTAAGTTAAGGTAAGTTAAGTTAAGTTAAGTTAAATTCAGTTAAGTTAAGGTAAGTTAAGTTAAGTTAAGTTAAGGTAAGTTAAGTTAAGTTAAGGTAAGTTAAGTTAAGTTAAGTTAAGTTAAGTTAAGCATAAGTTAAGGTCTAAAGAACAGGCCCTTAGTTGGCATTTTAAACAAAATGCATGGTTAAGTAAATAGTCAACAACTAAATTGGTGCCTCAATTTAAGTAATGGTTACATAGTCAAACAACCTCATCAATGTGGTTTCTACGATATGTAACCTTAGTGCAGTGAGATTTGATTATTGAGGAAATGTGTAAAATAAAGGATAAATGTTGCAAACAAGAAAGAAAATTTTTCCTTTTATCTTTTACATTTTTAGACTTTCAAGAAAGCTTCCTTGACATACCAGAATCAGTTAGCAACTTTAAAGAAATCTTCCTTCACGTACCAAGAGGGTTTTGCATCTATTTTTAGAATTTTGTAACATCGCATTGAATCTTAGATTTTGAGGGTTTCATACCTGAATTTTAGTTTTTGTAACTTAGCATTTGAATTTGGGATTTTAAGAGTTTCCGTTTTGCATCTGAATCTGAAATTTTACAACTTCGCATCTGAAATTTTAATTTCGCTTGGAATTTTTAGGGTTTCGCACCTGAATTTGGGATTTTGCATCTTCGTTTTCTTTGTTTGTCACGGTCGGTGCAAAGGATGATTCGCTTCAGTCTATCGGTGTGCAATTGAATAACCATAATTAGTCATATTGAAGTTATGTCAAAATAAATTTTTTGAAGAAAAAAAATCTCGAGCTATGTTTTTGGAAGTTACACGAAGGCCTATTTCACATCAGGTTTTCGTTTCTTAATTTGCAAATTGTCGATGCTTTCCACCATTGCATCATGAGTTTGAAAGGAGATAGTAAATAAAAATATATAAATATTCTGTAAGATTAGTTTACTCTTTTAGCTTATTATTAATTACATATTTATTTTTATTTTATACTTTATCCACAATATGAAATACACTCTTTTACACTTCTATCAAACCATACCCTTTTTTTGTTCTATTCTTTGGTAACTTCAACACTGTTAAACTTAAAACAATTGGATAGTGGTGGTGATAAATGGGTGGATGGTGGTGATGAGTGAATATTGAGTGCTTAGTGGTTGTGAACGAGTCAGTGATTAATTAGTAGGTGGTGGTGAATAAGTGGATGATTGTAATATGTTGTGATAAGCGAGAGGGTCGTTGTGAATGAATGACGGTGAGTGAGTGATGAACTGAATGGTGATGAGTGATTGATGGTGAATAAGTGAGGTTGAATGGGTTGTGGTGAATTGTACGGCGGTGAATACGATTGGTTGTGAATAAATGGTGATGAGTGAGTGTGGAATTAGACGATGATAAATGTGTGAATAATGTCGTGTGATGAATGATGGGTAGTTGCTATAGAGGTGAGTAACTGATAAATGTGATAAATGCGAATGATGAATTATCACTTAAATTGAATTAAATAAATTTAATTATTTCATTCAAGTTTTTCACTTCAAAAGAATATAATATAACGCTTATAAAAAGCAGTCTCAAAACATCGCAAATTAACGTTTGAGAAAAATATGATATAAAATGAACAGTTTTAAAATGCAAGACATGGCAGACATAAAAACTTGCACCAAATTTTGTTGTTGTCTGGGTTTAAGGCCTCATTCAGGTAGGGGTGTGCAGGATCCGTCCCGAACGTAACAAGGATTCGAACCTACCCCTTTCAACGCACACATTTCCAACCGAGCTGTATCCCTCATCAATTTGAACTGAATTATATTATATAAATCTAATACTCTCCTAAAATTAAAATTTGTAATTTACTTAATACAAACAGCCGAGAGGTAAGTCCTCACACTCCGCAGCGTTGATGAAGAGAAGAAGTTGAAATCTTGGCTTCTTTTCACAGTCCGTAGCACACAGTGTGCGGACCGCATCGTAAGATTTCAACTTCTTTTCACAACTTTTTTGCAAGCCAAGATTTAGGGTTTCTCCGCAGTCTGTAGCGTTGATGCGAAAGGATTGGTTGCGTATTCGTCCCCAAGGATTTTGTCGAGACGAATTTCACACACTGGTATGCTTAGTTAAATATGTGTTGTTGATTACTTTTGATTTGATAGCAATTTCACACATTGAATCCGCAGTGTAAAATATGTGTTTTTTATTTCAGTTAAAATGGATGATGTTCCTTTGATAATTGAACCCATTATTGGACAATCAAACATTTCTTCAACAATCGAGCCAATCATTTGTGAAGCTGTTGAATCCAAGCCGGTTGAAGAAGAAGGGAGTAAAGGCAAAAGATCAATTGTTTGGAATCATTTTACAAAATTTCCTTTAACGAGGCCTCAAGGTAAAGACATGGCCAAATGTAATTATTGCACAACTAAGTATCAGTGTCATCCTGTTAAAGATGGTACAAATTCGTTGAACAAACACTTGCATCCGGTCCATGCATGGTTATTCAATACAGCGGGGAAAAAAGAAAACATTCACAACTATATGACAAAGACGGAAGAGGGAGGTACTTTATTAGGTGGAAAGAAGTATGTCGATTATAACTTGGAAGATTGTCGAAGGATTTTGTCTGAATTTATAATATGCAATGAGATGCCATTCAAGGTTGTTGAAAGGCGCGGATTTCGTAATATGGTGAATCAGCTTGAACCTAGGTTTGTGGTACCATCTAGGTTCACAATTTCAACAGATTGCTATCAATTATTCTTAGATGAAAAGAAGAAGTTGAAATCTTGGCTTGCAAAATCATGCATTCGTATTTGTATGACTACAGATTGTTGGACTTCAAATCAGAATCTATCTTACATGTGCTTGACAGGGCATTTTATTGATGAAGTTTGGAGTTTGCAGAAACGAATTCTAAACTTTTGCCTAGTTGAAAATCACAAAGGCGAAACTTTAGGAAGAGAAATCGAGAGGTGTTTAAGGGATTGGAGCATTGATAGAGTGTTTACAATTACAGTTGATAATGCAAGTTCCAATGACGTAGGCATTGCCTATCTTCAAAAGAAATTAGATGATCGGGGTGTATTAGTGTGTGGTGGTAAATATTTACACATAAGATGTTGTGCTCATAAATTTGATTGTGAGTGAAGGCATAAAAGAACAACAACCTTCTATCGACGGAATTCGAAATGCAGTGCGATATGTTAGGTCATCTCCTCAAAGACTTAAACAGTTCAAAGAATGCATCAAGGCCGAGATCAAATCTCAAAGTCTTGTGTGCTTGAATGTTCCAACTAGATGGAATTCTACATATTTAATGTTAGAGCACGCCGGGAAGTATGAGAAGGCATTTCATAAATTATGTGATCAAGAATCAGATTACCGTAAATGGTTTAGTGATTATAAGAAAGGAAAAAAGAAAGTTGGTCCTCCATCAAATATGGATTGGCGGAATTCCAGAATGTTTATGCAATTTTTGGAGTTGTTTTATGATATAACTTTACGCTTTTCAGGTTCTTTGCATGTGACCTCTAGCGATTGTTATCATGAAATCGCATCAATCCAATCTTCTTTGACGTTATAGAGTACTAATCAATCTGAACTCTTGGGATCCATGGCTTGCTCTATGAGGGTAAAGTATAATAAGTATTGGGGAAATGTTGAAAAGTTCAATCCTTTGTTGTTTGTCGCCGTTGTCTTGGATCCTCGCTTTAAATATGATTACATTATTTGGAGTTTGGAAGACACATACGATAGAGAAACGAGTGCTAAAATGACAAGGTTGGTGAAAGCTAGCCTCACTGACTTGTATGAGTTTTATGAAAAAGAGATTTCTGAAATCAAAGTAAATGAAGTCACGAATACATCTGAGAGTGCATGCATGGCTAGAAGTCTTACAAAGGCACCCAATGTCAAATATGGTTCTGATATTAGGAAGCAAGCATGGAAAAGACATAAAATTGAAAGAGCAACTTTCGAGAAATCTGATCTTGAGACGTATTTGGAAGATAATGTCTTGGATGATAATGATGATTCTAAATTTGACATTTTGAGTTGGTGGAAGACAAATTCTGCAAACTACAGAGTTATTGCTGCTATGGCTCGTGATATACTTGTTATTCTAGTTTATCGTAGCATCAGAGTCTTGCTTTAGTACTAGTGGACGTGTTCTAGATGTCTTTCGCAGCTCTTTATCTCCTCGAATGGCTGAAGCTCTTATTTGCGCGCAAAATTGGTTGAACCCGGTTGGTTTGAAGTTTGATTATAAAGATTTTGATCAATTCACTGATGACATTATTGAAGGTAAACTGTCTACTTAGTAACTCATGTACAAGTAATGCTCAAAAATATTTTATTTTATACGAAGTAACTTACTTGTTTTGCAGAAATTACAATCCAAGCCCGTGGCTCCAAATGAAGATATAACTAGTAGCCACAACAACTTTTTGATGGTTTGTATTGTGCATTTTTGATGGCTATTTTCAAAGTTGATTGGATCCAAAGACATAACTCGTGGTATTAATCTTCCTACTCTAAAAGATGTAATTATCGTGTGTTTATAATATCTTCTTATGCCAATTTAATGCTTGATAGCTTACTCTGCCTTGAAAAGATTTTAATATGGAATGATGATTAATTTTTAAATTAAACAATAACCAAGGTATTGAAAGACGACATTTTAGTATACTAAAAGATGTTTCATTTTCTGCATCAGCAGTTCATGATATCAATAAGGAGCATGTACTGTCAAGGCCTTTCATATTTGATTTGGAAACAACCAACTTTCACCGAGGGACATATCAAGGAAATGATTTGACAGGAGTCTGTATAGTCAATCCTGAGCTCATCAGTTGAAGGGGATCCACAGAATAAGCTGATGTTTTCCGGATACGAGGACCTTGGCATTAGCTTACTAGGTATGGGAAATTGTAAGAATGATTGTCAAGGAATTCACTCCAAGGTTCAATTCTAGGCTGTTGGACTCTGTACCGAATTGTTTTAGAGACTACGATTATGACTTGATTCAAGTTGTCCACTGTAATTCATGCCATGCATGATGTTGTGAACTATTTATATGCTGTTGATATTTTGTGTTGTAAGTTGTAACGTGAGAATATTACAGTTTTAGCAATGATGTCACAGACTTTCAATTAGATGAAAGTGATCATATAAAAGAAGATATTAATTATAGATAGATTTATTTCAATACATTTTAGTTCCAAAAAAAACTCTTTATATAATAAATAAATATTAACAGTCCAGTAGAAATCCCACTGTAGATCAAATAAAGAATGACTCCATTTCTGTCACTTAAATTGAACCCTGCCATAAATTTCATGTCTAAATTCCAAACAGTCATTAAATTTTTTGAATGCAAGATTTTAACAGCAAATGAATCAAGACATAACAACATCATTATATTGAACCTCATTCTGTAGTTTAAAAACCTCTCCTTGATAAGTCCTAGCTGCAGACAACACAAGCTTTTCTTTTCTAACAAGTTATAAACAAGAAACCTTTCTCCGAACGAACAGAGAATAAACAAGCCTTATTCCAGTCCAATCCGTATATGATGTACAACTATAAACCAATGCGTAACTTGAATACTGATACTTCCAATCTTTTGTGCGAATTTCGCACCCTGTTCTCACTTTTTAAGATAACAAATGCACAAGGGAGTCAAATAATTTCACCTCACTTTCACACCCTGTTGACGGGTTAGGGATGGATTTGGGTCAACCATATTTTTTTCGGATCGAATCAGGGTATAAAAATATGACCCGTTAATTTTTTGGGTTGGGTACGGATCGAACCAAATCGTCCCAACCCGTTCAGTGCACACCCCTAAATGGACGATTGAGCCACCACCATTATGGATGTAATGAATGCGGTCGTAATTTAAGTATCTTGTCAGTCCTCGCAATACTATTTATGTATAGAGAGCATGAATCACGATGTGTCAAAAAAGAAAACGACACTGTTTTTTATGCAGTAAAGTTAATGAAGCAGGCGTGACTATTAAAATAGAAGGCAAAAACATGACATGTTTGGATGAAGTCACTTGCAATTTCTTTCAACTTTGTGGCATGTTTTTGTTTATAGCATGCATTGCTTCTTCTATAACTTCAACTTGCCTGTATTTTGAAACTTCATCATGCATGACAAACAAAAAAATGGTACCTCACACAGCTGGAAGGTGAACATGTGCATTTTTGTAGAGCCTTCCCAACAAGGACTGTAAAAGGCCACTAATCATCATTTCCTTCCCATTGAAACTTCAACTTCTCTTAAGCTTCAATTCTCATTCCCATCATACAGGCTCCACAACACAAATGACTTAAACAAGAAAACTCATTGCGTAGTGAATATCAAGCCATCACCTAACACATGTACCATCATGTCAATTATTCCTCGTACATTTATCATCCACTATTGGTACAAACATGTTCCGCTATTCATTTCTTGATATGTGTTATCCAATCCTCCTTCCCACTAAATCAACCAGTTCCTCAGCAAAAGCTAGATTGAAATCTTACAAATTACATCCAACCCTTCTGATAGCAGCCAGTGTACAAATATATCTAACAACCATAATTTATACCTTGTAATTCCAGAACTAGTCTCAATCAAGGCTCGACAGCTCACTGTGCTCCCACACAAAACGTCCACAGACATGAGACATGTAACTGTAAATACATGGTATTCAATGAAGTAAAAACTATCCCCTCTCAGTTGTATAGCTGCTGGAACCGTCAGTCGATTTTCTCCTGAAGAGCACTCTTAAAACTGAGAATAATGCAATAAAAGCTATTTCTATATGCTCGGTAGTGCTTGTCTTGATGCTAAACTGCCCCATGTTTCTGCTGTTTATATTAGCATCAACTGACATTCTCAAGCCTCGCCTTACTTGGAATTGAGTGTGAAGACCTCCGGCCAAAACTGTTTCTGTGTTGTAGGAGAGAGCTGTAAACGTCAGTTTGACCATGTCATCCCTCACAGGGTAATCTCTACCTCTAATCACAGCTTCAAGCGTTCCCCCATAAGCTTCCTGTCCATGACCTATGATTCGGCCTGCATTCATCAAAAACTTCAACCTTTTACCAACCGAAACCGTGTCTTCAAGCTTTGTGCCCACAATTAACTTTTTCCCAAATGACGTTAAAGAAACCCCACATTCAGTTACATTGGATTTAAAGCTCTTCAGCTTTGCATCGCCATGCAGAGTAAGCAATACATCCATCCCTTTCCCAATAGACTGAACATCAAAACCAGCATTATAAGTAGTTCCCTTATTGCAATCGGAGATAGTTACAGCACACTGTGACTGGATGCTGAAATTTTGTTTATCCTTGCTCATTTGCCCATTGAGAGAAGCAACGGCATTATTGACCTCTGTAGCAGTCTCTAAATTTATTCCATCAAATCCAACATCATGATCCCATCCTTGAGGATCAAGTACTGGTCTGGCAAGCCACTGTTCACTGGTAACAAGGCAACGATACCTGTGCACAGGACAATCAGAATCAAAACTTAATGGCACTGCCATGTCTGGCAATTGAACAGCTTCTGGAGCTTCATCCTGAAAATCTGAACTGTCCTCACTAATCAAATTTTTGTAGCCCAGCTTCCTCTCCATCCGTCTTTTACATTCTTCTTTCATCTGTTTCTTCAAAAATAACACCTCCCGGTAATTCAATTCATCAAGGTAGTCCTTCTTTTGAGTCTTGGTCAACCTCTGAAACTGAGATTTTGTCAAAACCTTTATAGGAGGCAACTGATCATATTCATCTTCTTCACTGTCAGACCATAACATTTCATCGGCTTCGTTGGCCACATCAGCTGAAATGCGATGATGCAAGAAGGAAGAAAGGAGATGAGGAAACGAAGGTTGTCTTGCTCCACCTAAGGACCCTATTTTAATGCTGTCTTGGAAATTCAAAACAGCATTGACATCACCAAGGATTTTCGAACTCAGGCATAGTAGTAAAAAATTAGATTTCCATTCTTGCCCATTGGGAAGAATTTTCTCACCCTTAGTATTTGTTCTACAATGAGGGTGATTCTCCACCAGCAGGACAGGATTCTCAAGTCTCGAATCAGCTACTGCCTGATGAATGTTATTTTGCACCAAATCAGAGCACTGGGTCGCATAAGAATCAAAATTTACAGGATAACCATTGGGCCCTTCAGGAAGCGCTGATGAAGAATGTGTCATGACAAGGACTGTGTTGAACCAAATTCCTGATCCGAACACATCGGTTATCTGTTTCAGAAGAGGAATATCACTGTACCTTCTATTAATAAGGTCAAGTCGCTCAAGATATAGAACAATGTCCGGAGGTGTTTTCCTTATGAATCTCTTTATTGAGAACAAAATCTTCATGTTTCTTCTCACACTACTAGTAGATAAAGGCAATAGTCCAGGAGTGTCGATTATTGTTAGCTTGACATTATTTATGGTTCCTACAACCTCTTTAATATCATTTGTGCCAGGTTGAAATGCATCTGTAATAGCCACTGATTGCCCAAAAATAGAATTTATGGTTGCACTCTTGCCAACACCAGTTTTTCCAAGAACGAGTATTCTAATTGAGAAATCTAGTTGAGGTAATCCAGTTGCTTCTTGTTCAGCTGCTAAAAGTTTAGCCTTGTCAACTCGAAGATTAGCTTTCTTCAAATTTGAATCATCAGCCCTTATCAGTGCTGCCAGGTGCATCCGATAAAGAACCTTTGTCACCAAAAGGTTGTCACTTGACAGACCAAACCTTCGAACTAGACGCAAGAAGTTGACTTGCAGATGCTCAATCTTTGATAACGGGTCTAACTTGCTTTCGCTAATGGTTTGGTGTGAGGGATTAGAGTCTTCACCATCCATTTCTGATGTCGGAACTGAAGGATTTTCTACATTAGTATCTGTCATAAGAGTCTCTCTGTTAGGCACTGCCAAGGTCAGGGAACTGGAGTTTTCGTTTGAACCTGAAACGCATGACAGATATTTCAGTTAATTCTTCTAGAAGTAGAAGTCGTTTTGTATGACCCTTGAACAAAAAAAAAAAATCTCTCTGTACTTCTAATATATCCAAAAATCCTAGAGACGTCTAAATAAAACAAGTTCTGGGAACTAAAGAGCTATGTAGTGAACAGCAAAAAAACAACAGTAGCCAAAATGACACAACTCTGTAAGATTAGGTCAAACAACTACAAACAAGCACAACAACTTTACCATACCAAATTCATGTAATGCTCAATTCAAATGTAAATTCAGTAGAATAGACTGTCACCGGGTGGATTGTGAAGCATTAATCTATTGAAGAGGTTGCAAAATGAAAGGTTGAATATCAAATGAGAAATTGTAGACTTACAGAATCAATTTATCTTTTAATTAATTATACAGGTCAAGAAAATATAACTTGCAAATAAGGGCACAACTAGGAGCTTCATTTGATACCTGGATATTCAACTTGGTTATCCATTGATTCGCCACCTGAGACCCTACCGCTTCCCAACAAAGGTCTAGATGACGCTATTGGTCTTGATACCAGCTGAGAAAAAATCCACTCACCTATACTCTTCATTCTTGGTAGGGTCCTACCTACATGGAAACAAAAAGGTGGAGGTAATTAGCAGCAGAGATGAATGACAATGTGTTGAAAGGTGCATATATTTCGTTTGACATCACTGTGTGATATGGTTTAAACCTTAACATGCAAATCTGTTAAGGTTTAAAATCAGCGTTGAAACCACAACTTTAACTACCACCATCAAGTCTAGTTGAAACAAATATGATAATCAAATCAAAAAAATTGTAGTCAGCTTTCATATATTTCCGGACTTGTCCTTTAAAATGTGAAGCAGAACAACAAAGTTTAAATAATAAGGCTCCTACAATTTCATGAATCTGAGTTACAGAAACTCAAGCACTACTTGCTGCCTTTACATGTACCATATGTAATGCAGTTGATAATTTTTTTTCTTTTATCACCGAACAAGCTAATTAACATAGCTCAGTACAAAGATATCACCAAAAACTTTTCTCCATCCTTAGAAGAAGCTAGAGCTAAATCAGGGGATAAGTGACAGCACAAAAAAAAATGTCCTCACGAGTTTCAAACTGTACTAGGGTGCAGTCACGAAACCATTATCGTGCTCTAACAAAACATCCATCTCTATTACATCACTGTGTGGCTATCTGTGTAGCAGCACATAATGATGCTGGTGACAAGATCAGAATAGGGCGATTCACCTGATTAGAATCTTCCACCAACAGAGGCAATCAATCGATGAACAGAAAAATGTGAAGACGTGAGGTTTGCTATAGGCGCATTCAGTACAAAGTGCCGAACAGATGCTACTCGGGCAGGCAACGAGACAAGTGACGCAGACAAAACCTTAAACACGTTGAAATCCGGGGCGATCCACAATGAAGAGAGTGAAGAATCGCAATCCCTAATTTGCAACGGAGGAAATGAAAAAGCAGGAGCAAGAGCGGCGGGAGGAATTCTCCGGTGTATTGAACAAGATGGTTGAAGATATTGAAGCGAGGGTCATTGGATGTGGGCAACGAGGAGGAGAAGAAGATGAGGTTTGGAAGGATAAGAGTAGGACAAGAATGAGGGACCTAATCGACGGCATCTCAACTCCACCCTCGTTAGGTAAAACAATTTTATTCGGAACAAAATATATAAATTTGGTATTCCAATATTAAAATGTAAAAACGCTCCAGCCCATTCTTAAATAAACGTACCTTACAATATATAACTAAAATATATTTAATTTATTATATAATTCAAAATAATAAATATATATTTTAATGGTATAATTGAACTTAAAATGTCAGCGGTTTATTTCCGATCAACTCAATTCACACAGTTCAACTTGTTCTAGAATTTTAAGTCATGTGACGCACTTGGTTCATCTACTTTCTTCGATGTGTATCAAATAAATTAGAATCCGCAATCCCTTGCACCAATTCATTGAATAAAATGGGTTCAAAAATTTATGCATGCGAATGAAGTTGCGAAAATAAATGTAGATAAAATGATGTCAATTGGCAAAGATCTGCAACTTGAGGCATGATCTTAAGTATCTTTCAAGTATTATTTAAGACACCAAATGTTCTTTTAATGGTGTTTCGTAATTAAAATTTTCATAAATTTCAAGGGGTTGATCACCATGGTGGAATGTTGCCATGTGATAATGAATTTTTTTATTTTTATAAGGCACAAAATATCCAATTGCATTTACCAAATAATATTTTCCTATATAGTAAAAAATGATATTACTAGTATCAATTTTATTTCAGTTAGTTCAATTCAATTCAATGAAGTTCAATTCAGATTAGCTCAGTTTCACTTCAAAAGAACAGACTCAAAATATGATTATTTTTTTATAATAACTATGTTAAACTTAAGTGCATTATTTTTAAATTTTAAAGTAGTATTATGTATGCTGATGCACTTATGCACCTATTCTCAGTTCCAGCAGCCACTTCTGCCCATTACTTTCTTTGTAGGATTATCTTTGGCCAAGTTCTCCTCCTTTTACCCTTTTTTTTTTAAACCTTCATTGATATCTGATTTCTCTTCCAAACATCTTTCTAAATACATCAATAATCATGTAAATTATATTAAAAGGAAAATTGATAAGAGAAATTCAACATTGATGATGAGATTGAATAAGGAGGCCGGGTGAAGGAACAACCATCATGGAAATGGTTCAACTTGGAGTTAAGCGAATCAAGAATGTTTCGATTCTGACGAGTGATATGATTGCTCACAACTAACCTTTCACTGACGCCACTGACGATGCTTTTAAAACATAAGTCTTTTATGAGTACAACTCTTAAATCTGATTTTATATGCGAGGGTTTCAAACCATCGCATAATTGTACGACGGTTTTCCCAAGGTTTAAATTTTTTAACTGTTTATACGATGTGTTTACGACGATTATGCGATCGTACAAAGTACGACGGTACATTCCCTCATATTAAGATAGATTTAGGACGGATGTATGATGCGCATCTATTCCATTGTAAATACAATACGATGGTACGTATGATGCTTTTACGACGACAAGGTTTGCGACGGTTGTTACCGTCGTAATAGACGACGGTAATTGTTTCCATCGCAAATACTACTATGCGACTCAACGATTATACCGGTATAATTGTTGTTCTCTTTACACCACTAACATTTTTTCTATTCACTTCACAAATTCTGAAACTTCGGATTCAACAACTCTTAATCAGGTAATCTATTTCGCAACTTATCATTTCAGATTCAACAGCTCTTATTTGATGAACAAGAGGTATTGACATATGTCTAGCATGTTTTCCATGGAAGAGTTGGTTTGAGAACATTTTTGGATGTAAAAACAACATAATCCCGATGAATCGTATAATTATGATATGTTTATGGATGGTGTTGGGAGGTTTCTTGAAACGGTCTCTATGAATGGGTAAGTATTTTATAGAAACAAGATGCGTTGTCCATGAAGTAATTGTAAGAATAAGTTATTTCGGAAAATTGAGGTTGCTGAAAATCATTTGTTTATCTACGAATTCATTAAGGATTAGTATTGTTAGATTCTTCATGGAGATTTAATAGCATAAGTGACATATACCGGATGCGTTAAGAAGTATAGTTTAAATGATTCTTATGAACCACATGTATGACCATCCTTTTAAGGAATTAATAGCAAGTTTCAGAATATGGTAAGTGATATAGTTGAGCTGAGCAGTGGTTTCCATCAGTTATACAAAGAATAACGTGAGGAACCTAACAAAGCAGCATTCGAGTTGTATAATATCTTTAAATCGAGTTGTAAACCTATATTTGATGGTTACAATACTAAGACAGAATTATATATTTTTAAGAGATTGCTTCAAACCAAGATAGACCATGGATTATCAGAAGTAACATATGATTCAATTTGTGGGATAATAAAAAATTTGCTTGATTGCGATAACCGGATGCCTACTACATTTCGTCAAACAAAACAACTGGTGAGTCGACTAGGCCTGGGGTACACTTGAATTGATGTATGTGTAGACGGTTGTATGATCTACTATGGGGAGGAGGACAATGTTAGGATCGAAACAACAATATGGATAAGCACCCAAATCGAATAAGAGAAACGAAAGACAGCGACACAATGATTTGTTTACCCAATTCGTCACAGAATGTGACTACGTCTGGGGGCACTACCAAGCCAGGAGAGATTCACTATGATGAGTTTAGGGTTTTCTTTTGTGTTTCTCTGTGTTACAAGCTATGTTTCTATTTATAAGAAAATATGAGAAACCCTAGCTAACCACTGGGCCTGAGCCTCTATTAGTCTTCATAATCCAACAATTCTCCCACCTGAAGACTAATGCATACGCTCCTCAGCTCATCCATCTTCTCCAACGCTAGTGGTACCAATCCTCCTCTTCTACACAGAGAGGCTAGCTGAAGCCATGCACAACTTCAACTTCATGTAAACCCACTTGTTGTGCAGAGCTTTCTTACCATCAGGAAGTTTAGCCAACTCCTAGGTTTCATTAGCCATAAGAGATTCCATCTCATCATCCATTGCATGTTTCCACTTACTCTCCTGTTCTACTCGAGATGCCTCTTCATAACACTCTGGTTCACCACAGTCAATCAACAACAAGTAATTATTGGATGGCGAATACCTGATAGGCGGACCACGGAGTCTACTGGATCTCCGCAACACTTGTTCCGGTGTTCTTGGTTGTTCCTCTTCTTCAGTCTCATCAGGAACTACCATGCTCCCATCCGAGTTAGAAATGTCTAACTCCACTACCTCAACTTCTGAGCTTTCCGGTTCTGACGCACTTGCAAAATCCTTGTGTAATACCTGTTCATTGAACTCAACATCCCGGCTGCGGTACACCTTTCTATTCTTATCATCCCAAAGACGATATCCAAAGTCATCACCGCCATAGCCAACAAACGTGCACTTAACAGACTTTGCATCAAGCTTACTTCTTTTAACATCAGCAATATGAGCATAGGCTACGCAACAAAAAATAAGCAGAAATGACAGATTTACCTCTTTACCACTCCAAGCTTCCTGTGGAATTTCATTATCCAGTGCGCTTAATGGCCCTCGGTTAATCGAAAAAGCTGCAGTGTTAACTGCTTCTGCCCAAAACAACTTTGGTAAACTGTACTTCAACCTCATGCTTCTTGCCAGCTCATTCAGCGTCCTATTCATACGCTCAACCACGCCATTTTGTTGAGGAGACCCTCTCACCGTTTTCTCTATCCGAATTCCATTCTCAGCACAATATTCTTTGAACTCTCTCAGTTCATACTCTCCACCATTATCAGACCTCAGACATTTCACCTTCAAACCTGTCTCAGTCTCTACCAGGGGTTTCCACTTCCTGAAAACATCAAGCGCATCAGATTTACGTTTCAAAAAATAAACTCAGACCTTCCTTGCGGAGTCATCAATGAAGGTCATGTAGTAAAATGCTCCACCAAGTGATGCTACGGTGCTGGACCCCACAGATCAGAGTGTACTAGCTGAAGCTTCTGTTTCCTCAAGGCTCTACCACTCTTTGAGAAGCTGACTCTTTTCTGCTTCCCAAATATACAGTCCTCACAAACTCCAACTTCAACGGATTTGAGACTGGGTAAAAGACCCCTTGAGTAAAGCACTTTCATGCCTTTCTCACTCATATGACCAAGGCGACAATGCCACAGGTCTGCAGTACACTCGTCTCTAACAACAACAATGCTCTCCTGAACGCTGCTTGTCATGTACAAGGTACCCTCTTTGCTTCCTCGAGCTATGACCATAGCTCCCTTAGTTATCTTCCAGCTGTTGCAACCAAATGTCACAACGTAACCCTCAAGCTGACCAACTGATAAAAGATTTCTCTTCAATCCTGGAATGTGTCTTACTCTATGCAACATTAGTAACGAACCATTAGGTGCCTGTATCACAACATCACCCCTGCCCACTACATCCAACGGCTCATCATCTGCAAGGTTGACCTTCCCGAAATTTCTTGACTCATAATGCTGCATCAGTTCGGCACTACTGCATGAATGGAACGATGCTCCTCAATCCAAAAATTCATGACTCGAGCGGACTGCTCACACTCATAATCAGTGCTTCCTCAGCATCTTCAGAAGCCATATTCGCGGTCGCCGCCTTGCACTCACTCTTAAAATGTCCGAACTCGTTGCACTGCCAACACTTAATCTTAATTTTATCCTTCTTATCCCTGTCTGATCCTCCTCTGAATTTTGACCTGCTACGCTGCCCTTTGGACTTGGACTTTAATTCTGATCTACCTCTGCTTCCAGCATTCAAAGCCACACCAGAACTAGAAGTAGGACTTGATTCCTTCATGCGAATCTCTTCACTGATCATGACCTCATCTAGTCTCAGCTTTGTCTTCCTAGCTGAAGCACTCACTGCAGTGACTATTCCATTCCAACTTTCGGGCAACGATGACAATAGTATCAACGCCTGTATCTCATTATCAAAGTCAATGTTAACAGAACTTAATTGAGTAATAATCGAATTCACTGAGATGCTTCGCCACCACTGTGCTCTCTGTCATCCTCAGATTGAACAATCGCCGAATCAGATGAATCTTGTTCACTGCAGACGGCTTCTCATACAGACCAGATAACGTTTCAAGTAACTCCTTTGTTGATTTTGACTTTACTGTGTGGTGTGCAACCTCCCTTGATAACGACAGACGAATCGCACTCATCGCCCTCCTGTCCATCAGGATCCACTCTTCATTATTCATGTCTTTCGGCTTTTCTCCAATCGCTGGTAAGATCAGATCTTTACCGTACAGGTAATCTTCAATTTGCATCTTCCAAAATCCGAAATTCGATCCATCGAACTTTTCAACAGGATGCTTTCCGTCCATAATCAACCTCGCTCTGATACCAATTGTTAGGATCGAGACAACAATATGGATAAGCAACCAAATCGAATAAGAGAAACGAAAGACAACGACACAATGATTTGTTTAACCTGTTCGTTACAGAATGTGACTACGTCTGGGGGCACTACCAAGCCAGGAGAGATTCACTATGATGAGTTTAGGGTTTTCTTCTGTGTTTCTCTGGTTTACAAGCTATGTTTGTATTTATAAGAAAATTTGAGAAACCCTAGCTAACCACTGGGCCTGGGCCTATATTAGTCTTCATACCCCAACAGACAATTTGTTAAATTACCATTTTTATGGAGAACTAAAATACAAAGAGTCACAATCTTGATGTCATGCACATTGAGAAAAATGTGTTCGAAAATCTCTTTAACACCGTGATGAATGTCAAAAGAAAACAAAGAATAATGGAGTTATGTGTCGAAAATACATTGATATTTACTGCAACCGTCCAGAATTGAAATGACAATCTCTTCGAGGTAAGTTAGTCGCAACAAAAGCTAAGTATAAACTTACTCCCAACCAGCAAACAAGAATATGTCATTGGATCAAAGACTTCAGTTTCCAGATGGTTACTCGGCCAGATTGGGTAACCACGTCGATCTACAATAACGTAAATTAGTGGGGTATAAAAGCTACGACGCACACGCATTTCTTAGAGAGGTTAATGATGATTGCATTTCGTAAGATGCTTCCCACCACTATATGAAAATCCATATTCAAAGTTATGTACATTTTTCGTAGATATTTTTGATTCATCATTAGATATCGATTGCATGATGATTTGGAAGGAAAATATCGTTGAAGGAAACTATGGAGCATTTTCCTGCCTTCCTTCTTCGATTCTATGGAGCATTTACTAGTTCATGTTGCAAAAGAAACTTTACTCGGTGGACCGGTGCACTACCATTAGATGCACCCATTTGAGCGAATTATAAATAGGGCTAAAAAGAATTGCTAAAACAAAGGGTTGTTGAGGTTGCTATATGTAATGCGTACATTTAGCAAGAGACTGTATTTTTTTGAGTCTGATTGCATGGGTCCTGAATTCAAAATAAATGCTCATAGACTTAAGCGTAATGAGATGTTGCGTAGTGAGGGACATATTTATATATTCAATTATCCAAGCCATGGAAGTCAAAATGCTCAAAGAAGAATGCTGACATTAGAAGAGTTTTAGAAGGCGAAAAACTACGTTTATATGAACACACTGGAATTTGAAGATCACATTAGGTACATGAAATGTGTTGATTATAAATGATGATTATAAAATTATCCCACTTTTATAACCTCTAATAACTATTACAGTTGCTTCCAAAATGAAATATGTTTACGTCAATGAGGACTAAGTAACGAATCAATAAATTTAGAGATTATTCACCATTTCCCATCATGGCTCCAAAACTATGTAAGTTTATTATGTTGCATTTTACGCATGTTTGAATTATAAAATATAATTGATGTCATGTTTTCTAAGATTTGGAAGAATCAGGATAGTCATACAAACCTACCATGGATTTATGAGGCGTCGATGGGTTTAATTGAGTTGTCCAATGCATGGGTGCGTATAAGATAAAAAAATTACAACTTTCACACTAAGCTGCATAGTGAAGGGAGAATGACGAAAAATTATCATGTCCATGTTAAGGGAACAGACGGAATACATAACTATGGTGTCATATCAGAGATTATCAATTCACGACCGGACAATTGTCAAAGTAAAAGCTCGTCCTCTTCAAATATCGTTTGTTTGATTCAAGTAGTGTGAGATCTTTCCCCACCCGAGGTATAACAGAGGTTAATATATAGGATATATGAGACGTACAATCTTTTCATTCCGGTGCAGCAAGCCCAACAAATACATTTCATTGATTTCCTCTGACTACCCTACCAAACTAAACAAGGATGAGTTCTAGTATGTTGTTTTAAACCCAATTATGTTATTGATATGATCATACCCGTTTCAAGAAATGATGAAGACTCAGCACAACTTTCGTTAATGAGATAGTGACAGTCAAATATGATCATACCCGTTTCAAGAAATGATGAAGACTCGGCACAACTTTCGTTAATGAGATAGTGACAGTAAAATGTGTAGCTGATGATGATCTGAACGAGTACACTGAAGATGATATGAAAGTCGTTGAAAATGATGCCAACACATTCTCAACATCCAACCTAGAAACAGAAGAAGAAATAGATTCTGATGATGAAGTGTAATAGTAATTTAAGATTGTTTAAAGAATTATTTAGTTTTTTAAGGTTGTTTTAAGAATTATTAAGTATTTTAAGATTGTCTTAAGAATGATCCCACATACTCACTTCGTACTACCCACACACTTCCAGTATCGAACAGCTACAGACCTGGCGCACAGACTTAGTCTATCCTGTTACAATGTGTAGTAGACGGAATGTTATAGCAACTTCTATACCATAATTGCTGTAACTTTTGTCGACGAATCTTCTAGCACGATCTTCCTTACAGTCGGACTCCCACTGAGTTCTCAAACCCAGACCTTGCTCCCCCTCGATCAATGACCACATGTCACTATCATGTAGAAGCGTTCATCTCTCTAACAGCCTGCAACAACACCTGTCCACATCAGTTCTTAGAAGAAACTGATTGATCCTTCAACGAGCCACGCTTCAGTTGAGTTCTGTGGATCAATACTAGATCAAACTGAGCGAAATCTGATTTCCCAAGGGTTTATCTCTCGTTGTGTGTCTCAATTCTTAGATACTCACTTGATATGCCTCTGTGCTCCTCTGATAGTTTCATCAATGATTAGCTTTTAAAAATCCTCGTTGCCTTCGGATTCTTAGAACAACTCAGCAACTCTTGAATCTTCTCCTAGATTCTTACGAACTTGTTGAGATTTGGTTTCCTAAATTGGAATTTAGAAAATTTATCTTTCTTGATTGCTTCTAACCGCGTGATGACGTTTGAGGATGATTGTAATGCTCCCTGAGCTTTCGCGACACCTGCAGCACCTCGCCGAACTTTCTCCGTGCAGCTTCAAGATGATCGCTCATTCTGCTCTAGCTTCAAATCATCAAGGATTGCTATAGCAGTTTCTGTCATTTATCTTTTGCCCAACTTGCCTCAGCTTTTGTGTTCCACAGAGTGCTATAGCACTTTTTTGCGCTTGTGTTGTTTTGTCAATCTTTAGAATGTGCTCCAGCTACAATCTTCAGGGAGTGTTGTAGCATCTTCTTGTGTTGTTTTGTCAACGATGTCATACTTAACACAATGTAACTTAGGGTTTTTGATGTTAATTTGGTGTTATTGATGATGATGATAATTTGGTGTTGCTCATGTTAATTTTGTGTTGATGATGTTAAATTGGTATTGTTGATGATGATGATGACGTTAATTTTAATTTGGAGTTGGTGATGTTAATTTGATGATGATGTCAATTTCCATTTGATGGTGTTAAGTTTCATTTGTGGAGATTAGTGGATGTAATTTGACGTCGAAAATGGAATTTGGATTGGAGTTGTATTTGAAATGATTTTTTAAAAATTTTCTAATGTAATTTTACAAATGTATATTTGAGTTATATATATTGGGTTGTAATTGAGTATAAAATTTTGGTGGTTTTTGTCTTATGTAATTATATAATTGTGAAATTGAGTGTGTATGGGTTTCGTAGGAATGGATCGTAACACAAGCCGCGCTGCAGTTACAGGAAGAGGAAATGGCAAAGGACGTAGTTGAGGGCACAGTGCTGAGATCATGATTTGTGAGTCATCACATGATTTAGCGAAATCATCTATGAGCATTGACCCACACGTAGACAAGGAGTACGATGTGAGTCATACGTCAAATGACACCCACCCTTCAAAGTGTTACCATCTTCCTCTATTCAGAGGATCTACCCGACACAAGGGCGCGTCCCTCTGACCACTACTTCCGGGACTTTGTTAAGGGGCAGTCATCAGGATTTAATAATGCATTACGTACCGTCCGTTATTCAAAATGAGCCGACTGATGACCAGAGAATCCTGTTTGTTCCCACCGGAAAGAACATGTATGAGTATTACAACCACTCGTATCTCTTTAATATTGGGTCAGTTGTATTAATTTGGTTTTTTTTTTTTTTAAGTTTCACTTCTTCGATTGTACGCCAGATTGTAAGGGTGTGCACAGGACGGGTTGAGACGGATTTGGTCAGACCCGTACCCAACCCAAAAAATTAACGGGTCATATTTTTATACCTTCACCCGACCCGAAAAAAATATGGTTGACCCAACCCGTCTCAATGAGAACAGGGTGTGAAAGTGAGGTGAAATTATTTGACTCCCTTGTGCATTTGTTATCTTAAAAACTGAGAACAGGGAGTGAAATTCGCACAAAAGATTGAAAGTATCAGTATTCAAGTTACGCATTGGTTTCTAGTTGTACATCATATACGGATTGGACTGGAATAAGGCTTGTTTATTCTCTGTTCGTTCGGATAAAGGTTTCTTGTTTATAACCTGTTAGAAAAGAAATGCTTGCGTTGTCTGCAACTAGGACTTATCATGGAGAGGTTTTTAAACCACAGAATGAGGTTCAATATAAGATGTTGTTACGTCTTGATTCATTTGCTATTAAAATCTTGCATTCAAATAATTTAATGACTGTTTGGAATTTAAACATGAAATTTATGGGAGGGTTCAATTTAAGTAACAGAAATGGAGTCATTCTTTATTTGATTTACAGTGGGATTTCTACTGGACTGTTAATATTTATTTATTATATAAAGAGTTCTTTTTGGAACTAAAATGTATTGAAATAAGTCTATCTATGATTAATATCTTCCTTTATATGATCTACTTCATCTAATTGAAAATCGGTGACATCATTGCTAAAACTGTAATATTCTCACGTTACAACTTACAACACAAAATATCAACGGCATATAAATGGTTCACAACAATAGGCATGAATTACAGTGGACAACTTGAATCAAGTCATAATCGTAGTCTCTAAAACAATTCGGTACAGAGTCCAGCAGCCTAGAATTGAACCTTGGAGTGAATTCTTTGACAATCATTCTTACAATTTCCCATACCTAGTAAGTGATCGGTTGATTTCTTACCGATTATTCGCTTCATTCGATGACGAATTTCGCTCCTCTCCCGAACTTTTCATTGTGTTTTCACCACTCTACTCTCATTTCAGGTCAAGTTATATTAAATTGAGGGTTTGTAGTTCGTTTGGAGCAAAATAAGGTAAAACGCAAAGATTCAAACGAATACAGACCAAATCTGGGCAGATTGACCTATTCGTCATCAAAAGCTTGCTGAGAACATGATTTTTATCCGATTGAGGCGTGCTATATCTTGTTGGAAAGCTGACTCGAAGTGCTACAACTTTGTAGTTTACAGCAAGATGTAATTCGAAGGTTTAAATGGTCAAAAACGCAAAACAAGTCAGATTTATAGTGCTGAGCGAACAGTAGCCTGGTTCAAGTAAGAACCGCCGGTTCACTGGTCAAACCGACGGTTCACTGGTCAAACCACCGGTTTACTGTTCAAACCGGCCCCAAAGGCAAAATTTCGTTTTTCTCTGAAAAGGGCCGGTTCTACTTAGAACCGGCGGTTTAGACGTTAAACTGGTGGTTTGGTCACTAAACCGCCGGTTTGGAACCAAACCGGGCCGCAAATCAATTTTGAAAATCAGCCCAATTGATTTTCATATAAATAGAAATCGAGGGCTCGTTCAGAGGGGGTTGGACGATTTTGGAGAACGAACGCAAGAGAAAAGAGGATAGCTTGGAGTGAAGATCGTCGTCACAGGTTCTTCGTTCTTTATTCTCTTCATTCTTGTATTGGTAGTAATCCCGATGAGTAGCGAGTAGTTTATTTAGTTCTGGGATCCTACGGATCCCATGCCTGTAACCTGATTTCATGTGATTTGTACAAACACCAATTTTAGTCTAATGGATTTTTATGTTTTCAATTCTATTATGCTTCATTCTATCGTTTCATCATTATTGATCATTGATTGGGATGACTGCATGTTAGAACGAAACTAGGTTAGATGCCAAAAAGATGAATGGGTCTGAGGCAGTTAACTGGAACAAATAGGATTGATGTCGAGACATGGTAGTTATATTGTTAGCACATGAATCGATAGGAGAGTTGACATATTTTGTCTGGAAATCTTTGTGTCTAATAAATCGAAACTGTTGATAATCCGTGATTGGGCGGCGTTCAATAGTGTAGATTAATTCAGGTGATGACCCGTGAATGGGCGGCTCATCTGATGTCAATTTAGGTTATTTCCAAATCTATTTTGCATGACTATATGGTGTGACTGATTGCATGAATTGTGTTGCGAGCATGGGTGAAGTTCGATCTTGGAATTGCTTTCTCTGATCGAATCAACCGTTAGTAGTTAGGATAATTAGGACAATTAGGAATATTTAGAACTAAACTCACAATTTTCATTAGGAGTAGCTGAACATATTGTTTGCTAGCTAGTATATACACGCGCCTGTTCCTAGGATCGACCCTTAGCTTGCCAAGGTCTATAAATTGTTTTTGACTACAATTTGACCCCTGAAACTTATATCTGACATCTATAAAGGGTTAAAAAATATGATTGTCAGTAAGCTAATGCCAAGGTCCCTGTATCTTGAAAACATCAGCTTATTCTGTGGATCCCCTTCAATTGATGAGCTCAGGATTGAACTATACAGACTCCAGCCAAATCATTTCTTGATATGTCCCTAGGTGAAAGTTGGTTGTTTCGAAATCAAATATGAAAGGCCTTGACAGTACTGGCTTCTCATTGATATCATGAACTGCTGATGCAGAAAATGAAACATCTTTTCGTATACTAAAATGTCGTCTTTCAATACCTTGGTTATTGTTTAATCTAAAAATTAATCAACATTCCACATTAAAATCTTTTCAAGGCAGAGTAAGCTATCAATCATTAAATTGGCATAAGAAGATATTATAAACACAAGATAATTGCATCTTTTAGAGTACGAAGATCAATACCACGACTTATGTCTTTGAATCCAATCAACTTTGAAAAGAGCCATCAAAATTTCACAATACAAACTATCAAAAAGTTGTTGTGGCTACTAGTTATATCTTCATTTGGAGCCACGAGCTTGGATTGTAATTTCTGCAAAACAAGTAAGTTACTTCGCATAGAATAAAATATTTTTGAGCATTACTTGTACAAGAGTTACTAAGTAGACAGTTTACCTTCAATAATGTCATCAGTGACATCAAATTGATCAAAATCTTTATAATCAAACTTCAAACCAACCAGGTTAAACCAATTTTGAGCGCAAATAAGAGCTTCAGCAATTCGAGGAGATAAAGAGCTGCGAAAGACATCTAGAACACGTCCACTAGTACTAAAGCAAGACTCTGATGCTATGGTAGAAACTGGAATAGCAAGTATATCACGAGCCATAGCAGCAACAACTCTGTAGTTTGCAGAATTTGTCTGCCACCAGTTCAAAATGTCAAATTTAGAATCATCATTATTGATGATGTAGTATGGCAGTGTTTGACAAAACTAGCACAAGTGAACAAGGAGCTGCTACAGCACAAGTGAACAAGCAGCAGCTGCAGCAAGGGATGCTATAGCAGGAGCTTGTTCAAGTGGCTACATCATCTGACCGAGTAGCAGCAGCGACCTGGGCTTGTCTAGAAGGGCTGGGATCGCTATGGAGATCATCAGAAGAATTTCTAAAATGCTGTGGAGAATTTTCCAGTGAGGTTTCCTAGCCAGAGAAGGAGCTTTGTATTGAAGATAAAGATCAAATCTAATCTCCTAGATTCTAGGAGATAATTGTTCTTTTTGGGACATTGCTTAAACCTGATCTTGCTTAAAGTTGGTGCTACTATTTAAGAGAAAGGGGTTTAGAGCAGAGAGGTTGATCGAAGCTGAGAGATACACGAGTGCATACACAAAATTCACAGAGAGCAAGTTTGGGGTGTGACGGACGATTTCTTCGATCATCTCCCGAGAGCAGAGCGTGAGCGCAGAGCTGTGGTGACAGAAGCAGAAGGGAATCAGGACTTGCAGAGTCTGATTCGAGCTTGATCTGGAAGCCAATTCAGAGCAGTAGTGCTTGTTGGTTGATCAAGGGCAGTCACGGAGGAACTGACGGGTGTGTGGCTCGGTCAAGTGTCTAAGCGGTGGTTCTCGCTAGTGGCAGGTGGTCACTGAGTGAGGAGGAGTATTCCAGAGTGTGCAGCGCTCGTGGAATCGTTCGAACGGCTCGGCAGAAGGCTTTGGAGCGACGCGGACAATTGTGCTTCAGCTGTGTGTTACAGCAGTTGCTACAGCAACCCTGCTGAGTGAGTGTAGTTTAGAATAGGCTAAGTCTTGAGAAGTCTGTAGCTATTCTAGATTGACATTTGTAGAGGGTGTGCGGACACAAGTCAGAGCTTGTTGTGTCAAGTGATCCACACAAGGTTGAGTAGCATAGGTTGCGTGGAGTTGCAACCGAGTGTACTTGGAGACCTTCGTATTTAGTGGATTGAGGACTGGAGAATAGTCCTCCCCAGACGTAGGCAGTTGGCCGAACTGGGTGAACAAACTACTGTCTTGTTCATTGTTTGTTGAGACAATTTCTAAGTGAACAAGAGTGTGCTGCAGGAACTGCTTGTTCACAAATCTGCCTATCTGAGACGCTGTGAATTTCAATTGGTATCAGAGCAGGAGCTCGACACACAGAGTAAAAGATCCTACAGTGTCTCTGAAGTAGTCATGACAATGAAGGAAGGACAGAGCACAAGCAGACCTCCATTGTTGGAAGAAAGCAACTATGGATATTGGAAGGCTAGGATGAAAGCCTTTCTCAAGGCCATTGATGAAAGGACCTGGAGAGCAATCATGGTCCAGTGGTCTCCCCCAATTACCATGGATGAACAAGGAGTCACACGGATTAAACCTGAAGAACAATGGACTGCTGAAGAGGGAGCTCCAGCAACTGGTAATTCAAAGGCCCTGAATGCGATTTTCGCTGCAGTTGATGCTAACAATTTCAGGCTGATATCAAATTGTGATATGGCCAAACAAGCGTGGGAAATTCTACAAACTACACATGAAGGAACTGATAGAGTGAAGCTGTCAAGACTCTAGATCATTGCTACACAGTTTGAGAATCTGAGAATGCTGGAAGAGGAGACTGTCACTGAGTTTAATGCTAAACTCTGCGATCTTGCAAATGAAGCCCATGCCCTTGGTGAACCCATCCCTGAAGAAAAGCTGATCAGAAAGGTTCTCAGATCGCTGCCCACAAGATTTGACATGAAAGTGACGGTCATTGAAGAAGCTCAAAATGTCAGATTTATGAGGCTGGAAGAGTTGATGGGGTCTCTCAAACATTTTGAGATGAAACTGGTTAAAGAAGACACCACTCCTAAGGACAAGAATGTTGGACTAAAAGCTGAAACAGAAGCCAAGAAGCCAGTTCCAGATGATCAGCTGAGTATGCTTGTTAAGAATCTTGGAAAGCTCCTGAAGAACATGGAATCCAGAACTGGGAAAAGCTCTTCCTCGCGAAAACAATTCAGAAGGGGTAGTGAAAATAAAAGGAAAGGGAAGGAACCAGCTCAGAATGAAGACGAAAAGAAAGAGATGAAAAATGGAGTCCAATGCTGGAACTGTGCAGGTTACGGTCATCGACAAATCAACTGCACTAGCAAACCAATGAAAAAGAGGGCTCTCTCTGCCAGTGGAAGTGAAGACGAGAAAGATCTAAGTGAGGATGAATGCAACTTGGCCAGATACAGATCAGTCAGAAGAGGGAGAAAAACACAAGGAAGAGTGAACCAGCACTTGCTACAGCAACCTCTGTATCACCGTAACAAGAAAGCTTCAAAGTATAAAAATTGCTATAGCTGCGGGCACAAAGGTCACATAAAAAGAAACTGTTCCTCAGCTCATGCTGGAATAGCTTCAGCCAGGGGACCTATCAAGCAGATTCATGCGCAGACTCAGCTCCTCGCGCTTGTAAGCACAGCAAGCACCTCGGACAAGATAAGCTGGTACTTTGACAGTGGTTGTTCAGGACACATGACAGGAGAGAGATCCTTCTTGAAAAACATTACACCCTGTCTGGAACAACGGGTGAAGTTTGGAAACGGTCTAAAAGGAAGAGTACTGGGAAAGGGAACCTTGGCAGTTGAAGGAATGCCTAGCCTGAGCAATGTCTTACTAGTGGAAGGGCTAAAGGCAAATCTCATAAGCATTAGTCAGCTGTGTGATGGGACTAAACAGGTGAAATTTACGAAAGACTCGTGCAAAATTTTCGACAAATCTGGAAAATGTATTATGGAAGGAGCCAGATCAAAAAGTAACTGTTATCTTCTCAATGTGAGTTCAAACTCACTGGTTCCGAAATGTATGCTGACAAAGGCCGAGGATGGGGCATGTTAACCTGAGAACTCTGAAGAGAATTGCAACAGAAGGGCTAGTCAGAGGAATACCGCTGTTAAAAGGGGAGACAGACTCTATCTGTGGAGATTGCCAGATTGGGAAACAAAAGAAGGCTTCACATCCAAGAGTTAAAGATATAGGTACTACCAGGCCTCTACAGTTGATTCACATGGACCTGATGGGACCAATGGAAGTCGAGAGTCTGGGCAGAAAGAGGTATGCATTTGTCTGTGTTGATGACTACTCCAGATTCACCTGGATAGATTCTATCAGAGAAAAATCAGATACTGTGAGAGTTATTGTGTCACTGGTGTCTCGACTAGAGCAAGAGAAAAATCTCAGAATCAGCAGCATTCGCAGTGATCATGGCAGGGAATTTGAAAACGAAGCTATGGATGATTTCTGTCGTCAAAGGGGTATCTCACATCAGTACTCCTCTCCCATTACCCCTCAGCAGAATGGTGTAGTGGAACGAAAGAATCGAACAATCCAAGAAATGGCCAGAGTCATGATTCGTGCTAAGAGGGTTCCCCTGAGATTCTGGGCAGAGGCCATGAACACCGCATGTTACATCATCAATAGAGTCACCTTACGGAGAGGAACCAACCAGACCTGCTATGAGCTCTGGAATCAGAAGAAGCCCACAGTAAAATACTTTCACGTCTTTGGAAGTGACTGCTTTATTCTTAGAGATCGGGAGTATAGGAAGAAACTTGACCCAAAGAGTGATCCTGGATTGTTCTTGGGTTATTCAACAAACAGCAGGGCTTATCGAGTATATAACCAGCGGACAAATACAGTAATGGAATCCATAAATGTTGTTGTCAATGATGCTGAAGAAGTCCCTGCCATTGATACTGCCACTGATGATGAAGACTCTGATCTTGAAGAGGTGCCTGTCAGTCAGAACAGAAGTGAACAAGCTGTGGCTCCAAAAGATGCTACAGCAAGTGCTGAAGCAGAAAATCCAGATATACAATCAGAAAGCATGTCTGAAGATGTGAACTCCAAGACTTCTGATCCTCCTTCAAGGCAGCCTCCGAAGAAGATTCAGAAGAATCATCCCCTGACAAATGTAATTGGAGATCCGGCAGAAAGAAGAAGAACCAAAAGCCATGCTTACCTCAATACATGTTTTATGTCCAGCATTGAACCTAAGAACTTCAAGGAAGCCATGAGTGATGAATTCTGGATAATGGCGATGCAAGAAGAATTGGCAGAGTTTGAAAGACACGATGTTTGGGATCTGGTGGACAGACCAAATGGAGTAAATATTATAGGCACAAAGTGGGTGTTCAAAAACAAAACTGATGAAAAGGGAAACATTACAAGAAATAAAGCCAGACTGGTTGCCCAGGGATATTCCCAGATTGAGGGTCTAGACTTTGAAGAAACGTTTGCTCCAGTTGCTCGCCTGGAGGCCATCAGACTTCTTCTAGCAATGTCTTGTTTCCTGGGGTTTAAACTATATCAAATGAATGTCAAAAGTGCGTTCCTGAATGGAGACCTCTCTGAAGAAGTATATGTGTCTCAGCCAAAAGGTTTTGAAGATCCTCATCACCCAGAGCATGTATATAAGTTGAAGAAAGCCTTATATGGACTGAAACAGGCTCCTCGGGCATGGTATGAGAGGCTGACAGTGTTCCTTGAAAAACATGGCTACAAATGAGGGGGAGCTGACAAAACTCTATTTGTCAAAAGAACTCAATCAGATGTGATCATTGCTCAAATCTATGTGGATGATATTGTCTTTGGATCAAAGTCTCAACACCTGGTGAAGCAGTTTGTGAATCACATGCAGCAAGAATTTCAAATGAGCATGGTAGGAGAACTGTCATACTTTCTTGGTCTGGAGATTACCCAGAAAGAAGATGGCATCTTTATTGCTCAAAGCAAATACAGCAAGAATCTTGTGCAGAAATTCCAGCTAGACAAGGCCAGTCACAAACGAACTCCTGCTGCCACTCATGTTAAAGCCATTAAAGATGAGCACGGAAAGGAAGTAAGTCAGACTATCTACAGAAGCATGATTGGGAGTTTGCTATATCTGACTGCCAGCTGCCCCGACATTTCCTTTGCAGTAGGAGTCTGTGTCAGATTTCAAGCTTGTCCCAAAGATAGTCACTTGCAGTTGGTCAAGCGCATCATTCGGTATGTTGGAGGAACTGTGCACTATGGCTTATGGTATACTAAGGACACAAATGCTAATCTGGTAGGATACAGTGATGCTGACTGGGCAGGATGCTCAGAGGACAGGAAGAGCACTTCTGGAGGATGCTTCTTCCTAGGAAATAACCTGGTGTCTTGGTTCAGCAGAAAGCAAAACAGCATTTCTCTATCCACTGCCGAGGCTGAATACATAGCTGCTGGGAGCTACTGTGCACAAATGTTGTGGATGAAGCAAATGCTGAGTGAGTATGGGCTTGATCAAGATGAAATGACTCTCTACTGTGACAACATGAGTACCATCAGCATATCTAAGAATCCGGTTCAGCACAGCAGAACCAAGCACATTGACATTCGTCATCACTTCATCCGTGATCTAGTAGAAAAGAATATCATTGTGCTACAGCATGTGGTGACTGCCAAACAACTTGCTGATATCTTCACGAAAGCTCTGGATGCAGTCCGGTTCGAAGACCTGAGAGCCTCTCTGGGGCTCTGTGTGCTATCTCCATAGGGCGGCAGGAGCCCCCCCCCCCCCCCCCCCCTCATTTTTCCAAAAAGGGGGAGAAGACGATAAGGAGAAGAAGGGGAGGAGGAGGATAAGAAATTAAATTCTGCAAACAATTCTCTGTAGGGTTTTGTCAAAATGCCAAGGGGGAGATTGATGATGTAGTATGGCAGTGTTTGACAAAACCAGCACAAGTGAACAAGGAGCTGCTACAGCACAAGTGAACAAGCAGCAGCTGCAGCAGGGGATGCTATAGCAGGAGCTTGTTCAAGTGGCTGCATCATCTGACAGAGTAGCAGCAGCGACCTGGGCTTGTCTAGAAGGGCTGGGATCGCTATGGAGATCATCAGAAGAATTTCTAAAATGCTGTGGAGAATTTTCCAGTGAGGTTTCCTAGCCAGAGAAGGAGCTTTGTATTGAAGATAAAGATCAAATCTAATCTCCTAGATTCTAGGAGATAATTGTTCTTTTTGGGACATTGCTTAAACCTGGTCTTGCTTAAAGTTGGTGCTACTATTTAAGAGAAAGGGGTTTAGAGCAGAGAGGTTGATCGAAGCTGAGAGATACACGAGTGCATACACAGAATTCAGAGAGAGCAATTTTGGGGTTTGACGGACGATTTCTTCGATCATCTCCCGAGAGCAGAGCGTGAGCGCAGAGCTGTGGTGACAGAAGCAGAAGGGAATCAGGACTTGCAGAGTCTGATTCGAGCTTGATCTGGAAGCCAATTCAGAGCAGTAGTGCTTGTTGGTTGATCAAGGGCAGCCGCGGAGGAACTGACGGGTGTGTGGCTCGGTCAAGTGTCTAAGCGGTGGTTCTCGCTAGTGGCAGGTGGTCACTGAGTGAGGGGGAGTATTCCAGAGTGTGCAGCGCTCGTGGAATCGTTCGAACGGCTCGGCAGAAGGCTTTGGAGCGACGCGGACAATTGTACTTCAGCTGTGTGTTACAGCAGTTGCTACAGCAACCCTGCTGAGTGAGTATAGTTTAGAATAGGCTAAGTCTTGAGAAGTCTGTAGCTATTCTAGATTGACATTTGTAGAGGGTGTGCGGACACAAGTCAGAGCTTGTTCTGATTGTGTCAAGTGATCCACACAAGGTTGAGTAGCATAGGTTGCGTGGAGTTGTAACCGAGTGTACTTGGAGACCTTCGTGTTTAGTGGATTGAGGACTGGAGAATAGTCCTCCCCAGACGTAGGCAGTTGGCCGAACTGGGTGAACAAACTACTGTCTTGTTCATTGTTTGTTGAGACAATTTCTAAGTGAACAAGAGTGTGCTGCAGGAACTGCTTGTTCACAAATCTGCCTATCTGAGACGCTGTGAATTTCAATTATCATCCAAGACATTATCTTCCAAATACCTCTCAAGATCAGATTTCTCGAAAGTTTCTCTTTCAATTTTATGTCTTTTCCATGCTTGCTTCCTAATATCATAACCATATTTGACATTGGGTTCCTTTTTAAGACTTCTAGCCATGCATGCACACTCAGATATATTCGTGACTTCATTTACTTTGATTTCAGAAATCTCTTTTTATAAAACTCATACAAGTCAGTGAGGTAGCTTTCACCAACCTGTCATTTTAGCACTCATTTCTTTATCGTATGTGTCTTCCAAACTCCAAATAATGTAATTACATTTAAAGCGAGGATCCAAGACAACGGCGACAAACAACAAAGGATTGAACTTTTCAACATTTCCCCAATACTTATTATACTTTACCCTCATAGAGCAAGTCATGGATCCCAAGAGTTCAGATTGGTTAGTACTTCATAACGTCAAAGAAGATTGGATTGATGTGATTTCATGATAACAATCGCTAGAGGTCACATGCAAACAACCTGAAAAGCGTAAAGTTATACATAAAACAATTCCAAGAATTGCATAAATATTCTGGAATTCCGCCAATCCATATTTGATGGAGGACCAACTTTCTTTTTTCCTTTCTCATCATCACTAAACCATTTACGGTAATCTGATTCTTGATCACATAATCTATCAAATGTCTTCTCATACATCTCGGCGTGCTCTAACATTAAATATGGAGAATTCTATCTAGTTGGAACATCTATGCACACAAGACTTTGAGATTTGATCGATTCGGCCTCGATGCATTCTTTGAACTGTTTAAGTCTTTGAAGAGATGATCTAACATATCGTACTGCATTTCGAATTCTGTCGATAGAAGGTTGTTGTTCTTTTATGCCTTCACTCACAATCAAATTAAGAATATGAGCACAACATCTTATGTGTAAATATTTACCACCACACACTAATACACCCCGATCATCTAATTTCTTTTGAAGATAGGGAATGGCTACGTCATTGGAACTTGCATTATCAACTGTAATTGTAAACACTCTATCAATGCTCCAATCCCTTGAACACCTCTCGATTTCTCTTCCTAAAGTTTCACCTTTGTGATTTTCAACTAGGCAATGTTTAGAATTCGTTTCTACAAACTCCAATCTTCATCAATGAAATGCCCTGTCAAGCACATGTAAGATAGATTCTGATTTGAAGTCCAACAATCTGTAGTCATACAATTACGAGTGCATGATTTTGCAAGCCAAGATTTCAACTTCTTCTTTTCATCTAAGAATAATTGATAGCAATCTCTTGAAATTGTGAACCTAGATGGTACCACAAACCTAGGTTCAAGCTGATTCACCATATTACGAAATCCGCGCCCTTCAACAACCTTGAATGGCATCTCATCGCATATTATAAATTCAGACAAAATCCTTCGACAATCTTCTAAGTTATAATCGACATACTTCTTTCCACCTAATAAAGTACCTCCCTCTTCCGTCTTTGTAATATAGTTGTGAATGGTTTCTTTTTTCCCCGCTGTATTGAATAACCATGCATGGACCTGATGCAAGTGTTTTTTCAACGAATTTGTACCATCTTGAACAGGATGACACTGATACTTAGTTGTGCAATAATTACATTTGGCCATGTATTTACCTTGAGGCCCCGTTAAAAGAAGTCTTGTAAAATGATTCCAAACAATTGTTCTTTTACCTTTACTCCCTTCTTCACAAATGATTTCACAAATGATTGGCTCGATTGTTGAAGAAATATTTGATTGTCCAATAATGGGTTCAATTATCGAAGGAACATCATCCATTTTAACTGAAATAAAAAAAACATATTTTACGCTGCGTACTCAATGTGTGAAATTGCTATCAAATCAAAAGTAATCAACAACACATATTTAACTAAGCATACCAATGTGTGAAATTCGTCTCGACAAAATCCTTGGGGGAAGAATACGCAACCAATCCTTTCACATCAACGCTGCGGACTGTGAAGAAACCCTAAATCTTGGCTTGCAAAGAAGTTGTGAATAGAAGTTGAAATCTTAGGATGCGGTCCGCACACTATGTGCAGACTATGGACTGTGAAAAGAAGCCAAGATTTCAACTTCTTCTTTTCATCAACGCTGCGGATTGCAGACTACGGAGTGTGAGGACTTACCTCTCGGCTGTTTGTATTAGGTAAATTACAAATTTTAATTTTAGGAGAGTATTAGATTTATATAATATAATTCAGTTTAAACAGATAAGGGATACAGTTCGGTTGGAAATGTGTGCGTCAATAGATTGAAAGGGGTAGGTTTGAATCCTTGTTACGTTCGAATTAATTTTAATATATCATGATTGTGTACGGGTCGGATTGAGTAATTCGAGGGTTAACCCAAACCCTTCCCAAAGTATACGGGTTATATTAATTTGAACCCGAAGCCTCGGGACGGGTCCTACACACCCCTACCAGATTACAAGTCGTCGCATTAGTACCGACCCAGTTGGACTATTTTACATTATGTTGAGGCGGCTGCAATCAGAGCGTTGATTTGACCTGTAAATACTACTATTATAAATTAAATTATATTATTTTTTAAGTTCATGTAGCAAATAGCTAGATGTGCCCCCGAGCACACATCGATGGTTGTCAAACCTTCCTCGAAAATAGTGGAGAAGTTATACGAAACACATTATCCTCGTACCACACGGGGCGTTCGAAGAAATGTCCCGTCTCATGTAATCCCCAAGTTCTGGAGAAGAACGAGAAGTAGTAGAAGTCCGACCCGATATTTGTCAGCTTATCTACGCATAACAAGAAGAACTGCAATGAGGTAGTGTCGGGTAGAGGGCCTAGCAGCTATACAGGCAAGCCTCATCCTACTCAGAGACACCGAGAGCAAATGGTAAACCTTAATTGTAAAATTTTAACCTAATACATACAAATATTTTAACTTTAATTTGTATTACTTAATCTTGTAGAAGAAAGAGTTGGGGAGGAGTACCACCGCAGGGAGTTGTATGACAGTCTCAAGCGAAAGTCAGACGGGCTCGACCTAGATCACCAAGGCCAGCACACTGTGGTATGCCATTTTATTTATTATTTACTAAATTTATACATTTCAAATTAAAATGTTTAATTTCTATTATCAAACATGATCGATATGCGGAGAGGCGCAAAGTGCGCTTGGGGACCAACGCTAAACCCGAACCTATCAGGGAGGGCGAAGACCTGAATATGTTTGTTGTTGAAGTTAGACTCTTTCAGAGAATACTTTGGTGCAGGGAAGCCGATTCCAAGGACAGGCCAGCCAGCCCAATGTGACATCTCCACCTGTTGCTATACAGATCGAGCAGTACTTGAAGCAAAGATGGTTGCAATGTTCAGAGTCAACCTGACAGGGGTGGTGAAGTAGCAAGTTTAGGATACCTTGCATGGGGCTAGGAGCAGTGCTCCTAGGCCTTCACCATCCGGTGGAAGGCATGAGGATGACGACAACGGCCAAGACCAAACGGCTAATTATAATCTAGGTGACGATGACGTTTGATCTCATTTTGTAATGACATCTCTAATCGTAAATATTTGAATTTGGTTTCATTCCATATGTTTTCGATTTTAATTAAAAAATTTATTAATATCCAATTCCAGTACTTATTAATTCAAAAATAGTTATTATTATTCTAAATTAATTTGTTTACTAATTTTTTGAATATTGTAAAACTGTCAAATACGCATCGCATATTTTATTACAAAAAAACCGTCATAAAACCATCAAATTTAGATTTTCTTAAAACATCACAAACCCATCGTATAATCGTCGTAGTATTTATCATGATGTTCCGACAATTTTACGATGCTTTTAGAAAATCTGAATTTGTCGAATTACTGTCAAAAAATAAAAAATGTGTTTCGTCGTAAAATCACCGCATGTTTATCCACGAATATGCGACGGTTATATACAAAGGTTTTCCGATGGTAATATATCGGAAATAACACCATCGTATTTCCATGTATAGTCTCATAGTATTTTTTTCGTAAAACCGTTAAAAATATTATGCGACGGTCTGTAAGTCGGAAACGATCGCATTTCTTAGTTTTGTGATGGTTGTGGAAATAAACCGCGTCATATGAATTGTGAGTTTGTACCGCAATATAAGTAATTAATTACATGCCATATTTTTGATCTTGCTTTATGTTGTATCGACAGTTGGCATGTATGTGTTCTGCTTTTTTATATTATTGGTATTGAAATATGTGTTGTGTGTTAAGGTCTTGTTCTTTTGGGCTTAAATTTTAAGTAGTTAAGTTAAGTTAAATTAAGTATATTAAATTATTAATTTTTATTGATGGTGTGTTATTTTTGTGGTAGTGGGTTCTTGTGATTTTGGAAGTGGGGTGGTAATGCTGGTGGTAGTGGTGTGGTGGTAATGGTGTTGTGGTGGTGGTGGGTTGTTGTGGCGGTGGTGTGGCAATGTGGTGGTAGTGGTTTGGATGTATTGTTGTCGGATGGTGGTATAGTGTTGTGGTGATGGTGGGTTGCTGTGGTGGTGGTGGTGGTGAAGTGGTGGTGGTGTTGCGGTGGTGTGGTGATGGTGGTGTTGTGGTAATGGGGTGGTAGTGGTGTGGTGGTGTTGTGGTGGTGTGGATGTGTGGATGTGTTATTGTGGGGGTGGTGATATGGTGTTGTGGTGGTGGTGGGTAGTTGTTGTGTTGTGGTTTTGGAAGTTTTGTGGTAATGATGGTGGTAGTGGTGTTGTGGTGGTGTTGCGGTGGTGTGGTGATGTTGTAATGGGGTGGTAGTGGTGTGGTGGTGTGGATGTGTTATTGTGGGGTTGGTGATATGGTGTTGCGGTGGTGGTGGGTAGTTGTTGTGTTGTGGTGGTGGATTGTTGTGGTTTTGGAATTGTGGTAATGATGGTGGTAGTGGTGTGGTGGTGGTGTTCTTAGTGGTGGACGTGTGAATGTATTGTGGTGGTGTGGTAGTGGTAGTGAGGTGGTATTGGTGTGGTGATGGTGTTGTGTTTTGTGTTAAGGTAGTGGGGTGGTGGAGGTAGTTAGTGTTGGTGTTGTTAAGGTAGTGGGGTGTTGGGGATAGTGGTAGTGGTGGTGTTTTTGGTGGTGGTGGTGGCGGTGTAGTAGTGGTGGTGTTGTGGGGTGGGGTGGTGGTGCTGTCGTAGTGGTGGTGGTGATGTGTTATGGAGTGGTGGTGTTGTGGTAGTGGTGGTGGTGTGGTAGTGGTAATGATGGTGGTGTTGTGTTATGGAGTGGTGGTGTTTGGTGGTGTTGTGTTGTGGAGTGATGGTGGTGTGGTAGTGCTGGTGGTGTGGTAGTTGTAATGGTGGTGGTGTTGTGTTATTGTGGTGGTTGTGTGTGTTGTTGTGATTAAGTTGTTGTGGTGATGAATAGTAAGTTAAGTATTTAAGTTAGGTTAAATTAAGTACTTAAGTAGATAACTTAAGATCAAAAACACAGACTCTTGCTCGAGATTTGATCGAAGACAAATGACCGCACTATTAAAGGAGAACACGCCAGATATCATTACCACACTATTATTCCACCATATTCATTCTCTCTACTACAAAAATACAATCCCTATTTAAACTACTCAAACGTTGAAGTGCAAATATCAATAATTTCATTGAATAAAAAGAAAGAAATTAATTAATATATATTGAAGTTTTAACAAAACTAGAATAATTGAAGCAGAGGCAGGCTCATTCGATAATCTGCTTAAAGCGTACAGGCCTCCCTTCAATGCTGGGACTTTTGGTCAATCATTTCACAGGATATAAAAACTTAAGAGCAACTCTTCTTGCACCAAAGAACTTTCAGAACTTGTATCTTTCATTATCACTGTAATTGAACTAAAAAAAAGAGATTCCAAAGACTCAAAATCAAGTGAAGCCGGCTTTAGTACTTCAAACGAGGATTGCAAGAGAGTGTTTTTTGCGTTTCTCGATGTTTCAAATGAAGAGAATTGTGTCTCTTTATATAGACTAGCATGATGTAATAATCAGGTGTCACAATGAGCCAAGCGGCGCCTCGCTTCAGGCGTCACCTCATATGAAGGCAGACGACGCCTGAATGCTCGTTAATAGCCATTTAATACTCTCAGACATCGCCTCAAAAGTGAGCGAGGCGACGCCTTACCTTAGGCGTCGTCCCATTTAAAGTCAAGCGATGCTAATATCTTAAATATTATTAAGTGTCTTTAATGGCCACTTAGACATCGCCTCCTAAGGAAAGCGACACCTGGTCATTACAAGTTTCTCAGGCGTCGCCTCATTTAAGTCAAAAACTCAGGAAACTTCTGAATTTTCAAGTGTTGCCTCAAATTCGGTTTATAAATAATCGATCATATATCTCTTATTTTAAGTTATTTATCCATAAATATTTCATTTACTCGACGTGTATTCCATCCTCAAAATTTTTGCTCATAAAATGGGATCGCACTACATTTTCTTCACATATTTAACCCAAATTTTCCAACACCTACTTAGAGCATATGCACCCAGCAGGTGCTAAACTAGCAGCTGCTGGGATGTGCTGAGAGGATTTTGGCTTTTCAGCCTTACATATTATATTGAAAAAGCCAAAATCCTCTCAGCACTTGCCAGCAACTGCTAGTTTAGCACCTGCTGCGTGCATATGCCCTTAGGGAACTTAGGAAGATCATTTCAATATAAGATTAGAAAAATTCTTACTAAAAGAAAGTTTTTTATACCCTTTTTGTTTTAGAATATCCTTTGTTTTGACTTACCTAAGTAACTCTTGTGCCTTTTAATAGAAATTGATTTCTAGGCTCCTTTCATTTTAGCGGTTATATAATGTTAACTACAATGTCTCTTATATAATTTGGTTGTATTGATAAACTTGGATAAGTCCACCATGAATCTTCATCTTTGACCATACTGAATAGCTTCATCTTATTTTTGAAAATTCCAACTCTTTTCGCATTCTTGAGTGGTCCCTACTTGGTACATCTTCTGGTTTCTCACATGTCTTTAGTATCTTCTCTTGTGACATGTGATCATAATTTTGCAAACGTCACTCAGTGTCCCTTACTTATGGGCTGTCAATCATTAAAAAAATTCATATGGTTGAAATTCTTCTCTTTGTGTCATTGCATGTGAATGCCTCCGCATCCCCCAACTAGTCTTGTACATTTGGTCACACAACCACAAACTCTATCTTTTCTTATCCATTAAATCAAAAGTCATTTCTTTTATTTTTTGAGTAGTCTGGATTTTTAAATTGAAGATATAAAATATTTCGGTAAACTTCTTTTAGAAGCAGATGATGTCAGAAATTCTATCTTAAGTAGATTTATAATTACTTATTTTGGTAGGATTAGAATTCCTACTTATTAAGAGTTCATTAATTGAAGAAAATTTTAAGAGCTTGAAGTCAAATACTGAAAGACCATGTACTCAGGGTTAGAACATTGTGAGGGCATTAAGGAAATTTTAATTAATTGAGGATTTGTCTAGATCTCTAAAATTGACCACATGAAAAACTGAAATAAACTTCTTTAGAAAGTAGATGAGGTTAGAAATTAAATCTTAATGTAGTTTTCTAATTACTTGTTTTTGGTAGGAATACAAATTCTATGTGATTTAAGGGTTTGTTCTTTAGAGCTGAACTTATATTTAATTTAATTTAATTAAATTTAACTTAACTGAACTTAACTTAAGTACTTTTACAAACATATTTTAACCTTAAGTATCTGAGAATTGAACAAGTGTATAGTGATTGGGGTAGTGGTGGTGGTGATGTGCTTAGGGTGGTGGTTGTGGGTTGGGGTGGATGGTGGTATGGTTGGGGCGGTGGTGGTTGTGTTAGGGTGGTGGGTTGGGGTGGTGGTGGTGGTGATGATGGTGGTGTGGTGGTGGGTTGGAGTGATGATGGTGGTGTGGTTGGAGTGGTGATGGTGGGTTTACTTTTTAAAAACATATTTATTTTCAGTATTTAATTTAAATTAACTGATAATTTAAATTAAGTATTACAAATTTAAATTCTAAAGAAGAGAGCGTGAATTTTATATATAGAATGTTGTAGTGAGGAGAGTGATATGGAGAGAGATTCCTAATAGAAATTTGGTGTGTTGGAACATTCATGTAGTAGCATATAATATTTTTGTAGTTTTTGGTTAGAGAAAGCTTATCGAAAAACTTAGACGTGAGGATTGTTTGGGAGAGAGTTGAGTGGATGGTGTTGATACATGGGTCTCCATCAACGATTAAAATGATTGATGTAGGGTACATTAATAATATCATGTATCTCTTTCATTCGGAATGGAAAGTAAATGTGTAAAACAAGATGAAGATGTCGGATTTTCTATAAAGATGCGGTTAATGAGAGTTTTTTGGGATCATTTTGTTGGGGTATGGGATACTTGCTTTTCAAATGTAATTGAGCCCTCATCTGATTGTACTTTTAATAAAACAATATTTTGATTTCAATAATGAACCACTCCCATCAAGAAGTGAGAAGCTTTTGGTTATAAACATACAATATTGCGCTAAACTCGTGAAAGACTTTTTTACGATTATAAAAATGGGGTGTTGTCAGTTTACAGAGAGAGTAGACGGTGCCTCTGATCTACTTTCTCCTCGAGAGATGCTCGCTTCAACCTCCTTCGCTCGCGCCGCTTACCCGAATCTCATGTCAGCATCCTCTCAACACTCATCGCATTCTCCTCCATCCACCTTTTCCCTAAACGCTTTCACCCCCAACTACCCCACCACCACCAGCTACCGCTTCCTACCAGTCAAAGCTCTCGACGCAGCTCAGCCCTTCGATTACGAATCCAAGCTCTCCCTCCACTTCAACTCTTCCTCCAACTTCAAAATCGCCATTATTGGATTCGGCAACTACGGTCAATTCCTCGCCAAAACCCTAATACGCCAAGGTCACACTGTGCTGGCCCATTCCAGATCCGATTACACGGATGTTGCTGCAAATCTCGGCGCTTCCTTCTTCTCCGATCCGCACGACCTCTGCGAGCAGCATCCCGATGTCGTCCTCCTCTGCACTTCCATCATATCTTCTGAACAGGTGCTCAATTCGTTGCCGTTGCGTAGATTTAAGAGGAATACATTGTTTGTAGATGTGCTCTCGGTGAAGGAGTTTCCCAAGAGCTTGCTGCTCCGGACGCTGCCTCCTGATTTTGATATCATATGCACCCATCCCATGTTTGGTCCACAAAGTGGTAGGGATGACTGGAGTGGCTTGACTTTTGTGTACGAGAAGGTTAGAATTGGTAATGAGGAGTCTAGGATTACTCGATGTGAGAAATTTCTGCATATTTTTGAGAGGGAAGGGTGTAGGATGGTGGAAATGAGCTGTGCGGAGCATGATTTGCACGCTGTTTTGGCCCAGTTTTTGACACATACGGTTGGTAGGATTTTGCATAGTTTGGAACTGGAGCCTACCGAGATTGATACAAAGGGTTACGAGAGTCTTCTGGATTTGGTTCAAAATACATCCGGGGACAGTTTTGACTTGTATTATGGGTTGTTCCTGTACAATACTAATGCCCTGGAGCAATTGGAGAAGTTGGATTTGGGGTTTGAGGCATTGAGGAAGCAATTGTTTGGGCATGTTCATGGAATTTTGAGAAAGCAATTGTTTGGCAGTAGTGACAGTGGTCGTGTTGAGAATAAGGTGAAGCTTTTAGCAGAAAACGCCACCGTTTCTGGAGGTAGTCAAAATGGTCATGCTCTGGCAAAAGTGACCATGCCTGTGAGGTATATATTGGCCTTTTTTTTTTTTTCTCTTTTTCTGTATGTACCTGTTCCGTTTAGGTCGTTTTTTCTTAATTATGGTCTATATGGGAGGTTTAGCTGTTTTTCATTAAGATTCATGCCTTTATTTGGTACTTTTACTTCCAGGAGAATGAGCTGTAAGTTCAAAGTTTCTTTTATTGGAAACATAAAAATACTAAGATAACCTCATGTGAAAATAGTCCAGGGTTAAGAAACCCACCAATATAAAATGTAATATTTTCAAAGAAAGGATAATAGTAGTTGATATGCTTTCAAAAAAAATACAATAATGATTGTGTTTGTCTAGCATCTTAGAACTTGTTTTTCTGTCACTTATTATGTACCAATGGTCTACAGGTCCGAAGATATATTCTCCCTTGCATCCTACAAGACTTTGTTTACCAATAGTCTTGATGAAAGCGAAAAACTAAAAATTGCTGTTGTTGGATTTGGAAATTTTGGTCAGTTCATTGCAAAAACCATGGTTCGCCAGGGTCATTATGTTTTGGCATATTCTAGGTCCAATTATATGGATGTGGCAGAGAAGATGGGTGCCACTTTCTACTGTGATGCAGATGACCTTTGTGAAAAGCATCCCGACGTGGTACTGCTATGCACATCAATATTATCAACTGAGAAGGTGTTGAAGTCACTGCCACTACAAAGATTGAAGAGAAGTACTTTATTTGTTGATGTACTCTCAGTTAAGGAGTTCCCGAGGGACTTTTTGATTCAAAATTTACCAGCAGATTTTGATATACTTTGCACACATCCCATGTTTGGTCCTGAGAGTGGTAAAAATGGGTGGAAAGGTCTTCCATTTGTCTACGATAAGGTCCGAATTGGCACTGATAAATCAAGAGTTTCTCGTTGTGACCAATTCCTAGACATATTTGTGAAAGAAGGGTGTCAAATGGTGGAGATGTCATGCGCTGAGCATGATCGGAATGCGGCGGGTACACAATTCATTACTCACACAGTGGGTAGGATTCTTGAGAAGTTGAATCCGAAGTCAACACCAATTAACACTAAAGGATATGATACTTTGTTGAACTTAGTGTCTAATACCACTGGGGATAGTTTTGATCTTTACTATGGGCTTTTCATGTACAATAAAAATGCAATGGAACAGCTAGAGAGGCTGGATCTGGCATTTGAGTCACTAAAGAAAGAATTGTTTGAGCAGCTGCATGGTGTTGTGCGGAAGCAACTTTTTGATGATGTGGGGTGCTCCCAGATGTCACAGAAAACATACATTACCAGCGACAGCAATAGATAGTTGATATCTTTGCTTTGGCCTCCAATGTTACCTTACTGGAAGAAATATCGAAGCATCTTTGGTATGTGTGAGCCATTTTTCTTAATTAAAGGATACAGTTTATAAGGTCTTGGTATCAGGAGGTGTCAGATGTTCAAGGCTTCAACATTTTCCACACTGAAAGCAAAATGAGAACATAGTATAATTCGTTTTGTCACTCTTTGCATGTGGTAGTTAAGATATCATTTTGATCTTGTTCATGTAGCGGACCTGATACGTAGGGATTATGAAACTGCTGATCCCCATGTATAACAAATAATTAAAATGGAATAGAACAGTTGATATAAGAAAATGTGAGCTCTGCCTTCGCTTTGCCTGTGAAAACTTGATTCTCATACTAAATGATGAAGAGATGTAAAGTTAATGATCAACATGCTTTTGGATCCTTCCATGCATACCACATTTTAATTGAGTGTATCTTTTGCTTATGTTCAGGGATATTTTACTCTTCAATTCCTGAGATGCATCTGTTCTCCTAGGATCTATGAGCGATTTCCATCATGCGTGTTGGAGATGGGAACCTTCAAAATGAAGAATCAATGATTTTGATTATGGTGTTTGTCAATCTACGTGTGCAAATCTGCTCACTTCGGCATGAGGGACCATGGTATTGTTGTAAACTTTTTGTAATTTATCTCTGTTTTTTCTCATTAGTCCTTTATGGGTGGGAAAATGTAACCATGATGTTGACTGCTGCTTCCATGATTCTTGTATTTGACTTGGAGTTTGTTGGTGCAATAACGTCCTTGGACTGTATTCTTGTATTTTAGTCCTGCAGGTGTTAGGCACAGAATCAACTAGCTCTGGTACGAAGCACACCTGATTGACTAAAGTTACAGAATCATACCTGAAATTAGCAGGAGTTCTGAGTCCAGTCTTGAGCTTTTTCTTAGTTTCTGGCTTGACCATTAGATGCAACCTGTTAGCCAAAATCAGAAACCTGATGTTCAGATACATTCTTGTCAATGCCCATATCCTCAGAACTTCGTATTCTTCTCTCAAGTATTTCTTTTTGGAAAACTCTGCATTTATTTTATGAAGAAAATATTTTTGAACGACAATAACGCTACACCTACCATTACATGATTAGTGCCTTGAAAGATATTGGTTAACTAATGTGAACGTTTTAGTCCTCGACTTCTAGTTTTATAAAAATATGCGGTGGGGGTTCATATTGAGCAATATCAGTTTTAATGTTAAAACGATTAATATTATTCGGAAAAAATTTATAATTAAAAAATTACGTCGTCTTACAAGTACAGAATACAAAATTGTATCACATCATAATCAGTGATTTTTTATTATGCTGCACTGGATCTATGTCCATGGGAAGGCAACTCTCAGCTTTCTTTTTCGCTTGAGAAACATTTTAGATGGCATCTATTAATTAGTGTTAGTTTGTGTATTACATACATATTTTTATTTTAGCAATTTTTTTCTTCTAAATTTTTCTATTTTGCCACAAATTACAACTTCAATAACTTTGTGTCACCTTCTTAAAAAATATTTCACATTTGTCATTGTAGTAGTGGTATGCGAAAAGTATTTGATGAGCCGAGGCTTGAATGACGGAATCACATGTCTCAAAAAGATCATATATCTACTGGCAGTAGAGGTATGCTATTGAGTTTTCAGTTAAAAGCATACTGCTACCGATAGTAACGATATCCTCTATTGAAAGCATACTACATGTAGCCCCATGCAAACGTGAATTCAACCATCTTTTTTAGCATATCTTTACTAACAGTAGCATTATGCTAAGTGACGAGTATGAAATATTTTTCAAGAAGGCGACACAAAAGTTATTGAAATTTAATGTGGTTCTTGTCTTCCTCAACCTGCCATTGCTAGTAACATCTTTAATCTCTAGCTATGGTTTGTTTGAACGAATAGTGATTTGGATGCGAATTTGAACCGCACAATATTAATGAGTGTAATTTAAACCTTTTAGCGTAGGATGAGCTTGTCCGTGACTAGCCCTTGCTTACATAGGTGAACGGAAAGTATTTTTTATGCAATAAGAATCATGTGTTCCAAAGCTTACCCCAAATGTTTAGATCATATGGTTATATGGTACCAAACCTCAATGTTAATTTGCTGGGAATGCAAAATGCAATATCCTACATGAACCGTGAGAGTTGAGTCACTCTTTTGAGGATGATTTGTTGTAGAAGTGATTGAATGCATTAGAGCTAAGATTGTTGCAAAAAGTCTTTGACTCTTGATAATATCATTCATGCATTCGCATATAGCTATGGGTATTCGTCTTTCTGAAAATCTTCACGAGACAAAAATCGTTCGCTATGGTACTCTAGGAGTTTAAATGGCTTGATGAATGTACTAAATGCATTCGTTGTTCCTATGAAAATGAGTTATGAATAATTTATGTTTGTTAGAAATAAATATTAAAATAATATGAATTGAGGAACTAAAATGAACAGCTGTGAATTTTAATTACTCATATATCTTACCACTAGTTTTGTAAAAATAATCTTAATATTTATTCGGAATGAACAAATTATAATTTTGGAGTGTTTTGATCGGTAAAATTATCGACCGATTATCCACCAAATTTGTACTAGAATTTTGTTCGTTTATTGGACTTTTAGTTGTTATTTTATCTCTTAAATAGTATTTCATATCAGATATGATTAAATGGAGGCTTTATGGTTCATAAGTTCATTCGAAGCAAAACGATATCTTGCGCAAAGATTTGAATGAAAACAGGCTAAAATCTTAACAACCTACCCTTCTTGCGTTCGGAGGCTTGCCAACACACATGGAATGTTCGAGTGGAACAAGCTATATATCGTTGGAAAGCTAACCAAAAGCGCTACAAGATGATTATGAAATCTGCACTGCGTTGCTGGTGACGAGATACCACAGATTGCTATACCAATCTCTTGATCACTTTTGCGGAAATTCTTTCTTCGGGCAAACCTGAAGGTCACAATAATTTGTTCACCCAGTTCGACAATAGCCTACGTCTGGTGAGGACGCGGTCCTTAAGATTCTACTATATTAGTTAGAGTACAAGACTTCTAGAACACAGCTTACACTAGTTCAATCCTAACTTCTAACCTAGTACGAATCCACTGCTCAATCTGATCACACAGATTAGCTACAATGTCTGATCACACAGACAACCTCACAAAGGTCTTCCAATAGTAGATAGCTATCAATTCTATAACTCTCAGCCTATCCTATTACAAAGTATACCTAGATGATGCTGCACCAACTTCTTCCGTCAAGTTGTTGACGCTTCTATCAACGACTCTTCTATCTACCTTCTGCTGACTCAGTCGGACACTTTGTGCTGCTGCCCCTCGATCAATGACCTTCCGTCACTATCCAGGAGCACGCTCAGACAGTCTGCACAAGTGACACTCGGTTCCTGTCTTTCACACGATCGCTCGGTCTGTCAACGAGGTCCGCTCCAGTTGACTCCCTCGAATCAGTGTAGGATCAGACTTCTTCAGTCCTGATCACTCTTCTGCTCTAACACAATCCACGCTCCAGCACTCTCTGCTTCCGCGAACCCTGATCTTTTCTCTCCGTGTGTGTACTTGATTCGATCTTCTATTGTTGTAGAGTGCTGCACTCCCTCTATATATAGTCGCACCACTGAACGAACTTGATTCTCCTAGATTCTTGCAAGTTGAGATTTTGTTTCCAGAAACACAACTTAGAAATAAATTTTGTTTCCCTTCATCCGAGCCACTGCTGAAGATCTCTGATCAACTAGGACTCTCTTTGACCGTTGCTACGCCTGCACCAATCACCCGGACATCCTCTGAGCTCCTCCAGATTGAACGCTACAAAGATACTCTCTTGATGCTTTAGCCTTGAATCTTCAGAGGATGCTATAGCCTCTTCAGGTCTTGTCTTGATCCCTTATGATCATATGTATCAGCTTTAGTCGTCACAGGATGCTATAGCTTCTTCTAGCTGTTTTGTTTTGTCAGTCTTCATTTACATGTACCAGCTCCTGGTACCACAGGATGTTGTAGCATTTTCTTCCGCTAGCTTTATCACAGATGCCATATCCATAACAATCTCCCCCTTTGCATTTTTGATAAAACTACAGCCCTTGCAACCTTCACTCTTGGTTGACAAAACCTGTCATATCATAAATAATAAGATTAACACCATCTTGGCAACAGACACTTCTTTTTCTTTTTCTCCTACTTTTTGTCACAAATGACAAGAGGCCCAAGGATTTGCATCAGCAACCTACTCCGGCACCATACACAGACCTAAGCGCTAGAGGTTGCTGTAGCAACTTCAGTTTGTTTTCACTTGAATCTTTGCTTCTGATTCCTGTCCCTCGGATTGACTTTTCTCCAATTCCGTTATACCCCGCGTCTGGCAGTAGCTTCTCAGTATGGTCATGATCCATCACCCCAATCTTTCATCTCCATTGGGTTTGTGTAACAACATGAGCTTTGTGACAGAATTCTTTGTCGTTTCTGACATTTGTCTTCCATCTGTTTTTTTACACCAACCTTGGTCACTTTTCATTCGTGCTCTGGACTTCTAGGTTTTTTCTTCAGCTCATCCATGAGCATTACTATCTTTATCTTGGGCAATCTGTCCACATCAGCAGTTCCCTTGCCGAGCACTCTTCCTCTTTGTCCATTTCCGAAGGTCATGTTCAGTTCTCTGCAAGGAAGACTTTTAGTTGAATAAGTTCTGGTTCCTCCTTTGTGCCTCCGATGATATTGTCTGTGTGGCTTCCAGTACTTATTTAGGACAAAACAATCTCGTTGAATGTGCCCCTGTTGATTACATAAGTAACATCTACGTTTGTTCAGTTCTTCTGGACCTTTTCTTCTGACACTGTTTTTCTTGGTTGGTGGGAGCCTCCTTCCTCTGTAATTCTGGATCAACCCTTTCTGCATCGATAGCTTTGACAAAGGTTGTTACTTTAGAGCCACCTTCTCCCGTATATCCAAGTCCGGTAGTTCCACCACGATACCACTGGTAGGATAAGATTTCACTTAGGATTGTTGATCTGCATTTGTCTCTCTTCTCTATATCAATGTGTAGAATGACCTTTTTCAATTTTTTCATCTTCTATTTCCAGATCCTTGGTCTGATCTGACAAAGTGGTAAAGGTATTCTGGAGTTCATCTCTCTCTTTCTCAATAGAGACTATCTTGGCCTGCAGCTCCTGGTTGATCTCAAAAACTTTCAGCCATTCTTCGTGCAGCAAGTCAAAGACTCTTTCTAGTGAATTCTGTGTGAACTCTTCATCATCACTCCTATCTAACTAAACAATCCCATAAACAATCTCAAAATCTGAATTTTCAATATCAGTTACAGTGGTAAGGTCAATGTTGCTTTTCTTCTCAGTTTCTTCTCCACTGTCCTCATCACTCCAGTTGACAGTCAGAGACTTGTTGTTTTTCTTTTGATAGCTGAGGCATTCTGACTGCCTGTGACCATATCCTTCACATTTCTAGCATTGGGTTCCCTTTGACTTGTCCTTCTTGTCTTCTTCACTTGGATCTGCATTTCGGTTTCTTCTCTGGAATTTCCTCCTCTCTTGGATTGATTTTTTCCACCAGATATTTGTCCCGCAGACGAGGAGTTTTGTTCTATCCTGTTGAAGAGCTCGCTGAAGTACTTTTCCATAAGACCTAGTTGTTGTCCCTATTCTTCTGTAGATTCTACCTTCTCTTTGTTCTCAGCCTTCAGCACAACATTCTTCACAGAGGTTGGTGTAGCATCTTCTACCATCTTCATCTCGAACTGCCTTAATGATCCTATCAGAGCCTCCAGCCTCATATTTTTGATGTTCTGAGCTTCCTCTACGATTGTGACCTTCATATAAAATTTTGATGTCAATGATCTGAGAACGTTTCTGACCAGCTTCTCTTCTGGTATTTTTCTCCAAGAGCATAGGCTTTGTTGGAAAGGTCACATAGACAAGCATTGAGTTCTGTGATGGTTTATCCCTCCAACATCTTCAAGCTTTCAAATCTTGAGGTGATCATCTGAATTCTCTATCTTTTCACCTTGTATGTTCCCTCATGAGCTGTCTCAAGGGTATCCCAAGCCTTTTTCGCTAGGTCAGGTTTTTAGATCAGCCTGAAATGTTTGCATCAACTGCGAAAAATATTGCATTGAGAGCTTTGGAGTTTCCGGATGCTGTAGCAACTTCTTTAGCAGTCCATCTCTCTTCTGATTTCTTTTGTGCTACTCCTTTATCATCTATCACCAATAGATGTGCCCATTCCGAGATAACATCTGTCCATGCCTTCTTATCCATGACCTTCAAGAACGTTTTCATTCGAGCTTTCCAATATCCATAATTACCTTCTTCGAGCAACGGGGGCATGATTGTGCTTTGTCCTTCCTCCATGGCGGCCGTGGCGATCACCAGTGCCTTCCTGGACCTCACTCAGTGTGTCGAGCGACCGGCTCTGATAAAAATTGAAATGTGCAATGCGTTGCTGGTGACGAGATACCACAGGTTGCTATATCAACCTCTTGGTCACTTTTACAGAAATTTTTTCTTCGGGGAAACCTGAAGGACACAAATAATCGGTTCACCCAGTTCGACAATAGCCTACGTCTGGGGAGGACAATTAGGTCCTCAAGATTCTACTATATCAGTTTGAGTACAAGACTTCTAGAACACAGCCTACACTAGTTCAATCCTTACTTCTAACCTAGTACAAATCCACTGCTGAATCTGATCACACAGATTAACTACAATGTTTGATCACACTGACAGCCTCACAAGGGTAACTTACTTCCAATAATAGATAGCTATCAATTCTACAACTCTTAGCCTATCCTATTCCGTAAAGTATACTTAGATGATGTTGCAGCAACTTCTTCCGTCAAGTTGCTGACGCTTCTGTCAATGACTCTTCTATCTACCTTCTGCTGACTCCGTCGGACACTTTGCGCTGCTCCCCCTCGATCAATGACCTTCCGTCACTATCTAGAAGCATGCTAAGACAGCCTGCACAAATGACACTCGGCTCCTGTCTTTCACACGGTCACTCGGTCTGTCAACGAGGCTCCGCTCCAGTTGACTCCCTCGAATCAGTGTAGGATCAGACTTCTTCAGCCCTGATCACCCTTTTGCTCTCACACAATCCACTCTCCAGCACTCTCTGCTTTCGCGAACTCTGATCTTTTCTCTGTGTGTGTGTATTTGATTCGATCTTCGATTCTTGTAGAGTGCTGCATTCCCCCTATATATAGTCGCACCCCTGAACAAACTTAGAAATCCTAATTCTATTAGGACTCCCGAATCTTCTCCTAGATTCTTGCAAGTTGAGATTTTGTTTCCAGAAACACAACTTAGAAATAAATCTTGTTTGCCTTCATCCGAGCCTCTGCTGAAGATCTCTGATCAACTGGGACTCTCTCTGACCATTGCTACGCCGATAGCAATCACCCGGACATCCTCCGAGCTCCTCCAGATTGAACGGCTATAAAGATACTTGATGCTTTAAGGTTGAATCTTCAGGGGATGTTATAGCCTCTTCTAGTCTTGTCTTGATCCCTTCTTATCATCTGTACCAGCTCAATTGTCACATGATACTATAACTTCTTTTAGCTCTTTTGTTTTGTCAGTCTTCATTTGCATGTACCAGCTCCTGGTACCACAGGATGATGTAGCATCTTCTTCCGTTCGGCTTTGTCACAGATGTCATATCAGTAACAGATCAAATCAGAAAATCACTACGTGAACAATACCATACTTATTAAGCAGTGCAGGCGTCTCACTAGTTAGTACGATTGTAATACCAAAAATTTGTACAATCAGTAAGGGTCATTGTCACCACTAAGGTATAAACATGTATCGCCTGGATCACTTCGAAGAGTTGTACAGCCATACTAGGTCAGTACGGGCGCAAAAGTGAAAACCCAGATTTGCCACCTATAAATAAAGATGGGGTTTCTTATTGAAGGGGTCTGAAAATTGGTTTTCCTGACCTAGTTTAAGAGGAAAGAGGGGCCCGCAAGTTCAAAGTAGAAGAAAGAAAGACTACATGAAGAGAAATACACATAGAGAAGTTTCATTGAGATGTTTGGCGCCACTAGACCACATCTGATAGTCTTAGTTTATGCATATAAGTTGTTTGATGAAATGACGTAGCGAAAACTTATATAAGGATCCAAAGGTGAATTTTACTTCTAACTGAAGCTAGAAAAGTTGTACAAGGCAATGACCCAAGTTTGAATAGAAATAAAATATTTTCATCCATGAATACTTGATTATAGAACACAAGCAGAGTGTGCGGATGTTGAGGAGGCTTGGAATAAGTAGAGGTCAGCGCGCTAAGGACAATGCTCAATTTGTCCTTTGTAAAAACATATACATTTTCACGACCATTGTGGATTATATCAATGTCAAATTGCCAAGGACGTTCCAACAACAAGTCACAAGCAGTCATATCGGCAATATTACATAAAGCTTCATCTCTATATTTACCGACAGAGAAGGGAACTAAACATTGATCGGTTACCTTAATTTCCCCTCAAGTTGTAATCCTACCCAATTTATATGGTTGAAGATGCTTCCTCCTCCAGAGTTGGAGTTGCTGCATAATATTCCGCGATATAATATTCTCACTGTTGTCACTATTAATAATAACTTTTTTGAGATACGACATTTTGTACGAAATATTCCGCGATATAATATTCTCACTGCTGCCACTATTAATAATAACTTTTTTGAGATATGACATTTTGTACGAAAAATATTATGACGTTGTGCGAAATCATTTGGGGCTGGTGTAGTCAACATTAAACGTTGAATAACCCAAGTAAAGTGTGGTATGTCATCATAATATTCTTTTTCAGCAACCACGTCATCAGGGCCCATGAGAAGTTCTTGTAGTTCTGTTTCATTTGCCACATTCACTAGTTTCCGAACAGGACATGAATTAGAAAGATGCACCGCATCGATTACATTTACCCCCATAACTTTTTGCGTAGGGATTGTTTAATGGCTGCAATGATTTTGTTGGAGGTTAGGCTGAGAGAGATGAGGTGTAGGTTTCCAAAGAATGATCAGGTTCCAATAGTGCATTGTTGGACATATTTTTTGATAGAAATTGGGTTTGTAGCAAGTCGCCTATTGTCCAAATGGTTCGCAACAGGCGATCTTGAATGTTAAGTCGCAATCCATTGAGCAACAAGTTGATCCTGAGTTTCATTTAAAGAACATCGAGAAGAAAGGCAAAAGAGTTCTTCGATGTCTTCTGTCACGGTTCTTGAACCTTGTCGACATCGTTGAAAGAGCATAATCTGGGGGTAGAAATAGTTGTTTCATTTTTCGCATTTACCCCGCGCTGTCGAGTGCCGATGCTTCTCCTTTAATTTATAAGGGACGTATTTGACCTTTTTCAATTCTAAGGAGTTCTCTACCTCAGCTATCCAATCTAGAAAAGAGGGTAAATCAGCTCGGATCTTAGAATGGTACTGAATCTTCGAGTTGTGGAGCTTCATTTTCATCATCTGAGTCCACTGCTACATGAATGTTTTGGCTGGATGCAGGTAATAGGTTGTCTCGGAGCTGCCAACGGGGCGGTATTGATATGGATATTTCGTAGGTCAATAAGCAGTTGCTCCAGACGGACGATTGCTTGGTGCTACTCTTCTTGTCGTTTTTCTAATTGTTCAAATATTATTGCCTTGTCATGGTTCACGAGGGCTGACTACTGATACCAACTGACGTAGCAGAAATTTATAAAAGGTCCCGAAGGCGAGTTTTACTTCTAGAAGAGTTGTGCACGGCAATGACTCAAGTTTGAATAGAAATAAAATATTTTCATTGATGTTCTCTGATGATACATGTGTTCCTTTAAATAGGAGATGAGGATCTTAAAATAGAAATAAAACGTGTGGCGTAAGAAGTAAATGATGAATGTAAATGCTGATGTTGTGAACCTGTGGTATTTCGAAGCTCTAGATGGTGTAATCTTCTAGATTCATGGATGCAGGTTGAATGAGTCCATCAGTCTCTTCGGTTTGAGCATCTATTTTCTGAATTTGGATAGCATCATGGCCTATTTTTAGAACCTTGGAGTTCAAGAAAGGGTCTTCGGATACATCATGAAATGTCTCAATACATAAGTGTAATATCAATAAGGTGAAAGGATGAGGTAGAAAATTCACTAACTATTCAATCAAACTTAGTAGTAGCGACCACAATAATGACTTGCAATCTTATTGAAGAAGTTGGCATGTAGCTTGGAAGACTAGAAACTTAAAGATTTCTATCTCGGTTAATCGCACAACGACAAATGTTGATTAAACGAGCTAGAAATAATTGAATATACGCCTCGGCAGATGGGACTCGTAGTTAAGGGGCTTGTTTGAAGGGTAGAGGTGCCACCATAGTTGGTATTTACTCGGATTCATATATAGTCTATTCTCATCTTTTATCGGACATTGTATGTATACATCATTCATTTTTTATTTGAGTTGTACATTTGTGTGAAGTTGTTCTTGGAGTACTATCTTGAATTGGTTATAATATACTTTTATATTTCGGATCAATTTAGTTTTTACCTTACGTTTTGTCACGACCCAAAATTCATGGCCAAGACCGGCGTCTGATCAATTGCCAAGCAAGCCTCTAATGTGCAATGCAAATTAATATATTAAGTAGAGAAATTAAACAAAACTAAATGGTTCAGAATCCTGCCCAAGTACAATGGAGCAAATACTCTAACTGAATAAAACGACGCATCAAATAGAATGAATGACTGGTTGGATGGCACCGTACCCAAAATGATAAATTCCCTTGCAACGATGAGTGGCCACTTCCAAGATTACGGCTCACTTATCTGAAATTATTGGACAATAACGGGTGAGTCGCAATGACTCAGTGAATAAATAACATATTGTAGTAACTTCAACATCTTTATTTACTTTCAATGGTATAAATCATATACTCAGTCGGTGCGTGTATGAATGCGTGAATGCACGATAATGTCCATGTCGGTCGATCATAATAACAATGGGCAGTCGTCACTGCCGGTCCGGACCATCATATCAATGGGCGGGCTGAGCCTCACCATATCATATCAAAGAGCGGGCCATGCCTCGCTATATACACACATGTGAGTGGTCATGCATGTCGTGTATGCGATGATGTGTATAATGTATTTCACAATAATTATAATACATATTGATATTATCCTTATGTCGATATACGGTCCAAAATTTAACGTCTTTGTAAAGACGAGGGGATTCGATTATTAAACGAATTCCGTTATTATCCAATTGTAATTTAAGAACATAAAGAAACAATACGATACAATAACACAATATGATATAATTTACAACGAGAATATTATTTACTCACCTCTTTTTTTTCTCTTCAAACCAAGTAAATCCGCCACCAATACTTAATTCGTACGGTTTTCACCTGCCGCCTTGCGTACCTATCATAAATCATATAATTACTAATTCATTACATATAATTTCCACAAAATGAAAATTCCCTTTAATCCTAATCCCAATTAACCCATGAAATAGCTAAAATTGGGTTCCAAATATCCACTCAGTCGCCTGATTATATAATTTCGAACGGTAATTACCTGATTTTTAAGGGATAAATCGGCATTTATTCAAGCATGAATCTGTATCTACATTTTGTTTATCACAGATGACTAACACTCAAGCTAAATAACTAAACAACTCTAATCACCTAAATCTCATCTCATATCATTATTATATGACTTATATCCGCACAATTATCAAGAACCATGTTAACCCTCCTGCAACTCTCTGCCCAAGCTCTATCCCCAAAATTAAAGCTAAGTCTTCCAATTTCTTTTGCAAAACCAAACTCATCTGTGCGTCACATCCTCAACCCATCTAATGACTAATTTGGCCTTGTACAACATTTGTTTTTCCATAGATTCATACTCCCGATCTTTAAGCACCAGTCAACAAGCATCAAAGGTCAAGATATTCAAACAATATACCCTGCCACTCTCGAAAAAAATTTAGATTTGCCCCTTCCTCCAATCTAGATTTCACTTATACTACGTTTTGCCAATTGATTTCTCATATACCCTGTTTGTTATTGAGACCGGAAGTAAGATATCCGGTCTCTTAGAAAAGCAAAGAGACCGGATGTGTTACTTCCGGTCTGTTAGGGTTTTCAAAGAGACCGGATGTGTTACTTCCGGTCTCTTCAAGAAACAGGTGACGTGGCACAACAATGCCGAGTCACCATCCACGTGGAGTCAAAAAGAGACCGGACCATCCACGTGGAGTCAAAAAGAGACCGGAAGCTTTGTTTCCGGTCTCATTGAGAAGAAACCGGAAATGACAATTCCGGTCTCTTGTTGATAAGAAATGCGACGCCCTCCTTCCTTCTTCTGGCTGCAGCATCTCTCTTCTCTCTTGTTCAGCCATAATTCTTTGGTAAGAATTGTCCGACTAATATCAAGCTTTGTTTGTAATTGTTTGGCTGGTGCATCTGTCTTCTTTACCATAATTGTTTGTAATTTGTTTGTAATAGATCTAGTGTGTATATGTATTTAATGAAATTAGTAGGGTAATATTTGTGTAATTCGTTATACATGTGCTTCTTCTTGGGATCTAGTTAGTATATGTTAGATCTAGTGTGTATATGTGATTTTGTATGTATGTGTATGTAAGTATGAAGGATTTGATATAATTGGGCATAATTAAGTAAGATTGTTGGTTTAATGATGTTTGTTGTATTTTCAGTTGTTGGATTTATTACATATGGCATTGCAGAATTTTGCAATAACAACTGTATGTTGTATAAGATTAATGGTTTGTAAGACAGGAGGTTGAATTTTTATTGTTGTTTAAAATGATTAAATTCTTATTTGTAATTGTTTGTTATTTTATTTGTAGGTACCTTTAAAAAAATGGAAAATATCGAAAATGATCCAATGGTTATGTCGACCTTTGAAACACTGGACATGCCAGTCATTGATGAGTTCAACAGGGAGGAGATGGAGTACTTAGACCAAATGGATGCTGAAAATGTACATCCGGTTCCGGAACCTGAATTTGTATGGGATATTCCAAGGTTTTGTGATGTTTCTGCATGGGATGCTAACGAACCGGAGGATGAGTACCTCGGTAGAAGATCTGGACATTATGGTTTAATTGGGGTTGGGAAGACATTCAGCAGGAAAGCAGACGCAATATATGTTGTTCAGAAATACTCCATACTGAATCGAGTTGAATACGCGACAAATGACTCAGACTCACATCTGTTAATTCTGACCTGTCGGGAGAAGGAGAGTAGTTGTCCATGGCGGATCAGAATAATGAAGAAGAAAAACTCTTCAGCATGGGAGGTGACTAAATACCGAGGGGAGCATACGTGCAACACCGACTTCATCCACAAGGAGAATGTACACCTTACGCGCCATTTCATTGCTATGGAGGTCGGGGACGTAATTAGTGAAAGACTGAGATTGTCTCCAGCTGAAATCAGAGCCCGTATTTTTAAGGATTATGGTTTGGAAATTCGATACCTGAAAGCCTGGCAGGCTAGACAACAGGCTATGATAAATATTTTTGGCCAATGGGATGAATCATTTAGGAAGCTGCCTCATTTCATGCAAGCGTTAGAGGACTCCAACCCAGGGACGTTCGTGAGGTGGAATCGAACCCGCGATGAAGATAATGGATGTATGATAATTAATCGGGTTTTTTGGGCATTTGGCCCGGCAATAAAGGCATTCATGCATTGCAGGCCTGTTTTGTGCATTGATGGCACCCACCTGTATGGAAAATACGACGGGAAGTTGCTTGTGGCTGTTGCATTGGACGCTAACAACCACCTTTTGCCTCTTGCATTCGCTTTGGTCGAGCAAGAACAACTCCAGTTGGAAGTGGTTCATGAGGTGCATCAGAGAGGGGGTCACAGATCGCGATGAGTTGTGTGTCATATCAGATCGACACGGTGGGATCCTTAATGCAATGCTGGAACCTGACTGGAGTCCTCCTCGAGCCTACCACCGCGTGTGCATCAGACACTTGCAGAGTAACTTTAATGTGAAAGTGAAAAATTCTGCTCTGAAGAAAATGATGGGACATGTAGCACATCAACGACAGAAGATCAAATTTGAAGGAGAGTACAAAGAGCTAAAGGATCGGTTACACGATAGACCAGAGGTTGTGAATTGGTTGAATAATGTTCCATGGAGTAAATGGACATTATCGTATGACGAGGGTGGTAGACGGTGGGGTTCTATGACTACAAATGCAAGTGAATGTTTCAACCATGTATTGAAGGGTGGGCGAGACCTCCCCATTTGTGCTCTGGTTCAGTTTACATTCATGCAGTCCAATGTATATTTTTGCAAGAGGCGAGAAACATATCAGAGCTGTGTAAGCATGTTCCCACCAAAGATAGACATGAAGTTACGAGAAATTCGGGAAAAGGCCAACTACCATTGAGTGCAGGTGTTTGATGCAGCAAATGGCGTGTTTCAGGTGATAACTGCATTGAAGCATCATATTCACGAAGTGAGGTTACAACAAGGTACTTGCACCTGCGGTAAATGGGAGGCCTTCCACTACCCATGTAGTCATGTGATGGCCGTGTGTAAAAGTGAAGGTATACAATACACCCAGTTCGTTGATCATCATTACACACTTGAGGCATACTATGCCACATGGAGCTCTACATTTTTTGTGATTGGGGACGAGCAGCGTTGGAGGCCTTACGATGGCCCTACTCACGTACACAACGAGGCATACAAACGTAACAGCGTGGGAAGGCTCCCATCTAGAAGGCGACACAACGAGATGGACCAAGGGGCTTCAAGTAGTCACGGTGCACCGAGGATACGAAAATGCAGTTTGTGCCATTAATTTGCAAGGCCACAACAGACGATCATGCCCTAACCGAGCCGGTAGCTAAATAATTGACGTTGGCGTTTTAGGCAAGCTAAATAAGGTTTGATCTTTGCTCTTTAGGGTTTGAGAGAGTTCTTGAGTTTTCTTTAAAATTGAGATCCATTTCTCTCTCTTCAAAGCTTTTCATTTTAACCTAGAAGGTTTGACCAGCATTGACCGAGTTGGCCAGCGTTGACCGAGTCAACTTTCCAGAGGGTTCGAATTTGGCCGAGTCACTTATTGACTCGGTCTTGCGCTTCGTGACTTGGGGCAGAACTGACTCGGGCGAGTCAAATAGTTGACTCAGCCAAAATCGAACCCTCTGGAAAGTTGACTCGGGCGAGTCAACTTTTCAGAGAGTTCCAATTTGCCCGAGTGCTTTGATCCGGGCGAGTCAACTAGTCCAGGCCGAGTCAAAATGTGACTCGGGCGAATCTTCATTATCATGATTCTTTTGCGCTTTCGCCCGCAATTGACTGAATTTTGTCTGAAACTCTTCTAAGCTGCTGCGTGGCTCCAACTACTCGATATAAACCTGAAACGCACTCGAAAAGCATCAAAAGACTTATATAACATCACGGAATCAATAATTTTACATTGTTTTGTATCCATGCGATGACCTTTATGTGTGTGTAACTTTTGGATGTTTTTGTAGTCGTAATAACAGTCCTGGCCAAGAATATAAAATAGGACACAGTTCAATGCTCACGAGTCACAATGTCAATGTCCAGGATACATACTATGTGAAAATCGTCTAGGGGCATTCTTCTGACGCACAATCCTCTCCTCGTGTGGCTGTGATGGACCTGATTCGACTTCCGGACTGTTAAGGTGCACGTCCTCTTCTGCATCTTGGCCTCCACTCTCATCGTCTCCCATAGTGATCTGTGATGGATCGACACCGAGTTTGTGCAGTTCCCCCAGTCGCTCAAGTTCCTCCACCGCCGAGTGGAATATTCGATGACTCCCCATCCTTGAAATAGGACACGTTGTGGCCAAAAACATGTGGTGAGCAGTTCGTCCATGATCCACAAGGGCTCTCACCTGTTATAACCAACAAACATAAATGTAATGTGTAACATATGTCCCCATAATTTTACACAACAGATAATCAACAATTACTTACTAGACAATGGTGAACGGGAGCAGTAGGACGATACGGCTGAGTCTCAGGGTCTGGGGGCTGAATGAAACGGCGGGTGGTGTTCTCATACCAAGTGTTGTATTCTGGTGCAGGCATGGCATCGTCATCATCAACGTCTCCGTGGACAATCCGATCTCCGCGAGTGCGCCAAACTTCAATGTAATCTGCCAACACAACCCTCCAATTATTCCATTTTTTTCTCGTCATACTGTGTTTAGGATCTGTTGCCGCCAAAGGGGGACCCGGTATTACTTGTCGGAAGCTGAACTGCCTCAGCACTCTCGAAGGCTGATGCCACTCAACAATATTGAAGCACAAAAGGGGAACTTCCGCACCCCAACTCACTTGACCTTCTATGCATGTTGGATTTAGGAGGGGGAACGAGCTCTCGTCATACGGTCTCCATACGAAATCATCATGACTAATCTGATCCAACTGATCCCTATAGAACACGACTGACCCGTGCGGAGTCTCCGTGTATGATTTCGGTCCGTACCATTTCCTGAAACATAAAATGATACAACAATAAATCTTCGCGAACAAACGTACACGAAAACATAAAGGACAATAATGACACTCACGTATATGACCACGCCCCTCGGTAATACGGATGTATATCAGCATCTAGTGGCTCCAAAGTTCGACTAAATCCAGTCGGGCGACCAATTGGAATTCTCTCCCAGCTCCACAACTGTAAAAGAATTATGCACCCACCCATCTGCTTATGATCCCTTCGTGCAGCACTGCATAACTGTCTATACAAATATGCCAGAACTGCACTGCCCCAGCTATACGTACGTGATGCATCTAGGTCGGCAAGAAGGGGGAGATAATGAAGCGATACCCTATCTCCAGATAGGTTGGGCATCAAGGACGACCCTAACATACATAGTATGTACGCCCTCGCATACCTCCTCAAGTCCTCTTCTGATGCATCTTCTGGAACCACCGCCATATTGTCCTCGAACCACCTTCGCTTTGCCAATGTGGGCGAACGTGGACACTCAGGATATGCACCAAGCAACCGTATACACATAGCTTCCCATTCCTCTTCCTCAGTCCCAGTGACAACTTCACCCTCCACATGTAATCCCGTCAGCATACCAACATCCTGAAGGGTTATGGTGCATTCTCCTGTCCTCAAGTGAAAAGTATGGGTCTCGAGCCTCCATCGCTCTACCCATGATGTGATTAAGGCCCAATCCACCTCGATGTTTTGCAGTTGGGTCCATGGATAAAAGCCGGCTCTAGCAACAAGCTCGACTATCTGGGGGTCCATATCCCACATTCTCCGATGGACCAACTTTAAATTCCTTCCCGCCTGTCATAATCCACCTCAACGTCAGCCAATAGATAAACAAGTCTACATTAAGATAATATACTGAACTACTCATGGTACACTTACAGGATCTACCCAGACTTCGTCCGATCGATGTATCCGTTGTTGCGTCAAAATTGAATCATCTATGGGACCAGGCTCAACTATATCATCTATATCCATCTGCAATGCAATAAATGAGGTTTGCTATTATCATCTGAATCACCGACAACATCAACAAAGTCATCACCAAAATCAGCAAATTGATTATCCCCATTGCAATCAGCAATATCATCATCACGATCATATTCAACATCATCATCCCATTCGTAAACATTACTATCAAAATCATCAACAATATCAACATTATACTACAAGTTCATACTCATCAGTTTCATCATCACCGTATCAAAATCTGCCGCAACATCATCGTTTTCATCAACATCATCAATATCAAACGCATTTTCTTAAAATCCTCCACATAAAACTCATCATCATAATTGTCTTCAACATCGGCATCATCAGAAACATAAGCATTGTCATAATAATCATCCAATTCTGCAACATCATCATCAAATTACTTGTGAACAACACCACTGGATAGGACAGGGAAACTCACCGGAAACTTGCAGTTGGGTCTGCACACTTGCTGATGGACAACTCGCCGCAGGAAACTCGCCGATGGGTCTGCGCTGGGCTGGGCAGCACGAATACAAACGGCTGCGCTGGTCTGGACACTCGCCGATGGATCGGCTGGACACTCGCAGAACGTAGGAAACTCGTCTGCTCGGATCTGTACCGAACCGGAACCGTCGCCGCCGCCGTCTTCTATTCGCACCGCAGACTGCACAAGTCACGGAGGTTTGAGCCGAGATCTGGAAGATTGGAGATCGTGCCGCTGGATTCCGCGTCGTGTGGAGGAGAGTTGCTGAACATCGACCGAGAATGAAGAACAAGAGAAGAAGGTCGCGCAGATTTTGTTTCTCAATGAGACCGGAAACAAAGCTTCCGGTCTCTTTTTGACTCCACGTGGATGGTCCGGTCTCTTTTTGACTCCACGTGGATGGTGACTCGGCATTGTTGTGCCACGTCACCTGTTTCTTGAAGAGACCGAAAGTAACACATCCGGTCTCTTTGAAAACCCTAAGAGACCGGAAGTAACACATCCGGTCTCTTTGCTTTTCTAAGAGACCGGATATCTTACTTCCGGTCTCAATAACAAACAGGGTATATGAGAAATCAATTGGCAAAACGTAGTATAAGTGAAATCTAGATTGGAGGAAGGGGCAAATCTAAATTTTTTTCGCCACTCTCCACCATCTATCAGACACACATCAAGTCATCTTTCAACACAACCAGATAAAACTAAATTACAGAAGCGACAACATACTCAGGCCCCAGTCATCCAAATGCAAAGCAGGTCCAATTCACTTCATCAGTCCGCTGGCTGCCTCCACTTCCTTTATTGTTTGCTTTCTTAACCCTAATAGAACTCTTATCAAATTATCTTATATTTATAGTCACAATTTTTTTTTTGTATTTATCCCCCCCTTTTTAATGCTATTTATCTTCTCATTCGTTACACTTCTAATATTTGATTAATAACATAATTTTAATTATTTCGTAGATATCACACGTTTACTATTCGAGTTAGAATAGTTAAATCAAAACATCGTTTTACATAATGCACGTGTTTATCTTGCTCCTTTGGGCTGACTTGTGCTTGCCCATTGTCACCTTCTATGGGCTCATCAAGGAAGGGGGGATAGTTGCCGACCATTGTGGTGTCAGATGGGTTGTCAACTTGTAAGTTAGACAAACACCTCTAATACGTACTTTTTATTATTGCTGTTTCGCTATCCATTAATACCTTCCAATAAGCATCTGGTCGAGACTCTCGTGTCATGCCTGAGAACTTACACAATTCCTTGTCAAGGGTCGGTCTTTCTTATCGGAGTACATGACAGGGGATGTTATGTAATTTGTTCCAAATTGGTTGGAAGTTTTGTTTCGGCCACATATCTCGTCACCAACATATTATGGACCGGTATGATTTCTTATCCACATACCCATTTGATTTTAAACTTAAAAATTTAAGAGAATGAAATATAGAGAGATATTTCACAACTAATTGGGTGTAACATATACTTCAACCTAAGAGTAGACATGTGTATCCTATAGCCAAAACATCTCAGCTGAAGAATAGGCAGCCTCGTACGTAATTTATCGCGCACAGAATAAGAAAAGGAAAAAGAAGCAAGAACAACTCCACGCCTTGTTTATATGTATTATGCTGCATTTTTTCGTGTCATTCTTTTTCTCTTGTGTCTCTATGCCTCTTCCTTACCCTCTTATGGATACGATAATCCTCATAATAACGGACGCTTTCCAGGTACTCCTCCCTCCCTCCCTCCCTCATCATGCATTGTCAGATAGATAAATACAACTGCCGATTTTCCATTAAAAGGATTTGTTGCTCCTGATAGTACTTTCCAGGAGGTGGATTGCTGAAAATGATACATCCTTGATTTTGGCACAAGGGAGGAAAGATCCTTCTGATGGATTCAAATATTACACAGGGGGCTGGAACATGAGCAATTCTCATTATTGGGCTGTGAGTTTTCCTCTTTAATTTCTCCCCTTCTCTTCTCTTTCCATATCTGCTGATCATAATATTTTCTTGAATGTTTGTAGTCTGTTGGTTTCACAGCAGTTCCCCTCTTTGTCATTTCGGCTATATGGCTGGTACTCTTTGGCCTCTCTATGTGTATCATCTGTCTCGCTCGCTGCTGTTGCGCAAGGCGAGAAGAAGCATATGGATATTCTCGCGCTGCATATGCTCTTTCTCTTATCTTCCTCATAATACTCACAATCACCACTGGGTTAGTTACAATTCTGCACTCTTTCCGTTCTTCATATCCCACGCCTACCTAACTAACTAAAATTCTTCTTTTCTCTCTAGTGTTGGTTGTTTTGTGCTATTTCATGGCCAGATATTGTTCCACAATAACACAACTCATACCTTGGATTATGTCGTCTCCCAAGCCGATACAATATTCCAAACCATGGCAAATATTTCTCACTGCCTCTCCTCAGCCAAAAATGTGACAGTGGATTCTCTACTCCTACCCACCGAGGCTCAAGCCAAGATCGATGATGTTGCTCTCAAACTTGACACGGCAGCTTCCACGCTCTCCACCATCACCACAAACAATGCCACCAAAATACAACATGTCCTAGATAAAGTGTAAGCACACAAATTCACACTCATACATATTTCGTCCCTTACTCGTTATGTCTTTTTTTCTCAGGAGAACAGCCCTCATAATTGTTGCAGCTATTATGCTGCTTTTAACCTTTCTGGGATTTCGTAAGTTCAGCTTCTTAAATTTATTTTGATACGTCCTTGGAAATAATTTCATACATGAGTGGCTTTTTGCAGTGCTCTCTGTGTTTGGACTTCAATGCCTGGTTTACATGTAAGTGAATTAAAACTCAAAAACTGCAATGTGTATACTGACCCTTTAACTGAAAAGACTAATACATGGAGTTCCTTCCTGCAGCTTGATAATTCTAGGCTGGATTCTTGTTGCCGGAACATTTATTTTATGCGGGGTGTTTCTCCTTCTCCACAAGTAAGTTTCAGATGCCAGATCATCTTTTTCTTTTTTTTTTGGGTCGGTTCAGAACAAAATAAATCAATGTTCAGCAGAGGAAGGAAGGAAGGAATGTCACTAGCTAGTTTTATATGTTCAGTGTTGTAGCAGATGCTTGTGTGGCAATGGCCGAGTGGGTGGAGAACCCTACAGCCCACACAGCATTGGACGATATCCTGCCTTGTCTTGATAATGTGACTGCTCAAGAGGCTGTGCTGAGCACCATGGATGTCACATTCCAACTGGCCACCGTGGTTAACGGTGTGATCCAGAACGTATCGAATGCGAACTACCCGCCCAACGCTGGGCCGGTGTACTTTAATCAGTCCGGTCCTCTCATGCCTCTGCTCTGCAATCCTTATAACTCAGACTCCACAAACCGCACCTGTGCTTCCAGTGAAGTGAGTTTAGATAATGCATCACAGGTAGGTAATAACAACTCATTACATAAAACATAAACATGAAAAAAGAAGAAGAAAAGCTGATCTGACAAACAGGTGTGGCAGGAGTATGTGTGTGAGATCTCACAGGAAGGAATTTGTACAAATGAGGGTCGACTAACACCAAACTTATACACTGATATGGCTGCAGCAGTGAATGTGAGTTATGGTTTGTACCATTACGCACCATTCTTAGTGGAGCTGGTGGACTGCACATTTGCTAGAGAAACATTTGCAGATATTAGCCACGATTATTGTCCTGCCTTGCGTAGATACAGTCACTGGGTGTACGTCGGTCTGGTAATGCTTTCCTCTGCTGTCATGCTGTCCCTCATTCTTTGGGTTATTTATGCAAGGGAACGGAGACATCGCGTATATACCAAGGAGTTTATAAGTCATTAGTGTAAAAATTTATATTTTGTGACTTTCATTGATGATACTATAAAATATTGTAATATTTACTTGTCTAAAAAAAATAATGTGATTGAAAAGTTTGTCATCTACACCTTAGAAGTTGGGAATCAACTTCAAAATAAAAATTAAGAGGTTGTAATGTGGAGGTGAATGTAGAACCATTTGAGGACTTCTGGGCACAATATGAAAATTAATCATGAAGTCAATCCACTTTACTCACATTAATCGAACGGCTTTCATGAACAATAGACATGGAGTCACAAATAAATATGAATGCAATGTTGTTCGTTGAAGATTAACACAAGAAATGCAAGAGGATGTCATCTTACCAGCAAATTATCTTTTGAATAGGACACTCATAAGCAAAAGGAGAAGTCACCTTATGAATTATAGAAGTTGAAACTATTCATATAAATAATTACAAGTGTGGGATGTTTAACAAAAGTAATGATTCTAAATCTTAAGCAAATAAGGATAGTATCAAAAACTATTGATTTTATGGACAAAATACTAATCCATAGAAATTCCTTTTGTATGAACCGAAAAACCCCATATACACAAGAATTCTATTACGGAATCTAAAAATGCTTAATTTTTTTAAATAGTATTTCCTTATAACTCCATCTTATTAGTTAACTGAAGAAATTGAACACTCAAAATGTGAGGAAGAATCCGAAAAAGAAATGGAATTGTTAGAATCTAGACGTTGCAATTAAGTTAGGATAGAAAAATTATTTGCTCTTTATTTCAAATATAGAAGCTCGAGATTAAACCTCGAGCATACACTACGACTATAAACTTAATAAAGGATTCCTTATAGAAAGAAGCCATAAGGAGTGAAGTAAATTCACAATCCAAAGCCATAGATAGAAATTTGTTAATCTTATAAAAAAAATTCAATCTTCTTCTTGAAAGTAAAAATACTTGGTTTCAAATAGATCTTCACGAGAAAGATGAAATTGGATGATAATATTATAGATATATACTAATCGAGAATTGTAATCCAAGATTGTAAAAAAAAAAAAAAAAAAAAAAAGGGTCTTCCCTATTCTGATACATATTCTACAGTAATGATGACCACCTTCATAAAAGCATATACATCCGTTGAGGAGGTGCTCTGTTTTGAGAACCTCCTCGAATAGCACTTTCTGTCACTATTCATCATGATAGAAAGTCCTATTCTGCTTATTTGTACAACGGTTCAACAACTAGCACTTCTTATTACTATTCATTGATATTAAAAAAATAAATTTTAATAAAATTAAATCGAAATTTGATTGAAATTAAATCGAAATTTGATTGAAATTAAATCGAAATTTGACTGAAATTATTTTGAATTTTGATTAAAACCCTAAATTGAATTTCGCTGAAATTTAATGTGAAATTTGAGTCAAATTTAGGATGAATTTGACTGCAATTCGTGGGAGAGAACCTCCTCTCAGAAATGCTCCATCAGCACTTCCTCTTGCACCTCCTCCCTCGTGCAACACCTCCTATAATTTCTTCTACCCGCTGTACAAAACAAACAGCACCATCCTCTGCCAGCACCTCCTACAATTGACATGGGTGTATATGCTCGATGATGATAGCAATTGGTGTTTTGAGAAATTAAAATTTTTATCAAATATATGTGAAAAGCTTTATAGATTTTGAGGAATAAATCTATATAAAATAATTTGAGGGTTATATTATGCTTGAACAATAGAGAAAAGTGTGTAAAGTAGGCAAAACTCTATATGACATTAAACAAGCCCCAAAACAATGACATGAAAAAATAAAGAATGTGATGATGTAAAATGGATTCAAAATGAATGAATGTAACAAATGTGTTTACATTAAAAATATTGAAAATGTGTATGTGCTTATATGTTGACGACTTTGATATGAAGGATTTGAGACTAGCTAATGTTATTCTCAGTATCAAAATTACACGCACTTCTGATGGACTTGTCTTAAGTCAGCCACACTATATTGATAAAATATTTGGTAGGTTCGGAAAGAACAAATCTGAGTATCTAGAACTTCAAATGACATAAATCAGCAATTATTAAAAAATAAATGAGAAAGCATCTCTCAAGTTGAATATGCGTGGGTAGACTTGATATTGCATCCAATATGAGTAGACTTGTAAGATATACGAGTAATTCATACTAAAAAGCTGTAAAGTAATTGTTATAGTACTTTAATATCTACAATTTATTCGTGGTTAAGGTCTACTGTATATCATACATCATATATGTTAAACTCATTAAAGGATTCATTAATGCTTGGATATCTGATATACAATATTCAAAAGCCACAGGTGGATTATATTCACTTTTGGAGGTATGGCTTTATCATGTAAATCCTCTAAACAACTTTTGCTACACATATTCTGCTTTAAAGAGGTTCTTATTAAGGCCATATTATGTTGTATTTAAATTTCAATAAATAAGTCAAGTTAATTAAAAATTTTAAAATTACATTACGTTAAGTCAAGTGCATTTAAGTGGTGGTGGTGGTGGGATGAGAGGTGAGTGGTGGGAGTGTGGTGGGAGTGTGGTGGTGGGTGGTGGTGGATTGGGGTGGGTGGTTGTGGTGTTGATATTGGGGTGGGTAGTGTGATTTGGGAGTAGGATGAAATTTGGATGGGTGGTGGTGATGAAATTATGGTAGGTGGTTGTGGTGGTCTTGGAATTGTGGTAGGTGGGGGATTTGGTTGGATGTTGTGGTGATGGGATTGGATTGGAGGTTATGATGGTGAGAGATGATGAATAGTTTTTAAGTATTTAAATTAAGTTAAGTTAAATCCACTTAAATTAAATAAAATTTAATTAAGTTAAATACTTCAGTAAATAATTTCAGCTGAAAAAAAGGTCGTAAGGCGTGCTCAATTGCACTAAAATTACTATAAAACTAAATTGAATTGTACAAAAGTACACCTAATTTAACTGAGATGCATTGAACTTGAAATTGACATTACTTTACTGTTGACGAGAAATCACAGGTTGCTTCAGCAACTTCTTAAGTTGCTGACGTTTTGGCAAAACCTGAAATACACAACCAGATTTGTTCATTCAGTTCGACAACAATCTACATCTGGGGAGCACAGCTCTCGGTCCTCAAGATTCTACTATTTCTGGTTAAAGTACAAAGGATCTCGTTCTCAGTCTACGCTAAAACAACCTCTACTTCTAACCTAGCTGGAATTTGTGCTCAATTTGATCACACAGATTAGCTATATATGGTAATCTACTTTGAATAATAGATAGCTAGCAATTCTACAACTCTTTGCCTATTCTATTACAAAGTGTACCAAGATGATGCTGCAGCAAATTCTTCCGCCAAGTTGCTGATGCTTCTATCAACGACTCTTTTATCAACCTTCTGTGATTCAGTCGGACACTCTACGTTGCTCCCCCTCGATCAATGACCTCCCGTCACTATCTAGGAGCACGGTCAGATAGCCTGCACAAGTCACACTTCGCTCCTGTCTTTCACACGATCGCTCGGTTTGTCAACGAGACTCCGCTCTAGTTGACTCGCCCGAATCAGTGTAGGATCACACTTCTTCACGCCTGATCACTCTTCTGGTCTCACACAATCAACGCTCCAGCCTCTCTGCTTCCGCGGACTCTGATCTTCTCTGTGTGTGTGCTTAATTCGATACTTGTTGCTTCGGTCTCTGCCTGCATATATTGCTTCAAATCCTCAGCAACTAGGAAACTTCAGTCCCAAACAATAATGCCACCATCTGAATCCTTCTCTGGATTCCTGGAAGTTATTGCGATTTTGGCACGATCCGAATCCTCTCCTGGATTCCTGGAAGTTTGTTAAGATTTTGTTTCCTAAATCGAAATTTAGAAACAAATCTTGTTTGCCTTCATCCGAGCCTCTGCTGAAGATCTCTGATAAACTGGGACTCTCTCTGACTGTTGCTTCGCCGGCAGCAATCACCGGGACATCCTCCGAGCTCCACTAGATTGAACGGCTACAAAGATACTCTCTTGATGCTTTAGCATTGAATATTCAGGGGATGCTATAGCCTCTTCTGGTTCTCATCTTGATCCCTTCTGATCATATGTACCAGCTTTAGTCGTCACAGGATGCTATAACTTCTTCTGGCTCTTTTGTTTTGTCAGTCTATATTTGTATGTACCAGCTCTTGGTACCATAGGATGTTGTAGCATCTTCTTCCGCTCGGCAGCTTACACTCAGACTCAACACCGGTCGAGTCAATCTCAATGGGTTCCTTGCCTTTGTTCACCACCTCCTCGGGGGGACCTTCATCTTCATCACTGCTCTCCACCTCGGACTCATACTCCTCTGTTGAAAACAGTGCAGCTTTGTGATTTGTTTATCAGCGGCCTTCTTTGTCCGAATTTCGTGAGATGCTTCAGCATCTTCTTCCGCTTCCTAGCTTCCGCTTTCATCTTTTGAAACCAGTTCCTCATCTACCTCCACAGAGAGGTACTCGTCCACTTCAACCACCCTTCTCTTTGAGGACGATCTTTCTTCTACCACAGTCGGTTCTCTGGACGGCTTCCAGGTCAGCAGCGGAACCTCCACGGGTTCCCTTATCTGAATGCAGGATGGGCGTTGCACAGACTCTACAATTGAAGTCTTCTAAGTACTGATATGCTTTCGTTTCTTTGACCCAGCACATGAGCTTGACTTGGAGACCTTTCCGCCTCTAGTTCTCACCATTGTTGCTGGTTGACAGAGGTAAGATGTCGACGGGGATCGGAGGTTGTTGAGGAACGAGAAGCAGGCCCTAGAAAAATCCGTTAATCCCCTTTTTCTTTTTAAATTTTTCTGAGACATGTGTCAGTCATTCATTCGTCCACTACAAGAAAAACAGCCAATATCAACAACTTTTTCCGTTGATTTTGGCATGTATCGGTTGGAAATATTGTTATAAGCAACAGATATTTCCGTTGGTATGTTGTAGGTTATAGTTGCGTAGATTTTGTGAAATCGGTTGGTTTTACGATTTTCTCAACAGAAATTTCTGTTGATTAAGCCGATTTAAAACAGTTTAAAAAATTAATCAAAATTAACGATAAATTCGTTGGTATTAAAATTGTAGATAAAGTATTTATAAGATGTATTTACCTTTATACCCTTTTATATTTGTTACCAATTTCTAAGAATATTTGCAACAATTTTCCGTTGCCTTTATTAATTTCCTAAAATTTAGATAAATATAAAGTCGACAAACATGTCGTAGGTTTTGTAAGTTGTTGATTATACTATCTAGAAGACACTATTACTATTATAACCTTTTCACAATTCCTACGGATGTATTATATTATTTACCATAACTTTTCGGTCGATTATGATGTATTTCACAATTTCCAAAATAGAATTTTTTTGTTATTGTTGTTATTTAAAATCAACATGAAATTTAATTACAGCCATATATATCATTTAATTCCATAAAATGATTTTATTTATAGATTAATTGAATACAATACAACATGCGTAAAAGAAGCATTATATTCATCAATTAAAATAAATGATTTATTTTTTAAAGAATAACAAGACAGAAAATATTAAAGCAACAATAATTTATAAATGATCCGAATTTGCTAATCTATTGCAAGGCCAACATCTTCGGCAGAACTTGCTTCATTTTCTTGACCATCTTTTTTCCTTTCTTAAAATATATAATAAGAAATTATTATTATAAACATAATAAATAGAAGTTTTCCAATCACTGCATTTCAGGACATGAAGTAAAAATAAGAAAATTACCTTAAGAGAATTGTGGATCGTTGAGTATACACTCTCCAATGTAGTTATCACGAGGCGGATAACTTCTTCTTTGTTTTCTTTCAAATTCATGGTTTAAAAATAGCATTCGATCCAAAACTCATAAACCAGCAAAGAGTACCCAAAATAACATACTGGATAATATTATGAAACTAAAAACAAAGGGCAGTACACTGAATAAACAAATAAAGCTTGTAATTAAGGAAAAATATAAAAAAAAACTCACTGCAATTGCTCTTGCTTCATCAGAAGTAAAGGTTTGAACGGCTTCCGATCCATCAACATGATTTAAGAAAGCCATAATAGCAAGGTAAGCTGCTGAAACACAAATACCACACCACGCGGTTAGAGATTTCACTACGCACAAACTATGCAACATTAAAAAAAATCAGTAACAGTAATTGACAAGTAAAATAACATGTATTATAGAAACGCCGTAAACCCGGCAGCAGGAAGCCAGCAATCACCAGCCACATCAATCGATTCTCTCCGGCAACAGCAAGCCAGCAACTCCCAGCACCCAGCAACAAGCCACACCACACTACTAGCAGCCACCCAGCCACATCGCGAAAAAAGGAAAAGGGGAAGTGCGAGAGAAAGGGGATATGGAGACGTACCTGGTGGGAAGGGGGAGGGAGATGGAGATGGAGACCACTGGAGTTACGCAATTTAGAGAACCACATTCTGTTCTCACTATCTCTAATTCAATGTGGTTAGAGATTTTTAGGGATTTATGTTACCATTTAGTTTAGATTAGGATCTTCTTTCTATATATATGAATATTTTATATATTTTTTAATCTTTAATTATTCGGATTTTTTATCAAAAAATAAAACAGGGTATAAACAAACTTTTCAATAATCTTTGAAACATAAACAGCAATGCATAGAAGTTGAGCACATTAATAATTGGTTAACAGCAATGCATAGAAGTTGAGCACAATATTTTTATAAGTTTGATTTTCCTTCTTGAAAAGTCTTGTTTATAAAAGAATATGAGTTGTTTTAGTTTTCTCATGCCATCTAAATTAAGTTGGTTTTAATCTCCTTCATTCTTTCTCAAAACATACAATATGACCTCCATTTACTAATGAGTATCTAAGACCTTAAGGATTTCTCAAAGCAAATAGTGTTCTCAATTGTTCAAAAGCTTGAGAAAAGACACTTGTGTAGGCTTTGCTGTCTTGTAGATGTTGCCATATACTTTCTACCTATCATAGTATAATGTATGCATCTCCATTCTTTAATCAGTAATTTAACCACACTTATATGTTGATCGATGGATACACTTGATCACCTTGAGAATCAAAATTTCCTGTCAATGATTTGCACGTACAAGTTTAACAGTAAGCATTTTGTATGCATCTCCATTCTTATATTTTGTATGTATCTCCATTCTTATATTTTGTATGCATCTCCATTCTTTAATCAGTAAGCAAACAGGTCATATGCAATCTTCACCTTGCTGAACACGCTTGATCACCTTTCATTGGCATTAGTTGTCTTTTAGACATTTTATCAAACATGACATATGCAAACAAAAATATTGCAACTGTACACAACACCAGAATTCAGTATAATGATCGGTTGATTTCTTACCGATTATTCGCTTCATTCGATGATGAATTTCGCTCCTCTCCCGAATTTTTCATTGTGTTTTCACCACTGTACTCTCATTTCAGGTCAAGTTATATTAAATTGAGGATTTGTAGTTCGTTTGGAGCAAAATAAGGCAAAACACAAAGATTCAAACGAATACAGACCAAATCTGGGCAGATTGACCTATTCGTCATCAAAAGCTTTCCGAGAACATAATTCTTATCCTATTGAGGTGTGCTATATCTTTTTGGAAAGCTGACTCGAAGGGCTACAACTTTGTAGTTTACAGCAAGACGTAATTCGAAGGTTAAGATGGTCAAAAACGCAAGACAAGTCAGATTTACAGTGCTGAGTGAACAGTAGCCCGGTTCAAGTAAAAACCGCCGGTTCACTGGTCAAACCGCCGGTTTACTGTTCAAAGCGGCCCCAAAGGCAAAATTTCGTTTTTCTCTGAAAAGGCCCGGTTCAACGTAGAACCGGCGGTTTATAAGTGAAACCGGCGGTTTTAACATTTAAACCCCCGGTTTGGAACCAAACCGGGCCGATGTGCTAAAACTAAAATAATTAAAATATCAAAGTATAAAAATTCATATAAATACGAATATAATGTTTTTATAAAAAAGATTAGTTATTTTTGTTTCCAAAAAATTTGCCAGCTTAATAAAATCACACAAGTATTTGTGACGATGTATTTTAAATCCTTTTTGTATACTCAAATATATAGAAACGTGTTGTCGACTAAATGATAGTTAAAGACTATGAATTTTAATATGACAAATATTTGTTGAACATAAAAATAATACTTACTACAAATTTATTTCCTACCGTTTTCGTTAATACTTATTAATTATGTGGTAATTTGGTTTCTCACGGAAATTCTCCACCAAAATTCTGTTGAAATTAAAAGTAATTAGCGACGGAAATAATTCCCACAATATTTGTTGATACTTAACATATTTAAATTACATGGAATTAAGTTTGAAAACTTTATATTTACAATTTTCATTACTTACGTAAATTCTGTCGAAAATATGCTTCCTACAATCAACGACTTTTATTACGACAAATATTTGTTGCAAATAAAATCATATTGTCAACGGAATTAGTTCCAACCTATTTTCGTTGGCATTGTACATAAAAACAACAACATAAAATCCGTTGCTTTTATAACGTAGATTTTAGTACATTTTCTTGTAGTGGTCGAGCGCTGTATCGTTAAAACCTTTTACACATCGTCAAATCCGAACGATAGAAGTTGTTGCAGCAACTTCAGTTTGTTTCCAATGGAACCTTCTCTTCTAATTTTTGTTGCTCGAATTGACTTTCTCCCAATTCAAATGCACCATCTTATGGCAGTGGCTTCTCAGTATGGTTGTGAACCATCATTTCAGTCTTTCGACTATAGCATGTCGCTACCGTAGAGGTCGTGAAGGTGTTTGCACGACAAGGATGTTCTTTTAGAGGTAATGATGAATCGGCCGACTCTTCTAATAGTGGCAATTTTAATGCGATTTTGGATCTTTTGAAAAGAGTAAATGAGGACTATCACAAAGTGCTGGACAATGCTCCAAAAAATGCCAAGTATACATCTGCACCAATTCAAAAGCAATTTGCAAATATTCTTGGCAACAAAGTTAAGCCAAGATTCCTGAGGAAATAGGAGAGTCAAAATTTTACATCCTTGTTGATGAGGCTCTAGATGTGGCATGGAGAAAATGGCAATCATTCTTTGATTTGTGGATTGTAATGGATTGATTAGAGAATGATTTTCCAAAGTGATTAGTATGGTTGATACTTGTTCTCAAGCTTTGAAGATGAGATATCTAAGATCCTTACTCAATATGATCTCAATGAAGAAAACATATGTGGCCAAGGGTATGACGGTCCAAGCAACATGCGTGGTCAATTTAATGACGTGCAAGATTTGTTTCTAAGAGAATGTCCATATGCATATTATGTGCATTGCTTTGCTCACCGCCTACAGCTGACTTTAAATTCCACGGCAAAAAGAGTGGCTGATGTGTGACAATTCTTTTCTATTCTGACACAATTGTAAACTTTGTTGATTCTTCAGCAAAAAGACATTTGATGTTAAAAGCTTGTAAGGAAGGAGAAATTTTTTATTTGGTGGCTGCTAGTACCCTTAAAACAGGTTCGGGTATGAATCAGGCTTGCAGTTTGCAACGAGCCGGGGCTACTCGTTGAGGATCACATCTTCATTCTATTTCAAGTTTTATCAAGTTCTGTGGAGTTACCCGAGCAACTATTGAGACTTCGTATAAAAATGGAGTAGACAAAGTTCAAGGGGAAGCAAAAGGAATTGGTAAAGCTATGAAAATTTTGAATTTGTCTATTGTTTGCTTTTGATGCACAAAGTGATGAAGATTACTGAGTTTCTTTCTCAAGCTTTTCAAAAGAAAGATTGACATTTTGAATGTTGTGTACTTTCTTTCAATAACGAAAGAAAAACTTCAAGAAATGAGAGAGAATGAATGGGATGATTTGATTATGAAAGTTGAGGCATTTTGTTCTGACCATGCTATTATTGTGCCAAACATGTTAGCTCCTTACAAGAAAGGTGTGAGAGAGTGAATTAGTAATAACGATAAAGTATTACTTTCGGGTCAACATACTTTATTCAGTGATAGACTTTCAGTTGACAGAGCTGGATAGTAGATTTCTAGAGAATTCTATGGAGCTTCTTATTCTTAGTGCATCATTTCATTGCATTCTATAGAGCACTACTTTTGCACTACTTTCGGTTGACAGATTTTCGATCATTCAAAGTTGAAGATGTGTATAAACTTTCTTCAAAGTTCTATTCTTCAGACTTTTCATCGTATGATATGGTTGCTCTAGATATAGAGTGTGGGTTCTTTCTATCTGATATCCAGCAGGATCCAACATTCGTAAATATGGCTTCCATATATGATTTGTGCAGGTTGTTGGTTGCATCAGGAAAGTCATCATATTATCCCTAGATTTATCGATTGATTTGTCTTATTTTGACTCTTCTGGTATCTACAACAACAACGGGAAGGGCATTTTCATCTAGGAACATCATCAAGATTAATCTTTAAAATAAGAAGAATGATGAACTTCTCGATGATCTTATGATACTTTATGTAGAAATGATACTTGCAGATTGTATTAGCAATGATGATGTATTCAATGAGTTTGAAATGAGCGGACTTCGGAAGGTAAAATTTAGTTAGTATGGTATTTTGTTCAGTATCTTTTATGATATGTTTTGATTTTATAAATTATTATCCAAAATAATCATTCCATTTGATTCCAAAAAAAATTCCAACCCTATATAATATTCAATCCTGTGTTCGTCCATGTATCCTCTTATGGCATCGGATGCACTCGTTGAGGAAGTTCTTTTTCGTTAAGTAATTTCTCGAGAAGCAATTCATGTTACTATTCAACAAACAGTAATAGCAATCTACACATTTTATGCACCTATAACTATCTCGAGGAGATATTTCTATTACTATTCACATTTTTTAATAATTTTAAATTATTTTTTAAAAAATATTGAGGAATTATAGCCTGTTCATCAATTAATGACCATCAAGTGTTAAATGTAAAACAATTTAAGTACATCAATTAAGGACAACTTAAGTTATTCAAACGTCAAATTAAAATTAAAATGACATTATATTAAAATTTAAATAAAGTTCATAATCTAATCATCATGTTGAGGACGGTAATAATCTGAAAAGTACGAATCAATTTCATTGTCGTTGTTGACATCCTCTTCCTCTTCCTCATAACGTCGCATAATACTAGCCTCTCTTTGAAAAATATTTCTTGGATTTTGAGGTCATCATTTCTATGTTCATTTTCATAATCTTTGATTCTTCAGCATTTTTTTTGCATCCGGTGAGTATGCTCCATTTTCTTTTGAGCAAGCTCCACTTGCATGGTTATACATCGATGGAGGAGTTGCTTGCAATGGCGCACCACCTTCATAAGTCGTTGGATGAATTGTTTACGTAGGTGCAAATGTTGGATGTGACTTAACTTGTTCCCAATATTCAAAATGTGCGAATGTTTTTTTTTTTTTGCGACGTACATAGTTTGAGCTTTTCGTATCTATTCATTCAATCGATAAAAATTAGATTTAATAAAATTTTAAATAACAATAATTATGTTGAATAAGCTAATTAAATAATTTATCTCATCTTGAGCATTACCGCCGGATTTCGGATTTCTTCTTGCATATGCAATGCATGACGCCCAATAAGATAAATTTGATTTCAACTTAGAAAATCCAGAAATAATTGCGGTTTGAGATTTTGAAGCAGTAGTAGTTACATCATCGTCACGCATAACCCAATTTGATTGAAAATCGGCGTGAACTTTTTCCCACAACTTGTCGGTTCTTTGTCTATTGCCGGTAATTGGATCGATCGATTGACGACAATATGAAATGCACAATTGCACATCTTCGGACATAGACCAATTACCCGACATATAGAAAATATGAGAGAAGAGATGAAATATGTGAATTGAAATAAGAGAGAAAAGTGAAATATTGAATACTTTGTGTGAATTTAGGTTCATAAGAGTAGTATATTTATAATGATTTTTTAGATGATAAAAAAATATGTTTTCATATTTGTTTCGATTTTTTTCAAAAAATTTTAAGTTAAATTCTTTTGGAAATAAATCTGAACCATTATATCAAATTTAGATCTGATCTAACGGACCAGATCATTTTCTCGTTTAAAATCAAGTCGTTGGATTGTCTCTCCTCCATCCATTCACGTGACATTCTCTCTCCTCCCTTTATCTTCTCCCTCCTCTATCCAGATTATGTCTTCGGCGAGATCGTTTCGATCGCCTCCGAATCTATCTCTTCCGTTTGAAACTGAAGAGAACGTTTTTTTAAACCGAGGTAGAACTTTTTTAAATGAAGATAGATTCCCAAACGGTACAGATGTCCTTGGAGCTTGCACAAAGTTCTAGATCGAGTGAACTTATTCCAAGGCCGGATGGAGGATCGAATTTCAAATAGAAGATTCAAATCCTGCCTAGGAAATACGGAACTGACTTTCAACCGAACTCTATAAAGGCCGTGTGGGGCTTTGACCATGGACTCTTTGCTCACAAGTTGGCTCCTCGTACAACTCTCTCATCATCTTCCCTCATCTCCGATATTAGGGTCCGGTAGCTTTCTTTGCTCCTCCCCTTTTCCAATCGTCTAATCATCGTGGGGTAGCTGTTTTGAGGAGCATATAACAATGCCTTCGCCGGCCCTGCTTCTCCCCACGCTGCCGCGTATCTCGTTTCTTCATCTTGGCTCCTGCTCGCATCGTCTGAAATGTATGGAAAAGAGTGATCGGCGTGGTAATCTTACTTGACCTTAGGTTTTCTTCTCCCTTCTGTTGTTCTTCCTTTACAAATCTTCTGTTCTTTCTCCCTTCTGAATCTGCTGTTGCTGCCCTTTCTTTACTGCGTTCTCTCTGCACAGATCAAGTTAGCTAGATAATGAACTATAAAACAAGAGTTGGAATTGAACCGTAGTCAGTTTTCGGTTGAGTCACGTTCGACGCTTTCCTTGAAGCGAAATTGCCGTCCAATTCGTCGGACTTCACCGGCAGCTTCGATTCCCAGGATAAAACAACCCTTTTCAGCTCTCTCTGGTTGCACAGAACCTAGCTGAAGCGAGCTTTGTCGATCTCAGCAATCACCACGACTCACACGCACTGAACTCAGAAAGCAGGGACTTGGTTTTTGGTGTTTTCAGTGATATACCTCTCTATGTATTTCGTCTTCTTTTATAAGATGAAATACAGAGAGGATGGAGGAGTCTGTTTCCTCTATTCCCGCAGCCACCTTACGCGATATCAGGTAACCGCATGGTACATGGGCTGACTTCGTTTTGAGGTTCCGTCTTTTTCGGTTGACCCAGCCCGTGCACGAATCTCTCTTGACTCGTTCACTTCGAACTGCACTGCATAAGTGATTCGCCCGAATCACTTTATGGCTGACCGAATCACTCAGATTGATTCGGTCAATCTCTGGTCAATGGTTTTGCAGATTTATACTCATAACTTTGAGCACTCGTATCTCATTCAAAACATATCCGAATTTGACATTTCTTTGATCAATTTTGTACTACATTCAACAAGGAGTATTTTCCTAGTTTACATCAAATTGATCCGAGGTGTTCTCCACCCTCAAAACTTAGTCAAAAATGAGGCGCACCCCATTTTCTTCACACCTTACTTCCAACAATCCCCCACATGAAGAAAATCAAGTAATAAAAAAAAAATCAAAACAACTCGACTCTTTGTGGTGATAGCTTCTACGGTCAATATCTGCATAAGATAGGTGGGCAAAGCCTTTGAACCTTCTCTTGAGAAAACTTGATTCTTTTACTGACTGTTCAGTAGACATAATGTCTTTGAACTGTTCGTCTTCTAATGTAAACAAAACCAAGTTCTCACAGATATCTTCCTGATCAACATCAGCTCTTACTGGTGGGTCCATTTCGGCCATGGTTCCCCTTCCTGGTTCTGCAAGAGTTTCTAAATGATTAAGTCCTTAAATCATCCTTTGAAGCGGCCAAACTTCTCTCTCACATAGGTGATTATTTTAAGATAATCCCGCATTATCCGTTTGAAACTTCATCGTTCAAACTTTTATAATCATTAAAAGCTTCGAGCTTAACCTCGTACGGGAGTCACTGTTAAGTCAAGGAATGGAACCGAGGAGTTACCCCCACAGTGACCTTACACAGTCTCAGCAAGTAGGTTGTCCCTTTGAACCAAGTTCTTGGGATCTCCAGTCATCATGGTAGGGTTTTCCTTTGCTTCGACTTTATTTCTCCAAGGACTTTAGTCCCATTCCCTTAGTCATCTTCTCTATCTGGTCTCTGTTTAACCCTTTCGTTAATGGATCCGCGATATTATCTTTGGATCTCACGTAGTCAATACTTATGACTCCAGACGAGAGAAGTTGTCTAATGGTATTATGTCTTCGACGTAAATGTCTTGACTTACCATTATACATGACATTCTGTGCTCTCCCAATCGTTGATTGGTTATCACAATACACACATATTGCCGGCACAGGCGTTGTCCATTGAGGAATATCCTCTACAAAATTTCTTAACCACTCTGCTTCTTCGCCACATTTATCTAGTGCAACGAACTCAGCTTCCATCGTGGAACGAGTAATTATTGTTTGTTTAGAGGATTTCCAGGACACTGCTCCACCACCTAAAGTGAATACATATCCACTAGTGGCTTTAGAGTCTTGTATATCAGATATCCAGCTAGCGTCAGTGTATCCTTCAATGACTTCAGGATATCTGGTATAATGTAGACTGTAGTCACGAGTAAATCGTAGATACTTCAGTATTCTCACGATTGCTTTCCAATGTTCAGCTCCAGGATTACTCGTGTATCTAGCAAGTCTACTAACTGTATATGCAATATCAGGTCTAGTGCAGTTCATCAAATACATGAGACTGCCTATTACTCTTGCATATTCAATCTGGGAAATCCCTTCCCCTTTATTCTTAGACAAGTGTTGATTCATTTCTATAGGAGTTCTGCATACTCCTAAACTGTCCTTTCCGTACTTGTCTAGAATTTTATCAACGTAGTGTGACTGATCCAGGATATATCCATCGGCCGTTCTTGTAATTTTAATCCCTAAAATTACATCAGCTCGTCCCAAATCTTTCATATCAAATTTCGAATTCAATATGGTTTTCGTGGACTTAATCATCTGTTCATTGCTTCCCACAATGAGCATATCGTCAACATATAAGCACAAAATCACATACCCATGATTAGTGTTCTTAATGTATACACATTTGTCACACTCGTTGATTTTGAAACCATTTGACAGAATAACACGGTCAAATTTTTCATGCCACTGCTTTGGCGCTTGTTTCAGGCCATAGAGAGACTTCACAAGTTTACACACTTTCGTCTCCTGTCCTGGCACTGAGTAACCCTCGGGTTGTTCCATGTATATCTCTTCATCGAGATCTCCATTAAGGAAAGCGGTTTTCACATCCATTTGATGAATATCTAAATTGCGCAATGCTGCAATGGCAATTATCATTCTAATGGATGTGATTCTCGTCACGGGTGAGTATGTGTCAAAGTAGTCCAGACCTTCCTTCTGTCTGTATCCTTTGACCACAAGTCTCGCCTTGTACTTATCAATAGTACCATCCACTTTCATCTTTCTGGAAAAGACCCACCTGGAACTTAGTGGTTTGTTTCCATCTGGAAGATCGACTAACTCCCAAGTATGATTTTGCATAATGGAGTCTAGTTCACTCTTTATGGCTTCTCTCCATAAAGGTCCTTCCACTGAGCTTATGGCTTCCCTATACGTGTGGGGTTCAGCCTCAAGCATAAATGTTAGGAAATCAGGACCAAAAGTTTTTTCAATCCTGGCTCTTTTACTTCGTCTGAATTCCTCTTGGCTTGTATCCTCCTTGGACACTTCCTCTTGCGGCAGAGGCATTTCATCCTCGTCTCCGCCTCGTTCACCCGGTGAACTCAGTATTATTTCATTGGACTTCTTAGGAAATATATGTTCAAAGAATGACGCATTCTTCGATTCCATAATAGTATTTTTGTGTATGTCAGGATTCTTTGACTCATACACAATAAACCTATATGCACTACTATTTTGTGCATAGCCAATGAAAATACAGTCAACTGTCTTCGGTCCTATCCTCATTCTTTTAGGACCAGGAGCTAGTACCTTTGCTAAGCACCCCCACACTCGCAAGTGCTTATAACTAGGTTTTCTCCCCTTAAATAACTCGTAAGGAGATTTATCCTTTCTTTTCCGGGGTATCCTATTCAAAAGATAATTGGCTGATAAAACAGCCTCCCCCCACATTCCTTGAGGTAGTCCTGAACTAAGCAACATTGCATTCATCATTTCTTTGATGGTGCGGTTCTTGCGTTCAGCTATACCGTTTGATTGAGGCGAGTAAGGTGGAGTAACTTCATGTACGATCCCATTTTGTGCACAGAATGTTCCAAAAGGTTCTACATATTCACCTCCACGATCACTGCGAAGCGTTTTAATCTTTGTATTCAGTTGGTTTTCAACTTCCAACTTATACAAGATAAACTTCTCTATCGCCTCATCTTTGCTCCTTAGCAAATAGATTGAACAATATCTTGTACTATCATCAATGAAAGTCACAAAGTATTTGTTCCCACCTCTTGATGGCATGAATTTTAAATCACATAGATCACTATGTATTAAGTCAAGAGGTTCAGTATCTCTTTCAATATTATGAAAAGATGTTCTAGTCAATTTTGCTTCAACACAAGATTCACACTTGTATCTGGAATCAATTTGAGACTTGGGTATACAGTCCAATTTCATTAGATTCCTTATTGACTCATAATTCACATGGCCTAATCTACCATGCCATAAAGAAGAAGATTCAAGCAAGTAAGCAGAAGAATTCACTTTATTGATAAGTTTAGGTTTGATGGCATTTACATTTAATTTCCACATGCCATCTTTCACATACCCACGTCCCACATACATACCATTCTTAGTAAGTACAACTTTTTGGGACTCAAAAACCATCCTAAACCCATGATTATCAAGTAAAGTACCAGAAACCAAATTCTTCCTGATATCAGGCACATAAGCGACATTTGTCAGCTTCAGCTCTTTTCCTGATGTCATCTTCAGGATCACAGTGCCCTTCCCCTTGACTTGCGATGTGGCGGAGTTGCCCATGTAGACTTTCTCTCCAGCTTCACTCAGCTGCAGCTCTGAAAAAGCACTCTTCTCCGCACATATGTGGCGAGTTGCTCCAGTATCCAGCCACCATGCATGAGGATTCTGGTCCACAAGATTGAGCTCTGTGACCACAGCCACCAACTCCTCTACCTCAGCAAGGTTCACATTCTTCTTCTTCTTCGGCTTCTTGCACTCAGCTGACCTGTGACCCTCTTTGTCACAGTTGAAGCACTTCCCAGTAAATTTGGTTTGTGCTTTCTTCTTGAAGGATTTACCCTTCGGAGCCAGCTTCTTACTGTGCTTGTTGGGGCTACCACCATGCTCCACAACATTAGCCTTCTCACCCTGGATTCTGAAACTCTTATCAAATCCCTTGTTGTCCTCCTCAATTTTCAGGCGAACCACCAAGTCTTCAAAGGACATCTCCTTTCGCTTGTGCTTCAAGTAACTCTTGAAGGTTTTCCAGCCCGGGGGAAGCTTCTCAATCACTGCTGCAACCTGGAATGACTCACTTATCTGCATTCCCTCAGCATGAATCTCATGTATAATGAGTTGCAGCTCTTGCACCTGAGAAGCTACCGTCTTTGAATCCACCATCTGGAATTTGAGGAAGCGGCCCACAATATGCTTCTTGGACCCAGCATCCTCAGTCCGGTACTTCCGGTCCAAAGACTCCCAAACCTCCTTGGCTGAGTTCTTTGTATAGTACACATTATACAAGGAATCAGTCAAGCCATTCAGAACATAGTTGCGGCACAAATAGTCTGAATCTCTCCAGGCACTGTATGCATACCGCACACGTGTATCTGCATCCTCAGATACAATAGGTGCATCATCAGTGATGAACCGGGCCAGGCCCAAGGTGGTCAAGTAAAACCTCATCTTTTGCTGCCACAATTTGAAGTTTGATCCAGCAAACTTCTCTGGCCTCTCACCAGGAACCAAAGCAGCTGGCACTCGTGCCACTGGAGGGCTTGGAATCAGACCCGCAGGCCCATTCCCGGCCGGAGCCATAGATGGTGATCGCATCCAAGTGCTGGATGTCGCACCCCGAGGAGGAACTGAGGTAGAACTGCCCACAGTAACGGACTGCTCGACTTCCACCTCCATATTCACAGCTTCGTTGTTTGCAGGATTCATTATCTACACTCACGAGGCAGATATGTCAGTAATCAGATAAAATAATTCAGATTACAATGCAGTAAACAACTGCTCGAATCAAATCTGATTCGGGTGAATTAACTTTCAAGTGCACGAATAAAACTTGATTCGGTCGAATCACACTTCTGCACGAGTCAATTCTCTAATTCGGGCGAATAAACCAATCTGCTCGAGTTGATTTTGATTCGGGCGAATCAAATCTGGTCTGACCGAATTGATTGTGATTCGGGCGAATCAATTCTGGTCTGACCGAATCAATTTTGATTCTGGCGAATCAATCTGGATTCGGGCGAATCAATCTGGATTCGGGCGAATCAATCTGGATTCGGGCGAATCTATTTGGATTCGGGAGAATCAATTTGGATTCGGGCGAATCAAATCTGGATTCGGGCGAATCAAATCTGGATTCGGGCGAATCAAATCTGGTCTGATTTTGATTCGGACCAATCAAATCAGACTCTGCTTCAGCTTTGATTCGGGCGAATCAAACTGGTCTGATTTTGATTCGGACCAATCAAATCAGACACTGCTTCAGCTTTGATTCGGGTGAATCAAACTCAGACTCCACTCGAGTCAGAATTGATTCGGACGAATCAAATGCTCTCTGCTAGACAGTTGATTCGGACGAATCAAACACTGTCTTCCCGAATCAAGTTTGCAGGTTCGCGCAGAACCTCTGCAAATCCAGAATTTCGCTTCAAGACTGTTGCTGCCCTTTCTTTACTGCGTTCTCTCTGCACAGATCAAGTTAGCTAGATAATGAACTATAAAACAAGAGTTGGAATTGAACCGTAGTCAGTTTTCGGTTGAGTCACGTTCGACGCTTTCCTTGAAGCGAAATTGCCGTCCAATTCGTCGGACTTCACCGGCAGCTTCGATTCCCAGGATAAAACAACCCTTTTCAGCTCTCTCTGGTTGCACAGAACCTAGCTGAAGCGAGCTTTGTCGATCTCAGCAATCACCACGACTCACACGCACTGAACTCAGAAAGCAGGGACTTGGTTTTTGGTGTTTTCAGTGATATACCTCTCTATGTATTTCGTCTTCTTTTATAAGATGAAATACAGAGAGGATGGAGGAGTCTGTTTCCTCTATTCCCGCAGCCACCTTACGCGATATCAGGTAACCGCATGGTACATGGGCTGACTTCGTTTTGAGGTTCCGTCTTTTTCGGTTGACCCAGCCCGTGCACGAATCTCTCTTGACTCGTTCACTTCGAACTGCACTGCATAAGTGATTCGCCCGAATCACTTTATGGCTGACCGAATCACTCAGATTGATTCGGTCAATCTCTGGTCAATGGTTTTGCAGATTTATACTCATAACTTTGAGCACTCGTATCTCATTCAAAACATATCCGAATTTGACATTTCTTTGATCAATTTTGTACTACATTCAACAAGGAGTATTTTCCTAGTTTACATCAAATTGATCCGAGGTGTTCTCCACCCTCAAAACTTAGTCAAAAATGAGGCGCACCCCATTTTCTTCACACCTTACTTCCAACATCTGCGCCAAGTAAGTCGGTAACTTGTAGCTTTTTGATCGGCGAATTGGCGTTGATGAGTGGTTGACGCCGACGAGTTTGGTGCGGTTTCTGCTCTACTTCAACATCCTTTGGTGGTCTTCCTATCTTACAAGGTGAGCTATGCATCCTTCCTCGTTTTTTGTTATTCTTAATGAGCGCAGCAGCTTAGGCAATTGTTCTTGATTTGAATTCGATACCAATTTTTGTGTGGTGATGATGATAAACTGAAAGGCAATAATCTTTAATATGCTTCAAGGTTTTATCATAATTATTATCTTGGTGGTGTAAAGGATAGCTTTCATGTAAAGTTGATTTTGGAAACGAATATGCTATTAATTCGTCAAATACCGACTGTTTGTTGATATCCCAGAATTACAGGTCTTTGCAATCCGTATCCCCACCGAAAATGAACATGTTCTCCCGTTGCAACATTTCAGTTTCTTGTGATGCCAATGGTACCAACGGCTGCATGAGTCATGAACCTTGTGAATGTGATGTCCATGGTGTAAATACAGTTGGTGAAATCCTCAGCAACTCAATGCGAATTCGAATTCCTCAAGACTCTATAGAGGCTGAAGATAGTGTGGTGGATAAAGCTGCAAATGTAGGACTGCCCACTTATGTGTCATCCACATTTCTTGGCGGCATATCTCATAGTGAAGGCTGGTCAGATCAAGATTGCAAGGAGGATGGCTTGCCGCTGAATTCCATTTGCTCTTCAAAGGGCAGTGATTCTGTGCTAGAAGCATCCTATATGAATTTACCTGTGAGTTCAGTTTTCTCTACATTTCTAATTCAAGTGCTGATATATTGAAAAGTTGTCATATGATTACAACACTGTAAGTAGAACACTACATGTGCAACATCCTTTGTCGAGCCCAAAATTGTTCATTATTTCTGCAACCAGTGATCTCTATTGCATCTTGTAAAGCGTACTTATATGGCTATTTTTAGCATGTTAAAAGCTAATCCTTGCATTCTCATTGGATTATTTGGCATATGATTGCAGAGACTTTCACCTGCAGCCTCAGCAATGAAAGGTAGTCGGGAAAAACAAGGTGTAGTTTGCACCAAACTGTCCGTCTCTTGGTCTCATGATGTTTATGATCCTGTTACGACAATTGTTTCTCACACAGTGAAAAACAAGCAAAAGCGGCAGTCTAAATCAGAAACAAAATCTGGAAAAGGCAGGCATAAAGAAAGTAAATCATTATCAAAACAATCAGCTGGAAAACACAAGAAGCAAACCCCCAAATCTTGGGGGAGCACCAAAAACTGTTAAGCATCTCTGGATGCACATGATAGAATGGTCCGTTTTGACAATGAATCTTTCAACTTTGATTTTGTCAGCCCAGAGTTATGTGTGAGCAGCTTTCTTAATAACCTGTTTCTCATCAAGAACTATGCCAACTACTGAGGCTCTCTAAGATAAAAAGTAATATTTGAAATGATTACTGTATAATGTGATGACCATTTTTTTGTGTTTGCTTGGGAATCTCAAGTCTGCTCGTTGCAGTAGCTCAGTAGTTTGCGACTGGCGAACCCCCTCTGTAAGGCACAATTGAGCGAACTGAAAATGATGATTTTTGAGACTTTATGATCATCTGTTATCTTATAACAGCTGTGTAAAAACACCAATACCTATTGCATTTCTTTCAAGCTTTGTTTTTTCAAGGGTTCTGCTTCAGTTAGAATAACCGTCCATGATCAGAGCAAAAATATATGAGAGGCATTTGCAGCGTGTATTTCATTTGTACTGAATCCATAGGTGCGTCCTATTGAGTTGAATTGAAAAACAAACGACATAAATTAGAGAAGATATTTGCTTAGAAACATAATAAATTTAAGCATGTAACTTAAGGGTTATAATTAAGTACTTGATGAAATACTGAAGTGAACAAAACCACTAAAAGGTTATAAGTCTCTACGCAATCTTTTGTTGCTAGGGAGAGATTATGTTGTGTATTCTGCATTTATTTTGACATAATCATAGCTCAAGTCGCATCCCCAAGCCTGCCCGGTCCCTGGACCATCACCTGTTCCCAAAAGAATAAACAAGGTCAGTGTCGCTTATAGGGAAAAGAACATGGGAGAGTAAAACACAGGCTTTATTCACTAAATGAGAAGTAAACCAAATCCTTAAAAATACAAGGTTTATTAAATCACGATACTTGATGTTCCCCAACTTACCAACAGATATTTGAATAACCACAGTTCCATGAACTTCACCTGCGCTCCTGAGATATTTGCTAGCCAACTCCCTGATACCAATTACGCATTATTAGTTACTATAAGGATTTTAAAAAATTGCAGACAAATGCATGGAAATAGAACAACAGAGTAGTGTATTCAACAAATACTTGAAAATTTGTGCAAGACCTATCAAATTGAAGAGGCTGGCCCCTATCCATAAGAAGCGCATCTCCAAGAGATATGCGTAGATCATTTGGATGAAACTGAACCCCAGCATAGCCAGCAGCACAGGCGATGCGGCCCCAATTCGGATCTCTTCCGTAAACAGCAGCCTAGGAACAAAGCAGATAGTTGGAGTTGGTTTCTTAATATACAGGATTCTACCAAATTTAAGGAATTAATGGTTAGTTTTTACCTTGGTTAACGAAGAAGACGCCACTGATCTTGCAATTTTTGCTGCATCAACCTCGCAACTTGCACCAGTGACCGTGACCTGAATATGTCCCATAAATATAAATAAACCAAACTAAATATTTCTAAAACAAAAAATGTTGTAATACTAGTAAGTTTATAAGTGATAACGGGAAAGAAAGAAACTCAAAGTAGAGAAACGGCAAAAGACAGATCAAACCTCATTTGACAAATGAATACATTTAAAACAGAAAGAAAAGGAAGTCAAACTTCACATGTGAAATCTGAGTATTGAAAGGGACAATCGGACCTCTATCAAGCATGTAGCTCCTTCACCGTCCCATGCTATTGATTTGGCAAGCCCCTGCATAACCTGAGATCATGACAAAAGACACATCCTCAGCCAATCTAGTAGTCCAAACAATTATATGTGAATATTCACGAGCGCCGATACCGCATCGAGGCATGCTTGGAGTTGTTTAGCCTCAGAACTGTTTAAAGAAGAAATTTTGGACGCCCCAGATAGCCCACTAGCTAAAGCGATGACAGTGTCATTGGTACTAGTATCACCATCCACCTGACAATAAAAAATGTCATTCACATTTAATCTACGCAAAGTTAACAATAACACCAATCCCTGAGTGTCAACCCGATAACAAGACACGGTAAAACAGTAAAGGGCCATTAAAAATTGAATCTAGGAGTAGGTATATATTAGGACAGTAACTCCCGGTTAACGAGTGAAAAGAAGGGAAAGTGGAAAAAAGCACAGGAAAGCATACTGTAATTTGATTGAAGCTCCTATTTACAGCAACTTGCACCATCTTTCTCCAAGTAACTGTGGTAACATCGGCATCAGTTGTAACTACCTGTAGTATTGAACAGAACAACTTAGCATAATGACCTTCGTTCAAACTTCATATCAAAATGTTCTCTAGATACATACACCAAGCATGGTAGCCATGTTGGGATGAATCATCCCAGAACCTTTTGCCATTCCGCCGACTCTAATCATTTTTCCTCCAACCTATGCCAATTTTCAACGTTTGTTCAGAAAAGATGTGAATGAACTCGATGTATGTGACCTATATAAATAAACTATTTTGACCTTAGTGAATAATAAGTGCTTCGCTTTTTTTTTTACCTCAAACTTCTACATGATATAAAGGCACAGTTCATACCTCTGATTCGATTGCTACACTTTTGCTTACAAGGTCTGTTGTGGTGATTGCAACCGCTGCCGAGTCTGCCCTGTGCATCAACTGATGAGATTCTTGATAAAAGTTTAGAGTTTATGGCAGACAATTATATTTTAATTAACTATAAGGGGTAACCAAATCCACGAGAAGTAACCTCGTTGCATATGAAATAGACTTCAAGTAAATAAGGTACTCAAGGAATACCCCTCAGTAGAAGGAGATAGTAAACCAACGATATGAGGAAGTGAGTTGAGAAGAGCATCCTGCATTTGAACAGTTTTCTCGAGATTTAGAACCGTAATTATAGAGCGATTCATAAAAGGTTATATTAAATAATTCGGAAATAACAATAAATTTGAGCTGTTAAGAAAACAATCATCTTCATAAGTTACCTTCTTTATTCTACGGCCAATAACCCCAGTTGACTCAACCAAAACTTCCTCGGGCTTTATTTGAAGTACCTGCAATAGCATGTCATTTTTGATGAATACAAGACAAGCAGAAGGTCATGCACGGAAGACAACAATGGCACATCGATACTATGAATTAGCATACCTTAGCCAAGGCATTCACAGAGTCAATCACATCCTCATACCCTGCATCGCCCTGGAAAGGATAGACAAGCAGTTTAACATGAAAGCACTCAGTTATCTTCTGTAACGTACAGAGATAAACCATTATTACCGTTGCAGCATTGGCCTGACCAGCATTTATCAACACTGCACGGGCCTATGCAAACAATCAAAATGAAAGAAACCCTTATTAAGAAAAACATGCAATGCACAATATATGGCTATTAAATTACTACAAGCATACTGTTTCCGACTTCTTTAGTGCCTCTTTACAGTACAAAACTGGTGCCGCTGCAACTAAATTAGTTGTAAATGAACCTGCCCAAACAATAGACATGCCAAAAAATAAAATGACATGCATCAGGGCCATCAACCCACTAACTTGAATCTGATTATTATCACATTAAATACTGCAAACAACTAACCAGCAGATGTGGCATCCACATCACAGGTAACAAGTGCTAAATCGGGCTTCTGGGTAACACGCATTCCTGCATAAACTCCTGCTGCTTTAAACCCCTGTGCAGCAGTGACACCACCAGGTATCTACCCAAAAAAAACAGAAGACATCTCATCACAAATTATTACAACAAACATTCAATTGGTCATTGCAAGTCCAATTCTAACAGCTATGTATATGCAATCAATAAAATCCACTGATCATCTCCCTTATAAAAAAATAAAATAAAGATGAGATTTTTAATGAAGCAAATGTTTCACCTGCTTCCACGGACCATCCGGGAGAAAAATCGGAGCTGCTGGTATGCAAATCGCTGCATCATCTACAGCTGACGATACACAAAACACCCCAAAATTTCCTCTTTTCTGCTACCAATCAATTTAGAGAACACCCAGAAATTATTTTCACCTGCAAATTCGTACATGAGTGGAATTGGGGAGACAAACCTTAAAGCCATTGACTTTGGGGAGCCTGAAGGTGAGATGTTGGTTGATACATGAATGTAGCATATCTGCAGATGAGAAGGGGAGTTTGAGGTATTTTCTAGGGTTTCAATCGGTTTGAGATGAAACAGTTTGGGGCAGCAGAATAAGTGAATATATGACTGGCGGCGGCAGAGTGAAAAAGGTGACTTGGGCAAGTGTTTCCTAAATGACACGTGAGGTTAATGATTGTAATTGGTAATTTTTCAAAACATGGTGGATGCGCAACCATGTAATATTTTCCTTGCACATGTAATCAGTTTTCAAGCTCTAAAATCACATTACAGAGATAATATAAGTAGCAGACATGCAGACTTCAAGAAAGTTCGAATATTACATTTTAATCAACATAGAGGACCAAAATGAACAGCTCGAACACTCGCATAAGGAGTGATACAAAAAAATAGACCAATCCAATGACACAGTCCAGTAATAATTGTAGTTTGCATTCCGGAGAAATGTAAAGAGTTGGTTGCGAGGTGAATCTATGACACTCAGCCGCACCATCCAATTGTCTTGTTTATTGTCAAGCCGCTGTCATTGGGATGTGATTGCGAGTACTGAGCAGGTGGAGGTCTTGGCCCCTTAGGCTTGGCAGGGTCGACAAAAATTACCCATCCATCTAGCATCTTGGCGTTCATTGCTTCGCGAGCCTTTTCAGCTTCTTCAATGGTTGCATAAGTCACAAACCCAAAGCCCTTGGATCTTCCCATTTCTCGATCTACTATGACCTTAGCTGAAATTGTCATGACATGTATAACAGGGTCAACACCTAAAATAGTGAGACAGGGAACTGATTAAGATACAACATGATTGGAATGGACTTACCCTCAACAAGCTGGCCATGAGTAGCGAAGGCATTTCTGAGCGAGTCATCTGTAGTAAGCCTTGATAGGCCTGATATCAAAATCAAAATGAATAGAAAGTATATTGTATTAAAGAAAATAACTTACAGAATGGATCAAATCAATTTTATGCTGAAAAAGTAAGTAGATTTCCAAACTGCAACCTATTTAAACCTATTCAAAATGGTATGAACAGCACACACTGAGTTTCCATTGAAACAACACTTACGCATAAGGTGTAGTATTTTAGTTGCTGCTTATTCAAATTCTATTCGAAGTTCTAATTCTTTCCATTCATCACAACAAGCTAATATATCGAAATATTTAACCCACGTAAAAGAAGTTCTATTGTCCTAGCGCAACTTCCAGTTTCCAATAGTTAAACAGGTATGGGCGGAGATACAACAGAAAAAGGTGGAAGTGGTTTTGTGAGGTTCTATGTCTGTTATTTGGTGCAAATAAAAGAGTCAATCTAGTTTGTATTATGTGAATTTATAGTATATAACATGAAAAAAGCACTAAAACAATGGGGACTTTTTGTCGATTTTCTTAATATTGACATATACCAAAGGCTTTAAAACTTTAGGCAAGCAGTCTCAAAATCATATCTTTTGTTTTTACATTGAACTCATTTCCTTAAACTAGTTAACAGACAAACATGTAAGTTTTTGTTTTCCGCTGAAATATACATATCAGGTCAAGACCAATATCAAACCCTACCACCAAGAAAAAATTCAGCTCTGAATCTGTAGGATAATTAACATGTGGAAATGGCGCAAAGATGATGAAACGCCTCAGAAACTCATGAAAATTACCACCGACTTGATAGAGCAAGTTAGAGAAATCTGACAGGCGGAAGTAAAATCAAGTACCGGCGAATGAATAAAAAACAATCAAATGAAACGAAATGGATGCATACCGCTAATGAAAAGCTTGGGGCTCGTGAGCGTCGTAAGAAGCCGACTCGGCAGAAACTTAGATGATTGGAGCGATGAGGATCCGGCGAGGAGGCGACGGAATCCAGGAGCGAACGCCATTCTTCCTTGGACTGAAGAAGCCCTAAATGTCGCTCAACTTCTTGGGTTGAAGGAGCTTAAACCGGACCACGTGCAGCGCATGTGTCTTTGGTTTTCTTTTTTCGAAGAAAAAAATAAGTGTTCTGAGTTTGGTTGAACATAATTTTGAGGTTTACATAAATAATATTTATGAGTAAATAAATAGATAGATAATTTAAAACATAAAGCTTTATTAATATGAATATGATAAATTGTTTTGATGTATAAATTGATTGTTGCACATGAGAATGCTAAGAGTATGTACACTCGTTGAGCACGTTCTACACTTTAGTACCTCTTAAAATAGCAATTTATGTCACTTTCATCCCTAACAGAAAGTGATATTCAAGTAGTTTATGCAGCGGTTCAATTGTAGCACCTCCTATAACTAATGACCGAATTAAAAATATTATTTTTTATATTTTAAATTATGGATTAAATTATTAACTAAGATTTCTAGCAAATCAATTTGTGTGATTTGGGTGATTTACAAACCATAAGAATTGTATATTTATAGGTATGAATATCTAAGTTTTTGAATAATATTAAACTCTTTTTTGCTCAATTTGAACGTTGAGCAAGATGTGGATATGGCCGTTGGGTAAGATAAATGTATGAGCAAATGTTGTTTTATTAATATTATGAAGTCTTGTGATCTCAACAATTCATTGTAGTGGTTATTGTTTTGGAGTCCAAGAGGCATATAGTTTAAATGCTCATTAACCAAGGCTATTAAAGGAAATAAAGGCAGCAAAGTTGAAAGTGTTTTGTTGTAGTATTTAATCGGACAGCCAAGAAGGAAAATGTAGAGAGAGTAGAAAGGAGACGAAAGCTTGGAAGATAGAGTGATCGGAAGCTTGTATGTCTCGAAGAGTGCTTGTCCTTCATTGTGATCAATAATAATCTCTTCTTGTTGCTAGACTAGTCCAACTCCTTTGTGAGTTGGGAAACCAGGATAAATCGATTGTGTCTTGTCCCAATTTCGTTTATTTCACTAGTTGCATCATCGCTTGTTGCTTAGGAACTCTCAACAATTGGTATCAAGAGCCGAACGACTGGTGGAATGGGGCCTACGAGAGTAGAAGTTGACAGATTTGATGGGAAGGGAGATTTTGCGCTATGGCAACAGCGGATGCGTGCAATTTTGGTGCAGATGAAGGTTGCAAAGGCCTTGGATGGAGCTGATAAGCTCCCGACTGAACTGAAGCCGGCGGAGAAGGATGACATGATGGAACTAGCATATAGTACCATCATTCTTCATCTCGGGGATCGAGTGTTGATGGAAGTGTCGAAGGAAACTACTGCGGCTGGCGTGTGGTTGAAAATTGAGCAGTTGTACATGACAAAACACTCACGAACAAAATTTACTTGAAGGGTAAGCTGTTTGAATTTAGGATGGGAGGGGATAAGAACCTTGAGGAGTACATTGATGAGTTCTTGAAGATAGTAATTGATTTGGAGAACATCGGTGTGAAGGTGGAGGATGAAGATCAGGCGATTATGATCTTGAACTCTTTACCAGCTTCGTATTCAACTTTTGTTGAGACAATGAAGTATGCAAGGGAGAATCTCAGCCTCGAAGAGGTCTTGGCTGCGTTGAAGTCCAAGCAGATCGAAAACAGGTCTCATCCAGAGGTTGGTGAAGGCTTGGTTTCTCGAGGAAGGTTTAACAAAAGGGGTCCTCATAAGAAGCAGTCTAGATCAAAATCAAGGGGAACAAACACCGGAGACTCAGACAGGGATGATGAGATTAAGAAGTTGAGATGTTACTACTGTCATAAGGAAGGTCACTTTAGAAGAGATTGCCCTGAGAAGAAGAAGGGTAAGAAACTTTCAGAGCATGCTGAAGCTTCTGTTGTAGAGGAAGGTCACACAAGTGCTGAAGTCCTGATAGCTACAATAAGAGATGCTGCTGCTGGGTGGATCTTGGACAGTGGATGTTCATTTCATATGACTCCTAACAAAACTTGGTTTGAAGACTTTCAAGGTGGAGAAGAAGGTCAGGTGTTGTTGGGGAACAACAAGTCATGCCAAGTTGTGGGAAGAGGCTCAGTTAGATTCAAGATGTTTGATGGTGTTGAAAGAATCCTCACTGATGTGAGATATGTCCCTGAGCTCAAGAGAAATTTGATTTCTTTGGGCACATTAAACAAACTTGGTTATTCCTTCAAAGCTGAGAAAGGAGTAATCAAAGTCATGAAGGGATCCTTGGTGGTGATCAAAGGTGTCAGATCAAATGGTTTGTACAGCCTGGTTGGTAGCACCGTTATAGGGACTGTTGCAACAGTGTCTGAGGAAAAGGCTGACAAGATAACTTTGTGGCACTTGAGATTGGGTCATGTTAGTGAACTTGGGCTGAATAAGCTGAAAGAGATGGGGTGTTTTGGTAGAGATGATGTTGGAAAGCTTTTCTGTGAAAATTGTGTTTTGGGAAAATCTCATAATGTGAAATTTGTGAAAGGCATCCATAAAACTTCTGAGATTCTTGAGTATGTTTACTCTGATTTGTGGGGTCCTTCGAGAACAGAATCGAATGGCGGAAAGCGTTACTTCATGACATTTGTTGATGATTTCTCAAGGAAAGTGTGGATTTATTTCATGGCACATAAAAGTGAGGCATTTAAGGTGTTCAAGAATTGGAAACAGTTGGTTGAGAATCAGACAGGTAAGAAAATCAAGAGGTTGAGAACCGATAATGGTTTGGAGTACCTGAACAAGGATTTTTAGAAACTGTGTGCATAAGCAAAGATGTCTAAACACCATACAGTGGCAGGAAACCCCAACAGAATGGTTTGGCAGAGAGGTTCAACCGGACTATCTTGGAAAGGGTGAGGTGTATGTTACTACAGGCAGGGCTGGCTAAGAGCTTTTGTGCTGAAGCAGCAAACACCGCTTGTCATCTCATTAACAGATGTCCTTCATCTGCCTTAGGCTTCAAAATGTCAATGCAGATGTGGTCTTCTCACCTTGAGGATTATTCAAGATTGAAAGTCTTTGGATGTGCGCCTATGCACATGTGAAGCAAGATAAGTTGGAACCGAGAGCTCTAAAGTGTGTATTCTTGGGATAACCTGATGGAGTGAAGGGATATAAGTTGTGGTGTCTTGAACCAGGGCACAAAGGAAATATCATCAGTAGAGACGTAGTTTTCAACGAATCAGAATTTCCATTTAAAGAAAGAGTGTTAGATGGTGTTGGAACAAGTTCTGATAGGGTGAGGGTGGAGCTGGAGCTGGAGAAGCAGCAGAGCCTTAAACCTTCAGAACATGTTGAAACAGATGTTCCAGCAGATGTCGAAGAAGAAGTTGAACCAGCACCTAAGGAAGGTGACTTGGATACTTATTTGCTAGCTAGAGACAGAGCAAGGAGAAATATTAAGCCAACTGCTAGACTTGGTTTTGAAGATCTGGCAGCATTTGCATTCAGCGTGATAAGCAACAAGGGAGACTTGGAACTCGGAACATATGCTGAGGCAATTTCCTCCAAGGATAGGAAGCTGTGGTTAAAGGCAATGCAAGAAGAGATGGATTCCTTGATAAAGAATGAAGTCTGGAAAATTGTTGATAGACCTGTGAATAAGAGGTTGGTTAGTTGCAAATGGGTGTTCAAGAGAAAGGAAGGAATACCCGGGGTAGAGGAACCAAGACATAAAGCCAAACTCGTTGCCAAAGGCTTTACACAGAAGGAAGGAGTGGATTTCAATGAGATTTACTCACCTATTGTGAAACATAGGTCGATCAGAATTATTCTTGTTGTGGTTGCTCACTTTAATTTACAACTTGAGCAACTTGATGTCAAAATAGCATTTCTTCACGGAGATTTGGAAGAAGAGATCTTCATGCAGCAGCTTAAAGGTTTTGTTACAGGGGATGGTGGAACAAAAGTTTGTCTACTGAAAAAATCTTTGTATGGATTGAAACAATCACCTCGGCAGTGGTATAGAAAATTTGATCAATTCATGTGCAAATTTGGATACCAGAGGTGCAAGTATGATTGTCGCATCTACTATAAAACGTTGGCAAGCACTTGGGTTTACTTGCTATTGTATGTGGACGATATGCTGATTACTTGCAAGAATAAAACTGAGTTGGTCAAGTTGAAAGCTCAACTAAATTCTATATTCGAGATGAAGGACTTGGGACCCGCTCGAAAGATCCTTGTGATGCAAATTGTTAGAGATAGGAAGAACAAGGTGTTGTTCTTGAGTCAGTGAGGTTACCTTAAAAAGGTTATCAATAGTGGCAGATGCTAAATCAGTGCTGAAATTCGTAGTGTCTTAGTTTGACAGATTCTATGAACAAGCAGTTGCTGCAGCACACTCTTGTTCACTTAAATATTGTCACAGCAAGCAATGAACAAGGCACAGATTTGTTCACCCAGTTCGGCCAATCTGCCTACGTCTGGGGAGGACTATTCTCCAGTCCTCAATCCACTCAACCAACGGTTCCAAGTACACTAGGTTACAACTCACGCAACCTATGCTACTCAACCTTGTGTGGACCACTCAACACAATCAGAACAAGCTCTGATTTGTGTCTGCACACCCTCTACAATATGTCAATCTAGAATAGCAACAATTCTCTCAAAGAACTCAGCCTATTCTAAATTACACTACTCAGCAGGGTTGCTGCAGCATCAGCTGTAACACACAGCTGAAGCACAATGTCCGCGTCGCTCCAAGGCCTTCTGCCGAGCCGATCGAACCAGTCCAAGAGCGCTGCACACTCTGGACAACTCCCCCTCACTCAGTGACCACCTGCCACTAGAGAGTTCTGCCGCACGACACTCGACCGAGCCTTCCACCCGTCAGTTCTTCCGCGGCTGCCCTTGATCAACCAACAAGCTCCCCAGCTCTGAATTGGCTTCCAGATCAAGCACGAATCAGACTCTGCAAGTCCCGATTCTCTTCTGCAATACCCACCACAGCTCTGCGCTCGACGCTCTGCTCACGGGTGATGATCGAAGAACAACGTCCGTAGCACACCAAAAATCCTCACTCTGAAATCTGTGTCTACTCTCGTGTATCCCTCAGCTTCGATCACCTCTCCAGCCCTGAACACCTTCTGCTTAAATAGCTGCACCATTTTAGGCAATTTCCAGGTTTAGGCAATTGACCCAACAAGATCAATTATCTCCTAAAATCTAGGAGATTAGATTTGATAATTAACTCCAATGCAAATCTCCTTCTCTAACTAGTAAACCTCTCTGGAATAAACTCTTCAGCAATTTAGAAAAACTTCAGAGGCTCTGCATAGAGATTCCAGCCATTCCGGACAAGCCCAGGCAGCTGCTATGCTTGGTCAGTTGAACCAGCCTGTTGAACCAGCTCCTGCTGCAGCATCCCCTGCTGCAGCTGCTGCTTGTTCACTTCTGCTTGACTTGCTTGATAATTTGAGCTGTAGCAGCTCCTTGTTCACTTATGCTGGTTTTGTCAAACACTGCCATACTTGCATCATCAATCTCCCCCTTGGCATTTTGACAAAACCTTAGGGCATATGCACTCTCCCGTGAACCAGAAAAAAATACTCTAAATAAAAATAATAGAGAGTAAGTAAGTGAGGCCACAGATGGCCATAGCATGACCACGCAGGGTCAGTAAAAAACAGTGTTCATCAGCAGCAGTTCAGCAAAAAAAAAACATCTTCTCTCCCCCTTTTTGTCATAGATGCTCAAGGGGCCTGCTCCTCATCCTCCAGGAACTCCAAGTCTCTGATGAGGCTCCTAATCTGGCCACGCCTGGCATCCCTCCGTTTGGCTTCAGTATCAAGAATGAGCAGCTCAGACCTGAGATGGCTCACAATTCTGGCACGAAGAGCTGGCTGAATGGATGCAGCAGGGGGAAGAGAGTCCTCCAGGGGAGCTGGAGCGGAAGAACCAACCATTAGAAGATCCTCATAAGCAACATCCACTACATGTTTTTCCTTGAATAGCTTGTGATCTACTGTGAAGACCTGCAGCTCCTCAGATAAACCTTCAGAAATCTCACCAAACTCTGGGTGCTGAGAGACCATGATCCCATAGATGAGAGAGGGTAGCACAATAGGCTTGCTGGAGGAGGCACTCCCGGCATGAGTAGCCACCTGAGGGAACATAACACTGCCCAGACTGATCTTCCTCTTCTTCCCAATAGAATAGAGAAGGTTAGCAAAGTCTTTGTTAACCTTCCCCCTGTGAGAGCTAGGGATCCAGTTTCTAATGCCCAGATGATACAGCAGGGCAAACTTGGAGGTAAGCTCAGCAGCATTGAGGTTAGGACCACCCCAAGACAGGCACACTCCCCCTGTTAGAATCTTCGCCACAAACTCTGGCTTAACATCAGTGGGAGCTCGTGCATTCTCAGAAATTCCAAGAAATGCATCAATAATTTCAGGGGTAATAACCACTGACTTACCCCGTACCCAGCTTTTCCCATACTCAGCCGCTCCTTCATCTCCAAATTTCTCCTCCATATTCACAATAAATTCTCTAACCAGGACAATATTGAATCGGTAAGGAAAGGTTAGGGACTTGAGAAGATTTACCTCTGTCAGAAGCTGAATCATAGCAGCTGATCTGTACTTGTCGTGGACCAGTCTCTTCTCATACACAATGTGTTTCCTCTCAACAGCACTCCAGGATTGAGAGGCGCTTCTATTTCTGAACCATGTACCTCCCACTGTGAGAGCAGACAAGTCTACCGCTGGAGGTCCTCTCTCAGAAGGTCCACTAAGAAAATCTTCTTCTTCTTCTTCACTGGATGATCCTTCACTGCTGGAAACTGGGATCAACATAGGGGCTTTTCCCTTGTCTGAAGGAGGAGGAGGATGTGCTGCAGCAGGTTCTTGTTCAGGAGACTCAGCCCCTGTTTCCACCCCTTCACCAATAATGCCTGGGGACATGACAAGTGATCTGCACTCTTCTTCTGCAGAGGCTGCCACAGCAGCCTTTGCTGCTTGTTCTTCTCCAGAGACAGCTTCAGCCTTAGCCTCTTCTGACAGCACAGTAATACTGGAGACAAGTTCTCCCTCACGTACCAACCGCCTCCTTTTCTGAGAAGTTCCTTCAGAAGGTGAGGGCTCGCTATGAGACACAGGGAGAGGAGCTGGTTCCCATACCACCACATCCAGGGGCTGAGCAGGGTCTTCATTGCGAGATTTGGTCCTTCTTTCAGACCTCCCTTGTCGATCTGCTGCCAGATTCTTCTTCAAACCACGAGTCTTCACCATGGCTGCAGAGATGTAGAAGGTTTGAGGAGCGCACAGAGGAAGATCGGCAGTGATTTTGGAAATCCCTTTGCACCTTTGTCTTTGCCCTAGAAAATATTTACCCGTTATTTTTCTTGAATTTGATATATCTGTTATTCCATTTTAAGCTTGTGAACACACGTGCCTCCCATGTGCCTTCTCCCATTATTAGCGACCAAAACATGTGAACAAGCTTAATTCAAGACCCAGTTGCTGTAGCACATGAGAGCTGGTTCACTTATTTAGTTCAGACTTTCTTCACCCACACCTGAGATAACCCAGAGTTTTTCCTCTTTTGATCTTCCAGCCTTCCATCTCTTCGTTTGTCATGTTTGGGTTTCCATATCTGTAGCACCTGTGATTTACCCTTGTATTTAGCAATCCAGTGCCCTTGTGCAACCGTCTTAGCAACCCTCCTCTGTGATTCTTTCAGGCAAAGAATTTTTTGTGAAGCAGTATGAAATGGAGTCTTTATGCAGCGTGTGCTGATTCTAGATTCTGCTCCCTCTTTTTCATCTGAGCAGATTCTGTGCCTCTGCTTCAGATTTGAGTTGATCTTCTGATTCCCAAAACTTGTACAGATACCCTGTTTATTCTGAGTCTTTTGTTTTGTTTGAGAAGAATGTTGTGCCGGATGCTGCAGCATCCTCTTGTTCACATGTCTAGTTCCAACTTTCTCAGCAATTTTTGAGGAGTCATCTAAATTCTTTTTCTCATCTATCTCAACATCTGAGGCTTTAATGAACACTGTTCCTCTAGAGCTTTCTTCACCAGTATATCCAAGCCCTGTTTTTCCTTTTCCAAGTCTTTGGTAAGACAGAATTTCGTCCAGGATATTACTCTGCGGATCAGCTGTCTTGGCGGTTACTGGAGAAGATTCAACGTTAATCTGCCTTCCAGAATCTTCCCTTTTCAGTATGGTAACTTGATTATTGAATGGGAACAGACATTTCCTTCGTTCTTCTTCCAAGAGCTTGACTCTGTCAGTCAGGGCCTGATTGGTCCGAAGAACTGCCTCACATTGTTTCAGTATCTTCCTCAGAAGATCAGCAAAACTGTCAGAGGAATCCTCTTCATCTTCACTTTTAGAAACTTCAATCCCATAGTGAATTTCTACCTTCTTTAGCTCTTTGAGGTTGACATCTGAAACACTGGTTAGCACAACACAGTTTTCTTCATCACTTTCATCTGAGTCACTCCATTTTGCTATCATGGACTTATTGTTCTTTCTCTCTGGATTTTTGAGGGGTTTGCTTGGACAGTCAGCCTCAATGTGTCCATACCCTTCACAGTTCCAGCATTGAACTCCCTTTTTCATCTCTTTCTTGTCATCTTCATCCTGAGCTGGTTCTTTCCCTTTCTTCTTTCTTTCACTGCCCCTTCTGAATTGTCTTCGCGAGGAAGAGCTTCTCTCAGTTCTGGATTCCATGTTTTTCAGAAACTTCCCAAGGTTCTTAACAAGCATGCTCAACTGATCATCTGGAACTGTCTGCTTGGTTTCTGCTTCAGCTTTCAATCCAACATTCTTGTCCTTGGAAGAGGTGTCTTCTTTGACCAGTTTCATCTCAAATTGTTTGAGAGACCCCATCAGTTCTTCCAACCTCATGAATCTGACATTTTGAGCTTCTTCAATGGCCGTCACTTTCATGTCAAATTTTGTGGGCAGCGATCTGAGCACCTTTCGGATAAGCTTTTCTTCAGGGATGGGTTCACCAAGGGCATGAGCTTCATTTGCAAGATCACAGAGTTTAGCATTAAACTCAGTGACTGTTTCTTCATCCAGCATCCTCAGATTCTCAAATTGTGTGGCAATTATCTGGAGTCTTGACAGCTTCACTCTATCCGTTCCTTCATGGGCAGTCTGCAGAATTTCCCATGCTTGCTTGGCCATATCACAGTTTGATATCAACCTGAAATTGTTAGCATCCACTGCAGCAAAAATTGCATTCAAAGCCTTTGAATTACCAGTTGCTGCAGCACCTTCTTCAGCAGTCCATTGCTCTTCAGGTTTTATTCTAGTCACTCCTTGCTCATCCATGGTGATTGGAGGAGACCATTGAACCACAACTGCTCTCCATGTCTTCTCATCAATAGCCTTGAGAAATGCTTTCATTCTAGCTTTCCAATATCCATAATTGCTCTCTTCCAATAATGGAGGTCTGCTTGTGCTCTGTCCTTCCTTCATTGTCTTGGCTTCTTCAGAGACACTGGAGGATCTTTTAACTCTGTGTGTCGAGCTCCCGCTCTGATACCAATTGAAATTCGTAGTGTCTTAGTTTGACAGATTCTATGAACAAGCAGTTGCTGCAGCACACTCTTGTTCACTTAAATATTGTCACAGCAAGCAATGAACAAGGCACAGATTTGTTCACCCAGTTCGGCCAATCTGCCTACGTCTGGGGAGGACTATTCTCCAGTCCTCAATCCACTCAACCAACGGTTCCAAGTACATTAGGTTACAACTCACGCAACCTATGCTACTCAACCTTGTGTGGACCACTCAACACAATCAGAACAAGCTCTGATTTGTGTCTGCACACCCTCTACAATATGTCAATCTAGAATAGCAACAATTCTCTCAAAGAACTCAGCCTATTCTAAATTACACTACTCAGCAGGGTTGCTGCAGCAACAGCTGTAACACACAGCTGAAGCACAATGTCCGCGTCGCTCCAAGGCCTTCTGCCGAGCCGATCGAACCAGTCCAAGAGCGCTGCACACTCTGGACAACTCCCCCTCACTCAGTGACCACCTGCCACTAGAGAGTTCTGCCGCACGACACTCGACCGAGCCTTCCACCCGTCAGTTCTTCCGCGGCTGCCCTTGATCAACCAACAAGCTCCCCAGCTCTGAATTGGCTTCCAGATCAAGCACGAATCAGACTCTGCAAGTCCCGATTCTCTTCTGCAATACCCACCACAGCTCTGCGCTCGACGCTCTGCTCACGGGTGATGATCGAAGAACAACGTCCGTAGCACACCAAAAATCCTCACTCTGAAATCTGTGTCTACTCTCGTGTATCCCTCAGCTTCGATCACCGCTCCAGCCCTGAACACCTTCTACTTAAATAGCTGCACCATTTTAGGCAATTTCCAGGTTTAGGCAATTGACCCAACAAGATCAATTATCTCCTAAAATCTAGAAGATTAGATTTGATAATTAACTCCAATGCAAATCTCCTTCTCTGACTAGTAAACCTCTCTGGAATAAACTCTTCAGCAATTTAGAAAAACTTCAGAGGCTCTGCATAGAGATTCCAGCCATTCCGGACAAGCCCAGGCAGCTGCTATGCTTGGTCAGTTGAACCAGCCTGTTGAACAAGCTCCTGCTGCAGCATCCCCTACTGCAGCTGCTGCTTGTTCACTTTTGCTTGACTTGCTTGATAATTTGAGCTGTAGCAGCTCCTTGTTCACTTATGCTGGTTTTGTCAAACATTGCCATACTTGCATCATCAAGTGCTCACACCTTTAGCTCAACATTTCAAGTTGAGCAAGGAGTAGTTTTCCTTAGATGATGCTGAGACAAGTTCTATGAGGTCAGTTCCCTATTCTAATGTTATTGGTTGCATTATGTATGCAATGATGTGCACTAGACTAGACTTAGCGTATGCAGTGAGTCAAGTGAGCAGATTCATGGCCAAACCAGGGAAGTATCATTGGCAGGCCGTGAAGTCGGTGCTAAGATACATTAAGGGAAGCTTGGGAAGGTGTTTGAAATTTGGTGGAGCAACTGGTATGTCGATTAGATTATGCAGGGTGTGTTGATACAAGGAGATCCCAAACTGGCTTGGTGTTTATAGTGTTTGGAACAGCTGTGAGTTGGAAGCCAGTTTACAACATGTCGTAGCGTTATCCTCAATAGAGGCTGAGTATATGGCTATAACAGAAGCTGTTAAGGAAGCACTGTGGTTGAAAGGAATTTTGACTAATTTGGGATTTGCACAGAACTGCGTGAAAATCTAGAGTGAGAGTCAAGGAGCTATACATTTGTTCCAAGCATCAAGTATTCCATGTAAGATTGAAGCACATTGATGTGAGACTACATTTTGACAGAGATGTTGTTGAGACAGGAGCTGTGAAAGTGCTGCAAATAAGCACTGATGAAAACCCATCTGACATGATGACAAAATCTGTTTCTGGCGTGAAGTTCAACTTGTGTCATGAGAAGATTGGCACGGTCAAGCAGTAACCATGGGGAAAGGAGAGATGGTTGAAATGAATTGCTGGATCAAGGTGGAGATTGTGAAGTCTTGTGATCTCAACAATTCATTGTGGCGGTTATTGTTTTGAAGTCCAAGAGGCATATAGTTTAAATGCTCATTAACCTAGGCTATTAAAGGAAATAAAGACAATAAAGTTGAAAGGGTTTTGTTGTAGTATTTAATCGGGCAGCCAAGAAGGAAAATGTAGAGAGAGTAGAGAGGAGACGAAAGCTTGGAAGATAGAGTGATCGGAAACTTTGTATGTCTCGAAGAGTGCTTGTACTTCATTGTGATCAATAATAATCTCTCATTGTTGCTGGACTAGTCCAACTCCTCTGTGGGTTGGGAAACCATGGTAAATCGATTGTGTCTTTTTCCGATTTCGTTCATTTCACTAGTTGTGTCATCGCTTGTTGCTAAGGAACTCTCAACAAATATTAATCTGATTTAATAATGTTAATTTAATTAATAATCATCATCATCGCCTATCATTCAAATAATATTTACAATCAAAATCAATAAGCATCCTCATTAATCGCTAACAACCCGCCTAATATATGTACAAATCGGTATTAATATTAAGAAGCATCCTCATTAATCGCTAACAACCCGCCTAATTTCAATAAAAAGATATATGCATTCTTTTAATCCGTTCATTGGACAAGAAAACCAAGATCTAGTACGTTCTCCCAGCCGAGCAAATGTAGCACCTCATCTCGCTCGTCCTCCATTTTTTTCTGGCACTTTCGATTCAAGTCCCACCGCTGCACCAAAAATTGTCGAACGTCCTCCACGTCGGCTGTTGCACGTTTTACAATTCCAACCAGTGTACATGCTCTAATGATACGGATCCTTCCTTATGAGACTAGTATTAGTTTCCCATATTATAAACCACTCAACTTGATTGGTCATGAACCACTCAACTTGAAAGCACCACAATTTATTTCTCATATTAGTTTTTGAAAAATGATGTTAATGTGGTTAACAATGACTTTTAACCAAATATGCCCTCCTACCATTATCTCTAACCATAGACTCATAATCATTGATCGATTTTTTCAATGCCGGATCAATGACAATTTCAAATTTCTCTCACATTTGTTCTCTGCTCGAGCTCTTTTAGATGGCATTAAAACTCCAAATAATGTAAAACTACAAATTTCATCTGAAAATTACAACAAGGAGAAGTACCAAATATATTGAACCCAAGCTATCCTGTGAGTGTTATATCTATGTAGATATCAAAACATATCCATAAACTTGTACAATAGAAGTTAGGAGACTCAAAGAATAACTAACTTTCAGTAAGGAATTAAATCAAACAGCTTGCCTACCTCAACTTAAACCCACCCTCACATTAAGCAGAAAAATAGTCACATAGCACTTAACGACTCTCAGTTACTCACTATCTATCTACCCAGAAGCTTTTATACCCAACAAAATAAACAAGTGAAGGTCCCACTTTCCACATCTAGAAGAAAACTGAAACCTGTCGTCGATCAAAAAACTGAAATCAATAATGAAGGATTATTACCTGAAATACAATTCCACCAGAAGGGTCAAGCTAATGTGGCAATTAGAGAGAGGAAGAGATGGAGCAAAACCGTACGACCTAATTCCAATTTCGGACTCCCGAAAGAAAATGACTAAAAATAAAAATATATATATTATTTAATTAATTTTAAAATTTTAAAAAAAATAAGACAGAGGTCTCGGGACCCCAAGACACTCCTCGATCCACAGTGCTTATGACTATTGGAGTAATAGAAGAGAACTTGTAGAATCTCCGTGAACAATAAGGACAAGTTAGCAAAGTATTGTTTCGAGTTTGAGAGGACAAATTCTTTGAGAAATAATAAAGAACGACTCCAACTTATAAAAACTTTCCCACAATACGACATTTCTCTATTATTCATACAAACGGTCTGTTTTTTCGAACTAAACTTATTTACTAAAGTATTTAACTTATTTTAATTGAAATACTTAAATTATTATTTATCATCTCTTTTCCACCACAATACCACCATAACCACCCACCACCTAGCTCTCATTCTTCTTGTAAGGCTAAAGTAAGTATCCTAAAATTTCCTTTATTTCTTGCTAGTATTTTTTATTTCTTGCATGGTAAGAAGTTATGATGTTAAACGCGAAACTCTGACTTGTAAACAAACGACCGAGAGATGGAAAACTAAGCAAGTTTTCCTCTCATTATTTTCGCCATGCATCATCATTTTTATCTTACTTTGCTTCCCGCTTAAAATCAAATCATACTATGAAAGTGTAGGTGGGGTGGGGGGGTTGTTTGTTATGCCCAACACTTTTACTTTCTACATTTGCACTCTCATGCATACTGTATTACACGTTTCTAGTTAAGAAAAAAAAATCCAAAATCAAAAAATATTAATGAACATTTTCATTTTGGAAGATGTTATACTGTGAAGTATCTTATCTAGGGACGGAGCCAGGATTTAATACTATGTAGGGTTGAATTTTTTTTTTTTAAAGGTTTGGAGAGGGAAAGGAGGCTCTTCCTCCCGCCGTCTAATAATCATGTACAATAATGATTTCTATTTAAATGACATCTAATGTTATTGTACCATGTAATTTATAAAGCGCCAACTTAAATGTTGCATTTACAAAGTTCTTAAAAATATATTGTGTTATGAGCAAAATATAGACGATACTTACCTAAGATAGTACGTCTATGATGAATAAATAAACGACACTTTTGATGAAGCAACAACCATACTTTGAACATATGATGACATTTCACGAAAAAAAACAGCGTCTTACGTTCAATAATAAACGACAAATGTAGTTCTCGCAATAATAAGCAACAACCATACTTTGAACATATGATGACATTTGACTTAAGTCCTCGCATGAAGTTCCCCATTAGTGCCTCTTCCATAAAGCCATGTAGTTCACTCGAAAGAGCCTCAAATCGGTCACGGTAGTCGCCTACCGTTCCCTCTTGAATAAGAGCAAAGAATTGCTCGTGAACTAGTTCGGCACTATGACCTTGGAATCGCTCAAGTAGAGTTGTCCGAAATTCGAGCCATGTATGGAACTCCTGACGGTCTTGGCGCCATCGGTACCAAGAGAGAGCCCGGCCTTCAAGGCATATAGGCGCAGCCCTAAGCTTCTCATGGTCACGAAGCCGATTTACCTCATAGTACCTTTCGGTACGGTAAATCCATGCACTCGCGTCAATAACCTTGAAAATGGGCATTTCAAGTCTTCGGACCGCAGCCCTTGACTCGACCCGTTGTCCCTCATTGAAGTCGGCGTTGAAGTCTCATCCTCTTTCATAGGGATCTTGTGGAAACTCATAGTCATTGGTGCGACTAGGGTTTCCACGCTCGTAGACCCCATTGCGCATATAGCCATGAAAGGGACTATTGCGCAAAGTGTTCTCACGAGATCCGTATTGATCTTCACGCAAGTGGCCATGAGAGGGACCAAAGCGTGAAGATCTACCCATGGGACCAAGGTAACTCCTGCGCGGATGACCATGGATGGGATCACCTCGCGGGGCTCCTTCATTAAACGAAATCTGCCCATTGAAGGACCGGTTTCGAGTATTGTTGCCACTTTCATAGGCGAGGAATGGATCAAAACCATTCACCGTGTTATTACTTGGAGGATCAATGTTCAAATGAGGGTTTTGGCCTTGGAGATCCGTTCGGATTGAGTTCTCCTCGGCCTGCCCTTTCCCTTTATTCAAAGACAAAGAAAGAGAAGGGTTTTCGGATGTTACCTCATTTGTTTGAGTCAAGGATGACTCGGCAGCGGGTGTGGTTTTGGCCAGGTTTGCCACGGTGTTGATGAGCCCGTTCAGCTTCTCCTCCAAGGTGATGAACTTTTGGGAGGCCTGCTTTTGGAAGGCTTCGTTCTTCGCTTGATTGGCTCGGGTCTCCTCCACGAAGGCATCATGTTTCTCCTCCAAGCTGTCATTCTAACCTCCATCTCCGTGGATCTTCTCATTTCCGGGATCTTACTGCTCTGAGGCCAAATGATATGAACCTTGGGGCAGGGTCACTCGGATTTGCTTGCGGAAGCGCGAAGGTGTGCGGAAAAAGGTTGGGACAAGGTCCGGGGCAGTGAGTTGCGCGCCTCGGACGTACTTTAGCAGTCTTGCGGCGCGGCTACTAATGTATGGGTGGGGCGTGGGACTTGCTGAGATGTGCGGAAAATGGTGGATTTGGAATGAAAAGGAGATGGAATGGAAATGGTGCGGTGCGGATCTTGTGTTGTGGAAGAAGATGGAAGGGAAATGGATGTAGATTGAGATGGTGGTGGATATGTGATGAGATGGATTTGATGATGGTGGGATGTAGATGGGTGAAGGTTGAGATGGAGATGGAAGATGATGATGGACGGATTTTGTAAGTACAAGAACAAACAAGTACTCAAAAATCAACTAATGTAATTACTAACACAAGTTGCAAAAGAGTATTACAATGATAATAAAATGAGCTACCCTTTTAACATAAGTAACTCAAATGCTAACTCCTATCCTATGCTAGTCGACCAAGAGACAAGGGATGCTTTGATTTGCTTGATTTCTTGATGATGTGCAAGGGTGGAGCGTGTGGGCTTTTATAGGAGAGGAGGAGGGGAGGGGCCAGATCTGGCGCCATCAATGCTGCTCTTCTCCCGGAGTGATCCATGAATCTCCAAGGCTTGGCTCCTCTCTTGGCCAGCTGGATGCATTGGATCTGCATGATGGCTTGAGGAATCTACATCAATGCAATGTGGATCTTTATGAAGTGCATTCTCCTCTCCCTTGCTAGCCGTTTGACTCTCATAAAGGCCTTGTGGATCCGTGTGGGGAGTGTGGGCTGCATGGAACACATTTTGCACATGTGTTTTGGGGGATGAAACTCCACTTAAGGCTGCGTTTGACCTCTTAGCTTGCTGCCCCTTGTGCTCTGCGTTTGGGCAGCAAGATGCTCCATCAAAACTGCTGTGTTTTGGGCAAAGGGTGGCTGTCCATGAAGCACGGTGTTTTGGGAAATATGTCCCTTAAACTCAGTGTTTTGGTGGTTCGGTTCCTTACCAGGGAACGTTTTGTTCCTCTTCAGGCAGCTCTTGTGTCTTGGCTCCTTTGGCACTTTGTAGCCCATCAGTGTAGGTGACTTGAAGGTCACCTTGCGGATCCATATCAGAGATGCTCTTACCGTTAAATGTCACTCACGGATGTTGGCACTTCATATATATTTTTTTGAAATTAGGCATTATTCTCTGCTATAAAATTTAAATATATATATATATAAACCTTAAACCATATATATGAGGGCTTAATTGAGGTCTCCTCAATAAGGTATATCTCTAAAGTACTTTGTGGTTCATTGATCAAATGGTTCACAATAAGTCACATGTCACTCAAAACTAATAAAAGCATAAAAGATAATGCAAAATGCCTAACATACCCTTTCAACCTGCTAGAAGATAAAATTTCTCACTTTTTTCTACATGACAATTTATGCGACATTAAAATACCTTAGAGCATCCGCATCCGCATCCGTTGGAGCATTTCAATCTCGTTGAGGAGCTCCTCAATGAGCAATTTCTATTTCTATTCACAAAACAGTAATAATATTTTGAATAATTTCTGCACCAATACAACCTTCAGGAGAAGCTCCTATTACTATTCACTAATTAAAAATATTATTTTTGTAAAGAAAATATGAAATAATTATATGAATTATATGAAATAATTGAACAACATGAATCACATAAAATTAAAATTACATAAAGTTTAAATAACGACAAATAATACTACATGAACTAAATAGACTACTCATCGTGGTGAGATGAACGGTAACAATCTGAATAGTTGCTAGAATTGTTCCCGCCGTTATTATTACCTTCATCTTGATCATATCGATGCAAAATAGCAACTTTCCTCTTTGAGAAGTATCTCTTACACTTTGGGGCCATTATGTCGGTATTCATTTGCATAACATTTGCTTCCTCTTCTAATTTCTTTACATTCATGGCGTGTTCTTGCATTTTATGATTGTGCTCTATTTGCTCCCTGGCAAGTGCGAGTTGCTTTTCTTGGATAACATGATTGTTGAAGAAGAATTTATTGATGATGTACCTTACGAGAAGAACTTCAATTGTGACGAGACGCAAAAAAGAAGTTCTTATCCTTGATCTCAAGTAACGGAGTTATATGGTAACCCAATTTTGGAGTCTGGCCAAAACGGACTATTATGAAAACATCATTTTGTAAGTTGATATGGTAAAGCGGAGACTGAAGGTGTTCTCTAGAAAAGGAAAGAACAATGTGGAAGTATTTAGAGATCAAAAGCAAAAACGCGACTTGTACTTGTGAAAATAAACAAATTCTCAAGCAAAAGCAAGAGATTTAATGGCCAATAAGATTTAACAGACGAGAAAGTTCACAATATGATGCAACCATGTCCACAAAAATTTGAATTATTTTATCTCTTATATCTTGTTCATATTTGAGGGCAGACAAAGATAATTATGTTGTGGTTTCATGACTTGTATTTATATACCCATCTAACTATCTTAATCCATGCATTTTAATATATTTAATGTAATTTTGTATTTCATACATATTTGGAGTGTGTAAGAGAAATTTCGAACTAAAACACAACTTTATGGTATTATTTCATCACAAAGATGTTGGCAGCCTGATGAGCACACACGAATAAATCCATTAGGGACGAGTCATGCAATATTGAGAACATTAATCGAAAGCCCACTACTATTATTAAAGAGCAGATTATGAGGTTCACAATGTCAAATCCACGATGAAATTCAAAACAGCAACACACAATCAATGAGAACCCAACCAAGGAACAAATTACAAAAACTTTAATTTGGAATCTCGCTGATATGACGTCAGCAAACAGGTAAATATTTAACTTTTGGAAAGTTTGAGTCTTATCAAAATAGTAGATCAATATCAATTGAGATTCCAATAGCACAAGATGAAGTCTAGATAGGAGCCAATGCAACAATGAAGCCTTGACGCACTTCAAAGCCATTATTCATCATTTTATTTTATAAAGGATATATTTAGATATGTTTATATCTAAATATTGTCTTGCGCATGATAGAATATGAAAGTATAATTGATGATATGAATAGCACATAAGTACATTGCGTTAAATAAATCATGATGTCATCTTTCTAATACTCACCCGATCCTCAACTTCTCCATCGGTTTCACTTCCTTCATGTCGCTTTGCTTTGTTGGCGGAAACCGTGTTGGGCAACAAGTGCTATGTATATTTATTAATATGCCCCCAATAAAAACAGTTAAAGTTTTCATTTTTTATCTCGTCTTTTTCATTGCTTCAATTGCCACCAACTTTATTTTCCTTATTCTACCCCAAAATCCTCCACCAGAGTTCCTGCTCTGGCCCATCAGAAATCGAACCTTAATCGTTGAAATGTTTGACGTTCCTTTTGCCACTAGACAAATTCAATTGTTATATTTGGATCTTGAAAAATTTGCAGAACATAAAATAAAATGAAAAATACACGGAAAAATAATTTTTCATTATAGGAAAAGAATATATTGTATGTTTTATACTATTTTAGTTTTTCACCATAGACTGAAAACAAAACTTCATTAAACTGATCTTAAATTTTCATTAATCAATTGGAGTGTAAATGAAGAAGAAAGGAAATAAAAACTACGATAAAAGTGAGCATTGCACAAGCAATGTAAACAGAGAATGGAGAAGTCTGAAAGAATAAAAGTGTGCTTTACTTAATTTTATTAAAAATCAATGGTAGCATTGTAGCTCCAAATAAACCCATAATTTGTTTTTTTATAACATTTTGGTGAAGTGACTTAGAAAATTTGCAGAAGATAAAATGATTTTAAACTCTACTATAAAGCATGGTTTAAATGTTTTGTGATTTTATGTATGTATAAGCCTAAAATATGATACCACCCTCTAATGTGATGGAAATCGATCTTAAGTTGGATCGTAACCAAAAATCTGTCTTAACAAGTTTGTCGAGCTCGATGACCCCTCACCTTATTGTGATGAGAAACTACAACTTCATAGGATGAGTCTTAAACCCTCACCTTAGCGCAAATGGATAGCGTGATGAGAAACTAAGAATTTCAGATTCAAACGCCACACCATGGTGATAAGTTTGGATTTGAACGCCGCAAGATTAACCTTAGAAGTTCAGAAAGTTCTATTAAGAACAATGAAAACACATGTTTCTCCCAAGTTTATTATTCATTGAATGCTGAAAATGATAGTGTAGCAGCCCTTATATAGGGAATAGACAAGAAACTCAAAGAACTAGAAAATGAAGATAAGAACAACATAATGAGATTGAAGATAAGAGCACCTCTTGAGTTTTCTTGCTGTCTAAAAGTCTTCTGTACTTATCTTCTCACATTGTTTTTATGAAATGATAAGATTGAATATCATTTGCTCCTTCTTGGCAATCATCCCAACTTTTTTGAATAAGCCCATGTAGAGCTTCATATAACTTCTTTGCTCTTTGTCCTGTAATTAGCCCACTAAGAATTGACAATGGATCATTATGTTTATAGCCTTCATCTGATTCCAATAGTCTTATCATTCTCTCCCTCTTAAAAGGGATTTGTCCTCAAATCTTTGTCTGTATCAAATGGAGACAAATCAGCAACATTAAAGCTTGCGCTAACATTATACTCACCGGGAAAGTCAAGCTTGTAAGCATTATCATTAATGCGTTCAAGGACTTGAAATGGTCCATCTCCACGAGGTAGAAGCTTTGATCACCTTTTTTCAGGAAAAAACTCTTTTCTCATATGCAACCAAACTCATTCACGAGGCTCAAACACAACCTTCTTGCGTCCTTTGTTGGCTTGTTGAACATATTGTTCAGTCCCCCGTTCGATGTTCTCTTTAGCTTTTTGGTGAATTTATTTGACCAATTCAGCCTTCTTTTGCCATCTAAGTTTAGACGCTCCTGCAAAGGTAAAGGTGTAAGATCTAAAGGAGATAAAGGATTAAAGCCATACATAATCTCAAATGGTGAAAACTTAGTTGCTGAATGTATGCTTCTATTATAAGCAAATTCAACATGTGACAAACACTCCTCCCAAGTTTTCAAGTTCTTCTTAATGATAGCACGTAATAATGTGAACAAGGTCCTATTCACCAACTCTGTTTTCCCATCAGTTTGAGGGTGACATGTAGTTAAAAATAACAACTTAGTCCCCAACTTTCCCCACAAAGTTTTCCAAAAGTAACTTAGGAACTTTGCATCCCGATCCGAAACAATGGTCTCTGGCATTCCATGCAATCTAACAATTTCTTTGAAGAACAAATCAAAAATATTTGAAGCATCATCAGTTTTATTGCAAGCAATGAAATGTGCCATTTTAGAAAATCTGTCCAGTACCACAAAAATTGAATCTTTACCCCTTTTAATCCTTGGCAAACCTAACACAAAATTCATAGAAATATCAGTCCAAGGATGATCTGGTATAGGTAGATGTGTATACAAACCATGAGGTTTTAATTTAGACTTGGCTTGTTTACATGTTATACACTTTTCACAAATCCGTTCAACAACACGTCTCATATGCGGCCAAAAGAAATGCTCATGCATCACGCCTAAAGTCTTAGCAAAACCAAAATGACCCATTAATTGTAACAGGGAAATAACATTAGCTCGGTTTATTTGTATTTTGGTTTAACTTTGAGACCATTTACGGTCCAGTAACAGTATGTATGGCAGATCTGTGCCAAACAGAAAGGTAGCTTTACAGATTTCCAGCAAATCCCTTCTCTTTCCTCTCCTGTTTGTTAACCCAATCTAGTAAAATCCTTGAGGCCATTCTTCTGTCTGTAATTGACCTCTGGACTGGATTTACCTTTGCCTTTGATTTCTTGGTGATATCTAGGTGAAGGGAGTAATCAAATCTGAGATTTCCTATCTCATTGGTATCAAGAGCTTCCATTCCTGTGACCTAAACCCATGGCTGAAACACGAAATCAATCCCTGATTGAGATGAATCGGCAGCTGGAGGAGGTCCGAAAACAATCAGAAGAGCGTACGCAAGAGCTCAAATATGAGTTAGTGGGTATCAAGAAGCTGCTGCAGAGTTTTGTCCTGCAAAAACAAATCCAAACCGACTCCCCACAATCAGCGGATCCCAGTAGCTCAAGTACTCCACAGCAGAATACTCCGCAGACAAACTTGTCTGACTTGGCTGGAGTTGGATAGCTTAGCACCATCAAACATCAAACAGACATTCACCGTAACCCACTCCTTCCAGGTGGCCTAGCAACACGGATTTCTAAAGTTGAGTTTCCGAAGTTTGATGGGTCCCTTCTCAAAGAATGGTTGTATCGATGCGAGCAGTTCTTCCTTCTTGACAGCACACCCCCAGAGCTTAAAGTCCATCTCACATCCTTACACATGGAAGGTAAAGCATTACAGTGGCATCATAACTACATGAGCAACCGTTTTGATAACTTTCCGTCTTGGCCTGAATACGTTGTTGCTATATCTACTCGTTTTGGTAGAATGTTTGATGATCCTTTGGCCGATCCAGTCAGCCTGAAGCAATCTAATGATTCTGTCGAGGATTTCCTAGATAAGTTTGAATGTGCTCTTACCCGCATGACATTATCACCACAACATGCTCTGAGTATTTTTCTGACTAACTTACAACCTCACCTTGCTCTACATATTAGACAGTTTAATATTACTACAGTTGTAGAAGCTGCTCGGATTGCTAGACTACATGAATCTTCACTTCAACAGACCCCATTCAAATATTCAAGAGCCGCCTTCAATCCATACCCAAAGTCTCAAGCTATGAGTGCCCCTAAATACCCTGCCACACCCATCTTACCCACACCTGATATCCATAAACTACCACCAAATAGACCATCCCTTCCCCCTGCCTCAAACCCCAGAACATCAGCTGAGAAACCTACCAGAACATTTTCTTATACAAAAATGCAGGATCGAAGAGCAAAAGGCCTATGTATGTTCTGTGATGAGCCGTATACACCCGGACACCATTTGAAACACAGACGCTCGCAGATTTACTTATTAGAAGGAGAGGAAAATGATATTTCAGATGATGAAGAAGTGTTCAAAGTTGAGGAAGACAAATGTGACGCTCTAGTTAATTCTCCAACTATTTCTGTCAATGCTCTTAATGGCTTGGCCACTTTCAACTGTATGCGAGTAGCCGGCCAGCATGGTAAGTGCAAAATATATATATTGATTGATCCTGGAAGCACGCATAATTTTATTGACCTCACTATTGCAAAAGAGCTGGGATGTCTGCTAGAATCTGTTCCACCGCTGCCAGTTGCAGCAGCTAATGGTAATAAAATGCTTTCTGCTTATCATTGTAGCAATTTCACTTGGAAACTACAAGGGTACACATTCACTACAGATGTGAGGACCCTTCCTTTGGATTGTTGTGATTTCGTGCTAAGAGTACAATGGCTTACCACTTTAGGCCCTATTTGGTGGGATTTTTCTAACCTTCGAATGGAATTCTCTATTAATGGCCAGAAGCATGTTCTCAGGGGAGTTACAAAGCTAAACTGCAAGTTAGTTAAGGGTAGCAGCCTTAATAAACTTATGATACAAGGACCTCAGATAGCTCTATTACAGATTCGAGAACTTGCAATTGACAATGACTCTGGCTTATCATCTGGAACCAATGGTCTTTTATCTCATATTTCAGTTAAGGGCAGCGATATGAGTAGCGACAACAACTTGCAGAATTTATTATCATCATATTCCGATTTATTCGAGGAACCTGCTGAATTACCGCCTTTCCGAGATGGATTTCATCATCAAATTCCTTTCATGGAAGGGGCAAATCCTATTAATCAGAGGCCTTATAGACACTCAACTCTGCAAAAGACTGGTATAGATGAGCTTATCAAAGATATGTTGCACCAGGGCATCATTCAATACAGTTGTAGTCCATTTGCGTCACCTGTAGTTTGGGTAAAGAAAAAAGATGGCTCTTGGAGATTATGCGTCGATTATAGAGGCCTAAATCAGCAAACAATTAAAGACAAGTACCCTATTCCCTTACTGGAAGACTTATTAGATGAGTTGGGCAGCTCGAGATATTTTTCGAAGCTTGATCTTCGTGCAGGTTTTCACCATATTCGAATGGCTCCACAAGACATCTACAAAATAGCTTTTAAAACACACTCAGGGCATTATGAATACTTGGTTATGCCTTTTTGGCTTAACCAATGCCCCATGTACTTTTCAAGGCTTAATGAACCATATTTTTCGAGAGGTTGCTTGGAAATTTCTGCTGGTTTTCTTTAATGACATTCTAGTATACAGCTGCTCTTGGGAAGATCATATCCACCATCTTCATACAATATTTTCTATTCTGCGACAACATAAGCTGTTTTTGAAGACGTCAAAATGCACTTTCGGTGCGACATTGATTGAATATCTGGGACACTATATTTCGGCAACGGGTGTTAGTACTGACCCCAGCAAGATTAAAGCTATCCAACAATGGCCATCTCCCACCAACCAAAAGCAGCTTCGGGGCTTTCTTGGATTAGCAAATTACTATCGTCGATTTATAAAGAATTATAGTGTTATTGCCAGGCCTTTAACTAATCTGCTCAAGAAGGATGCCTTCTTATGGGACTCTGAAGCAGGTAAGGCATTCGACATTCTCAAAACAGCTTTATCGTCCGCCCCAGTTCTTGCCTTGCCAGATTTTGAAAAGCAATTTATTGTTGAAACCGATGCGTCTCAGGCTGGCATAGGAGCTATTCTCATGCAAGATCACCACCCTATCTGTTATCTAAGTAGGGCACTCGGTCCTCGTCATCAGAGTCTGTCTGTTTATGAGAAAGAATTATTAGCTATCGTACATGCTGTCCAAACTTGGAGTTCTTATTTGACACTTAGGCCTTTTATCATCAAAACAGATCAAAAGAGCCTCAAATATCTCCTTGAGCAGAAAGTTACTACTCCATTTCAGCATATGTGGCTGTCCAAATTAATGGGGTATTCTTTTGAAATACAATATAAGCAAGGAAGAGAAAACTATGCAGCTGACGCCTTATCTCGAGTAACAGGCTCTCAACTTTTGTAAATTACTTTGGCACAAGCACATCAGAATTTTTATGATTCTATTCAGCTTTTATGGCAGAGTGATCTTCAGTTGTGCAGAATTATTTCTGAACTTCAAAATAACCCTGCCTCCCACCCAAAGTTCACATTTACTAATGGAGAGCTCCGACACAAAGGAAAGTTAGTGATTGGAAATGATTCAGATGTTAAGATGCATATATTCAAATGGTTACATGATTCAGCAATTGGCGGACACTCAGATAGAGATGCAACTCTCCATAGAATTAGGTCCTTGTTCTACTGGCCCAAAATGAGCACTGAAGTACAAAACTACGTTCGTAATTGCGGAGTTTGTCAGACAAACAAATATGACTTGGCTGCTAAACCTAGCCTCTTACAACCTCTGCCAATTCCAGAAGGTATTTGGCAATCTTTGAGCATGAATTTCATTGAGGGTCTGCCTTCGTCTTTGAATAAACACTGCATTTTGGTTGTTGTCGACAGGCTCAGTAAGTATGCTCATTTCTTGGCCTTATCTCATCCCTATACTGCCACTGATGTTGCACAAATTTACATGGACAATATATTCAAGCTACATGGCATGCCTCAGTCTATAGTAAGCGACAGAGACCCAACCTTCTTAAGCCAAGTGTGGAAGGAATTATTCAGAGTTCACGGAATTGATTTGAGCTATTCAACAGCTTATCACCCACAAACAGATGGGCAAACCGAGATTACAAACATAACACTGGAGACTTATTTGCGTTGCATGACATCTGACACTTCTCATACATGGAGCAGGTGGTTGCCGCTCGCGGAATGGTGGTATAATACCACTTTCCATATTGCAATTCAAGGTACACCTTTTGAAATTGTATACGGACAACTTCCTCCTATACACCTTCCATACCTTCCTGGGGAAAGTTCTAGTATTGTAATTGATCGGAGCTTACAAAAGCGAGAAGAGGTTATTGCTATGCTGAAATTTCATCTTCTCCGAGCTCAAAATCGGATGAAGCAATATGCTGACTTGCACCGCTCCACAAGAGAATTCAACATTGGTGATTATGTGTATTTGAAGCTGCAGCCATACCGACAACATTCTTTGAAAACCAAAGTTCCGTATAAGCTCTCTCCCCGTTTCTATGGTCCATTTCGAGTAACTGATCGTGTCGGATCAGTGGCTTACAAGCTTGAGCTGCCCAGCAACGCTGCTATACACAATGTGTTTCATGTCAGCCAACTCAAGCTATGCACCAGACCTTCGGATCATCCATCCCCATTGCCGCAATACTTACTTGATGTAGGAGCAACAAAACAACCAGAGGCTATTATTGATAGGAAAATGGTGAAGCGTCGCAACTCAGTAGCCACAAAGATCCTTGTAAAATGGAAGGGCATACCTGAAGAGCAAGCTACATGGGAGTTTTATCAAGACTTCATTAGCAAGTTCCCTGAATTTCATCCTTGAGGACAAGGATGCTGCTGAAGGAGGAAGTATTGTAACAGGGAAATAACATTAGCTCGGTTTATTTGCATTTTGGTTTACCTTTGAGACCATTTACGGTCCAGTAACAGTATGTATGGCAGATCTGTGCCAAACAGAAAGGTAGTTTTACAGATTTCCAGCAAATCCCTTCTCTTTCCTCTCCTGTTTGTTAACCCAATCCAGTAAAATCCTTGAGGCCATTCTTCTATCTGTAATTGACCTCTGGACTGGATTTACCTTTGCCTTTGATTTCTTGGTGATATCTAGGTGAAGGGAGTAATCAAATCTGAGATTTCCTATCTCATTAATCCACCATCATGTGCTTCCCTAACTAGTAATTCACGTAGAGAACACATTGGAACACATAATTTACTTTCACCAAACAAATAGCCATCATTTATGTAGAACTTTCCAAATGATGTTCTATCACATGTTTGAAACAAATCGCCAAAATCAGGATCATTTGCATATAAGTTCTTAATGTATTCAAAACCAAGCAATTTTGTTTCTAAGGTAGACAGTAAACATACCTTCCCTACCTTTCTTGTATTTGATCACATAAGGAAATGTTTCAATGAACTCTACCCATTTGGCATGTCGTTTGTTCAACCTTTGTTGTCCTTTCAAATGCTTTAAGGTTTCATGATCGGTGTGAATAACAAACTCCTTTGGCCATAGATAGTGCTGTCAATGCTCTAATGCTCTCACCAAAGTATACATCTCCTTGTCATAAGCAGGATACTTCAACGCTGCCCCACTTAGTTTCTCGCTAAAATAAGCAAAGGGTCGCCTTCTTGCATTAGAACAACTCTAATTCCTATTCCTGAAGCATCACATTCAGTTTTAAATGTCTTAGTAAAGTTAAGTAATGTAAGCAAAGGAACATTTGTCAACTTCTCCTTAATTAGCGTAAAAGACTTCTCTTGTTCGCTGCCCATTTGAATGGTGCATTCTTATTTATGACTTCAGTTAAAAGGGCTGCAAAGCTACTGAAATTTTGGACAAAACGTCTATAGAAGCTTGCCAATCCATGAAAACTCCTAACTTGAAAAATTGTTGAAGGTGTCGGCCACTCTTGGATTGCTTTCATATTCTCCTCATCCACTTGAATCCATCATTTCCAACAACAAAACCAAGAAACACAAGCTTATCCGTGCAAAAGGTGCACTTCTTGAGGTTAGCAAGCGACCTTTCTTCCTTCAAAACACCCAAAACAGATTTAATATGATTAACATGTTCTTTCAAGTTTTTGCTATAAATTAATATATCATCAAATACACAACAACAAATTTGCCAATGAATGTACGTAAATATGGTTCATCAATCTCATGAATGTGCTTGGAGCATTAGTTAAACCAAAATCCATCACTAACCATTCATACAAACCATATTTAGTTTTAAAAAAAATGTTTTCCATTCATCACCTTCATGCATCTTAATCTGATGATATCCACGTTTCAGATCAATTTTTGAAAACACACAAGCACCATGCAATTCATCAATCATATCGTCTAATCTTGGAATAGGGTGACGATACTTTACCGTTATGTTGTTAATTGCACGACAATCAAGACACATCCTCCAACTGTCATCCTTCTTAGGAAATAGTATGACTGGCACCGCACAAGGACTCAAACTTTCACGCACATACCCTTTTTCTAATAGATCATTTACCTGCCTTTGTAATTCTTTTGCCTCCTCGGGATTAGTCTTATAAGCTAGTCGGTTTGCAATTGATGAACCAGGTAGGAAATCAATCTTGTGGTTGATTCCTCTAATTGGTGGTAATCCATTCGGTATTGCCTCCTGAAAGACATCATCAAATTCCTGCAAAAGGGAAACAACATTGCTCGGTAATGAACCGGTAAGATCATTAGTACATAAAAAGGCCCCCTTGTACATAAGTACTATAAGGGGCTGATGTGAACACAACACTCTTTTTATCTCACTTTTGCTTGCCATGTAACTACATTTTCCCTCTCTTGCTCTCATAATGGCAGAAACTCTCTCTTTTTCTTTTCCCTCGTCACTTTTTTTTTTCTCACTTTTCTCACTTTCTTTTTCTCTCATTCTCTCATGGGATTTTTGTAACTGAAATTGGTCCTCCATGACCTGTTTTGGAGTTAACGAAACAAGGGTAATAGGTTGTTTTCTAATAATGAAAGAATACTTATTTGTGAACCCATCATGTGTGGCCTCTCAATCGTACAGTCAATGCCTCCCTAATAAGATGTGACAAGCTTGCATAGGAACCACGTCACAAAGCACTTCATCCTCATATTTACCAATAGAAAATGGTACCTTTACTTGGCTGACAACTCTAACATCACCGCAATCATAAAACCAACGCAGCCGGTATGGTTGGTTATGCTTTATTTTCTTTAATCCCAACTTTTCCACCAAATAAGTGCTTGCTACATTTTTGAAACTTCCTCCATCAATAATGACGCTACACACCTTACCATTCACCATGCACCTTGTATGAAACAAGTTTTCTCTTTGGCACGTATCCTCCTCCTTAACTTGGACATTGAGAATGCATCTTGCCACTAGCAAATCACCAACAACAGCGTTCTCCTCATCACCATCATGTTCTAATGGTGACATTCAGCATCTCCACATTCCTCATCTTCGGACTCCAACTCTCCAAAGGCATTTATCACCATTACTCTTTTGTTTACATATTGACTAGCAATATGCCCTCTTCCCTGACATTTGAAATATTTGATGTCACTAGATTTTGAAGAAGATGAGTTATCATTATCCGAAGAAGATGTTGTCATAGGCTTAACACCCTTTGAAGCATCAAATTTTGGTTTGTATGGTGGTTGCTCCTCTCTTTTTGGATATGACTTCCATGACTTAGTCACCCCCGATGATTGTCCTCTTCCAGACAAACTTCTCCTTTTCAATTGTTTCTCTACCTTAATGGCTTGATGTACCATATTTGACAGCTCCACATAGTGCTGCAACTCCACAACATCAGCGATCTCGCGATTCATCCCGTGCAAGAACCTAGCCATGGTAGCCTCTCGATCCTCCTCAACATTAGCACCAATCATTGCGACCTCCATCTCTTTGTAGTACTCATCTACACTCTTTTGCCCTTGAGTTAATCGCGGCAACTTTTGATACAAAATCCGATAGTAGTGTTTGGCACAAAATGCTTTCGCATAAGCCCTTTCATCTCATTACACGTCTCTATAGGTGGTTCTCTATTGCGCCTCCTAATTGACCAGCAGCTGATCCCCCCAAATAATAGCATAATCAGTAAATTCAATTGCTGCAAACTTAACCTTTTTTACCTCTGAATAGTTGTGACAGTCAAAGACCATCTCAGTCTTTGTCTCCCATTCCAAGTACACTTCAGGATCATTCGTTCCTTGAAAAGAGGGTATTTTGATCTTTATGCTTCCCAAATCATTGTCCACTCTAGGCCTTCTCTCTCGCACATCTCCATTAACCTCAAACTCATCATTAACTTGCCTAGCACGCTGCCTATGGTGATTGTTGTTTTGCTACCTATTTGGACCTCTCGCCTCCACTTGATCCAACCTTTCGTGAATTGGCTCAATTTCAGCCCTCAACATGCCCCTCATCTTACCCAATAATGCTTGCATTTGAAGGTTGGGAAATTGATGTGGCCCCTCTTCATCTCTTTGATCATTTTCCATTTACAAAAAATCTACAGAAACAATGTAAGGACCTCACAAAACACTCTCTCACGTGTTTCACTCAATATTGATGCACTCCCACTCGTGTATCCACTCAAAATGAACTCACACTCTCATACCTTTTTCCACTCAATGTGTTTGTCTCATGTTTTGAACAGGGGCGGAGCCAGGAATCCAAATCTTATAGGGCTAAAAAAAAAAATTGATATACAAACAAATGGGGAGACTCATCCCCACATTGTTTCATTAATGTAAAATACAAAATGTATTATAAGGGGACAAAAAATAGAATCATCTAAAATTATACAAAATACATAACTAGCTAAATTTTACCCTACGAGGTCCGCTCATCCCAAACTCAGTAAATACGTCATCATTACTGATACAATCTGCAAAACTCCTTTCAACATAAATGACCATGAGATCATCAAGAAACTCATCATTCATCTTATTTCTAAGTTTATTCTTAATAATGCTCATAGATGAAAATGCTCTTTTTGTTGTTGTTGTAGATACTGGAAGAGTTAAAATAAGGCAGATCAATCTGTAGATCATAGGATAAAATATCGACTTTCCTGATTCAACCAACAGCTGGCACAATTCCATATGCTTCTCCTCGAACTTTATCTGCTCCATTCTTGTATAAATGATCAATAGTTTCTCGAGTAGCTCCATACAAATTAATCAAACTTGAAATAGAACGAAAGTGTGAACCCCAATGAGTGGCCCTAGTTCTTTGTAAAGTGCAAGCCTGATCCATACCCGAACCCGTCAAAAGTGTACCAGCTGCCACTAAATCTAGAATTTCCGCTTCTTTGCATAATTTTAACATTGAATGTCTTTTTGGGGATGAATCAACAAAGTTCACAATCATAATCAAAGTGGAAAAGAATTGCCACACATTAGAGACTCCTTTGGCTGCAACATTTAAAGTCAGTTGTAGGTGGTGAGCAAAGCAAAGAACATAATAAGCATATGGACACTTGATCGCGCGTCGTTGTACGCGTCAAATTAATCCTTCCTTCTCCACTTAGTATAGCGGCTAAGTCAGGGTCGATCCCACAAGGAGCAAGCAGACTCGTTCTAGCTAGCAACCTACAACTTATGAAATTGGGATTGTGAGTGATTGGGTTGCGCAGGTGCGCGAATGAACAATAGTGAAAGCAAATTTTGCACTAGACGTGCGCAGGCAGTAGAGATTAAGTACTATGACTATGAGAAGTATCGGCAAAGACAATCCTCTATGAATGTATTCCTTATCATCGACTCTAAACGTCTATAGTTCGGTTTCACTGAAGTTAGTGTCCGATCAAGGCTTCCTAACATGTGCGCATGTTCCGATCAAAGTCCATGAGCTATTAATTCTTGAAACTAGTCTAAGCAGCTACGAATCCTATCACAGTAGCAACTGATTATCCTAGCGCGTTACTCCTAGTTGTCACCGTCAAGCTACCGACTAGTTTAACATATAACAACAAGTAATAAGAGTAAGATTGCGGTTCAAGGCTTCCCCTACTCATACAACTAGCTGTCAACCGTGTGCACAGAATTAATACAAGCAAACAAACTATGCATTAAGCACAAGTCTCAAAGGAAATACTTCATAGAATCATGCCCAACCGATACAAAGTGTTTAGCTAGACATGCTAGTGGTAAACATCATAGAAATAGTAAATAAAAGCTAAAGTGTCCAAGGAAACAGTAACAAGCAGGTGCGTGCAGGTTGCTGTGTCTCGGTTCGTGCAGTCGGTTGGTGCAGGTCCTCGACAGCAGCTCGTGTGTTTTTCAGTTCTGGCTCTCTCTCGTGTGTTGTATCTCAAACCCTAGCCTTCCTCTCTTTATATACTACTTGTGAGGCCCGAGGACAATCTTGGCAACTCCCAAATCCTAGGAGATTTTGTAGGGATATGTTGTTCAAGATTTGGAAATACCGCTATCCTGCGCATGGCTCACTGCGCACGTTGGTTCGCACAGTTGGTTTGCGCACCGCAGTCTGAATCTGCCCTCTCCTATCCTGTTTGCGCTGCTAGCTCCGCAGGCTGTGTGTTGCGCTCCTTAAACGCGCCTATTAGCGTGTATCCGACTTAGGCCCTTATTTTGTCCTGGAATACAAAAACACCGGAAACCAGTAATCTTGTACACAAAATAATGCAAACAAGCACAGTGTTAAGATCTAAATAGTGCGTATAAATAGGCTCTATCAAACCCCTCACACTTGCCCTTGTTCGTCCCGAACAAGTACTCAAGCACGGATACAATTAACTCTCTGGAGTCTAGCGCACAGTCTGGCACTCAGGTGCGATCTGCACAACCGTTCATCCTGCGTTGCTCTGTCACCTGCGCGCGCATGCCTTCAACAGTTTTAATAGAACAATTCCGAAATTTGTTACCTCTCAGCTGGGATGGAAATTATTTCGGATGGCTGGGAGATAGCTCTTCATAGGCTCCTGGTTGTCGGTCTTTACTTCGAGTACGGGTATATGGTTAATTGCGCAAGTTTCTTCCGGTGCGTGATTCTTTCGCGCACTTCCTGGGAACTCGAGCTTTCTTGATGATTTTCTTGTGAACTTGCGCACGCTGGTACGGAGTTGTGCGCATGCTGGGTTCTTTAGCGCATATCATCTGCTGGTATTTTTTTTCTTTTTGTACAGCTTTATCTACGATTCCTATGTTCCCAGAATGGTTCCAGTCTCGGCCTTCGGATAGCAGCTATGGAACAACGCTCCGCTCTCCCTCCTTGATCTATTTGCGCAGGTCAGCGCACGCGTTTACACCCGCGCCCGCCTTCCCTTGCTTGACTTCCAGAGGAAAGGTGGTCTGTTTTCCCACCTCGCCACGCTTTGGGTATTCGCCTTCGGCATCTGCGTGGCTGAGCGCGCTCTATTGTTCCGAAGGTCGCGAAGCACCGGCCTCCACTAGCGCTCTCAACCATATACCTTGCCTTTGAAGCAAAAACGACTAACCGCCTCTCTAGAGCTTTTCTGTCAACTCCACATCCCCTGTATATCCCAACTGATAGGAGCAGAAAAATCGAAAAAAATATACTAAACAGTTGATAGCAGCGCATGCAAGATGAATAGGGCAATACAAGTCGAAAAGTGTGCGCAACCCGCACACAAGCGCACCACTGCTACTATTCCCTTCAACTAAACTAAGCTACACTACAAAGCTCAAAAAAAAAATGTGAAATGTAAATGTAACGCCCCCCCTCCCCCTCCCCCCCCCCCCCCCCACACACTTAAATAGAGACGTGTCCCCACGACTCATGCTCAAGCGCAACGGAGAGCGCACACATGCATGCAAATAAAACAAAGGACATAAGAAAGAAAAACATAGTCATCGCAACAAAAAGATAGGGTCAGGAGTTCACGAAATAGTCAGCACAAAATAGCAAAATAACATTGAGCAAAAGTTTTCAAAAAGAGAAGAAACCACCCGAGAGTAATGTGCGCCCTCCCTGCGTCCCTAGTCATCCTCGGAGCTGGACTCAGCCGCGGATCCTTGCGCCTCCTCATCTGTGGAATCTGTCTCATATTCTGAACTGGAGGCTGGCGGCACGACGGAAACTGCTGCGGGCTGGGTCACGAGATCGTCCTCCGAGATAAGGTCCCATATCGAGTCTGAGCTCGAGCCTTTGATGGGAGTGCCCTCAGAGGGGGACCTCTGTGCAGAGGGCTGCGCAGGGGGTTCTGCGGGTGCTTGTACCGGGTCTACTACTGGGGTGCGCACTGCTGAATGGACCGGTGATTGTGCAGGAGGGCTGGCTGGCTTGCGCTGCTCGCTGGGGGACCCTGGAGGCGGCCTATGCAGACTAAGGAGAGGGGGGATAGAATCTCCAAATTTCCACCCTGATGGTGGACTTACGCTCAGGTCTGCCCCCTCTGGTGCTAAATACTCTAGCACGCGCATGACGTTGAACATCATGCGCTGCTCTTCTGACACCTCCTCGAGCTCCTCCCTCTGGCTGCGCGCTGCTCTCTGCTCTGTGTCGCGGTGCTCTAGCTGGCTGCAGCTGGTAGCACCATTCTAAGGACCCGTCCTCTCTCGCAGTCACCCTCGGAGCTGCAGCATATGGGCACGATCAAGGGGGATGGCTGGAACTACCGTGTGCTTGGGCACTTTCGGTTCTCTATGCAGCGCACGCAGCAGGTGCGTGATCATTCCTCCGCATGTCAGCGGCCCTTTTGTGCTGACCCTACTCCAATGCACCACCATGTTTGATACAAACCTCACCTTCTTCCCGTAGTAGAACCCCTTCAGTACATCCATGTCTAGCAGGCTGATCTTTGGCGCACCATTATAGCGCCCGATTATTGCATAGGCGACCATGCGCCAGAGGTAGAACATCCACGGGTCGCGCAGCTCGCGTCCTCTGCTGCGCCCCGCGGCAAAAGCTTGGCCTGTCGCCATCTCACTCCATGCCTCCTGATTTGGGTGCGTGTCCACATCCTCCTCACGCACCTTGGCGCACCTCAGCGTGCGCTTCAGCTTCTTGGCCGAGGCTATATACCACACCCCTCGGTGCCGGTATCTGATTTCCAAGTCGACAGTCTCCAGCGAGGCCAAGAACTCGCACGTGTCCTCCTTATCAGCTGCGCTGTTGACCTCCAACAGCGCTTCCCAGCCCGCCAGTACGAGCTTCTCCACAATCAGCTCCTCCATCCTGACTTCGCGCAGGAAGTCCCTGCTGATGTACGGGGTCCCATACATCTCTAGTCTCATGAAGGCGTCGTATTTGCTGGCGAACGACGCTGGGGTCTCCTGATCCTTTGCGGGCCTCATGGTACGCTACTTACCTCGGGTCAACTACGGTCAATGCTCAACAAATGTCCAAGAATCCAAACTCCGAATTACGCCCTCAAACTGTTACCTAAAGGTTGCCTATCATCCGCCAACAAAACCCAGTACCCAAAACTCCAAATGGTGCGCACGAACTAGGTGCGATTTCAAACTTAGGGCAACTCCTCTATCGCATAAAACCCTAATTGAATCGGCTCAAACTGAAGGGAAGGGTTACCTGGCGTATGTGCGACGGTAAGCTCCTCAAATCTTTCTGGACGGAGGCCTGATTGATTGTCGGACGGCGAGCGGAGGTTGAGGGCAGGGGCTTTCTTTCAACGGTCGAAATGTGTAAATGCTGTAATTTTTCTAAGTCCTTGCCTTTTATACCCCCTGTCTGGCGCATCTGTTCTCCGCACTGAATTTGCGCACTGACCTGCGTACTGCTGCGTGACTAAAAAACTGCAAGTCCTAAACTAGCTAAAAATACTAAAAAAAACTATAAAAAGAACGTGTAAAAGTAAAACGTGTCGGGTTACCTCCCGACAAGTGCCTTTGTTTAACGTCGTTGGCTCGACCGTACCTCGTTACTTGCTTAAAAGTGCGCCAGTGACCCCCCCCCCCCACTCTTGCTCCTGAGTGTCCTCGCGCTCGTGTGCGCGTTGCGTTCTTCTTAGTCCTGCGCAAAGGATCGGAAGGGTGGTCAGTGTGGTTAATATCATGTGACAAATCATAAGTAACGAGGTTAGTTAATGAGGGGGAAGAAATATGAGCAATAGTTCACAGTTCTCCCTCAGGTGCATCTGGTTGCGACTCTGGCGCAGCAACTTGCGCATCTTCTATTTCTGGCTCTGCCAAGTCAACTTCGCGCGCTGTGTCATCCCAGGGTTCTCCCAAATACTTTTTGACTCTCTGCCCATTGACTTGAAAACGATGCTGGTGCTCGTTTTCTAACTCGATTGTTCCGTAAGGGAAAACCTTGGTAACCGTGTATGGTCCCGTCCATTTGCTGCGCAGGTTCCCAGGCATTAGCTTTAGGCGTGAGGAGAACAATAGTACCTGGTCTCCTGGCTCAAAGGTGCGTCTGAGGATGTTTTTGTCATGAAATGCTTTTGTGCGCGCCTTGTAGTCGCGCAGCCCCTCATATGCATCTAGGCGCAGCTCCTCTAACTTGGTTAGCTCAAATGCGCGCTCCCTACCAGCCTCGTCTAGGTTCAGATTACAAACGCGCAATGCCCAGTATGCTTTGTGTTCCAACTCCACTGGCAGGTGGCACGCTTTTCCATACACCAACTGAAACGGTGAAGTCCCAATCGGTGTCTTATGTGCAGTTCTGTATGCCCATAGCGCATCGTCAAGGCGCTGGCTCCAGTCTTTGTGCGATGGTCTCACAGTTTTCTCCAGGATGCGCTTGATCTCTCGGTTGGAAACCTCGGCCTGGCCATTCATTTGAGGATGGTAGACGGTGGACGTCTTGTGGCGCACTCCATAATGCTTGAATACCTACGCCACTATCCTATTACAAAAATGCGTCCCCTGGTCGCTTATGATTGCCTTAGGCACCCCGTACCTGCAAAAGATGTTAGTTCTCAAAAAGTCAGCGACCGTCTTACCATCATCCTTTCGAGTGGCCTTAGCCTCAACCCATTTTGGACATAGTTCACTGCGACCAATATATACTCATATCCGGAAGATGGAGGAAATGGTCCCATGAAGTCAATCCCCCAAATATCAAATACTTCATCCACTAGTATTGGCGTCTGCGTCATCTCATTGCGCACTGATATTCCCCCTGTGCGCTGACACCTGTCACAATTCCTGCAGTGGTTATATGAGTCACTAAACAAGTGTGGCCAATAAAATCCGCAATCCAGGATCTTTCTGCTCGTGCGCCTTGGACCAAAGTGTCCTCCACATGCGTGCGCATGACAAAACATTAAAACCGAGTTTATTTCATGGTCAGGCACGCATCGCCTCAAAATCTGATCAGGTCCTATTTTGAGCAAATACGGATCATCCCAAATGTAATACCTGGACTCATGATTTAATCTCATGCATTGGGTTTTAGTGAAATGAGGGGGAAACGTACCTGTGACCAGGTAATTCGCAATGTGCGCATACCATGGTACCTTACCTGTCAGCGCCATCAGGTGCTCGTCAGGGAATGTCTCTGTGATCTGCCCTGGCTCCTCTTCTTTCACTATCCTGCTTAGGTGGTCAGCGACTGTGTTCTCCGTTCCCTTCTTATCCTTGATTTCCAAGTCGAACTCCTGAAGTAGGAGCACCCAGCGCATCAAGCGCGGCTTAGTCTCTTTCTTAGACATCAGGTAACGGATTGCTGCGTGGTCTGTGTAGACGATGACTCTGGCGCCTAGAACATATGCGCGGAACTTCTCCAGTGCAAAGACGATTTCCAGAAGTTCCTTTTCCGTGGTGGTGTAGTTCCTCTGCGCAGCGTCTAGTGTGCGCGATGCATAATAGATGACATGCGGCTTCTTGTCCACGCGCTGTCCCAGGACTGCACCTACTGCATAGTCACTTGCGTCGCACATCAGTTCGAACGGCAGGCTCCAGTCTGGTGCGCGCATCACTGGCGCACTCATCAGCACCTCCTTCAGCTTATCAAAAGCAGCCATGCACTCATCAGTGAATTCGAAACACACATCCTTTTGCAAGAGGTTAGACAGGGGTATACAAATTTTAGAAAAATCTTTTATGAAACGCCTATAAAACCCTGCATGCCCAAGGAATGATTTCACATCGCGCACGTTAGTGGAATAAGGCAGATTTGAAATAAGATCTATTTTGGCTTTATCGACCTTGATCCCCTCCTGTGAGATAATGTGTCCTAGTACTACTCCATGTGATACCATAAAATGACATTTTTCATAATTGAGCACTAGGTTTTTTGAAATGGAGCGCGCTAAGACCTTATCAAGATTAATTAAGCATGCGTCAAAGGTACCTCCGTACACAGTAAAATCATCCATGAACACCTCTATGCATATACCAATCATATCAGAAAAGGTGCTCATGACTAGACGTTGGAACGTACCGAATGGGCAGGTAAACGTAGTTTTTTCTTGATCCTCCGCAGCTATGGGTATCTGATTGTACCCTGAGTACCCGTCCAGGAAGCAAAAGTATGGCTTCCCCGCTAATCGATCTAGCATCTGGTCTATGAAGGGCAGCGGAAAATGATCATTGCGCGTGACTGCGTTAAGCTTTCTGTAGTAGATGCACATGCGCCATCCAGTTTGCATGCGCTTGGGAACTAGCTCGCCCTGCGCATTCTCCTCTATTGTGATTCCTCCTTTCTTCGGTACAACGTGCACTGGACTCACCCACTTGCTGTCCGAGATTGGATAGATGACTCCTGCGTCAAGCAGCTTCAGGATCTCCTTATGTACCACCTCCATCATATTCGGATTCAATCTGCGCTGAGGCTCCCTGGATGTTTTGGCACCATCTTCCAATAGAATCATGTGCATGCATACGTCCGGGCTCACTCCGCGCAGGTCAGCAAGTGTCCATCCTATAGCGCGCTGGTTCTTGCACAGCACCCCTTGTAATCGTGCCTCCTGCTCCTCTTCTAATCCTTTCTTTATGATTACCGGCAGGGTGTCCTCATTCTCCAAGAATATGTACTTGAGGTGCTCGGGGAGTTGCTTCAGCTCGACCTTGGGTGCCTGTTCAATAGAGGGCAAGATTTTATTAGCAGTGCAGACATTAACTATATCGTGTACCTGTCTGGATACTGGTTCCGCACTGCTCAGCTCATCCTCATGCGCCTCTATCTCTGCCTGTGTCAGCGGCCCAGGTCCTTCTGTTGCGCTCGCACACTGCGCATCCGCAACTAAGTCGTCTATGCTGTCCAACGCGTGTACTGTGGCGTCCTCATGAGGGTGTGATACGCACGTCGTTGTGCGCGTCAAATTAATCCTTCCTTCTCCACTTAGTAGCGGCTAAGTCAGGGTCGATCCCACAAGGAGCAAGCAGATTAGCTTTAACTAGTAACCTGCACTTACGAAAATTGGGGTGTGAGTGATTGGGTCCCCACTTTCCCCACTTGGCAGCTCAATCCTCACACCCCATCTCTTAAATTTCTCATAATGACAAACCGCTACTTCTAGTAGCGGTTTGTCCATTGTATACAAAGTTTTTGTACACATCACCTCTGATTCATCGTCCAGTCAGCAATTAAAATTGTAAAAATAGACAAACCGCTACTAGGAGTAGCGGTTTGTCAAAAAAGTGGCATTTTGGGAAGTAAGTTCGGAAGTGTGGCAGTTTTGGAAACAAGTTTTGGTTGGGTGGCAGGTTTGAAAATTTTTCATAACCAAACCTATCAAAAGTTTGAAAGGAAAGGCAAAAAGGAAAGAAGGTAAAAGGGTAAAAAATAATCAGAAAGATTTGTTTGTTTGTGATGTTTTGCTTTGTTTTTTCTTTTTCTACGAAAAAAATCAAAAGGTAGGGATACAAGAAAGTGAAGGGGTATCCAACAGATTTTTATTTTTGTGGATAAGAGAATCTAAAGACAATAATGCAAAGTAAAGGATATTCAAAAGATTTTTTGTTTTGTATTCCTCGCAACTACAATACCTTTTTTTTTTTGCTTTTTTTTTTGCTTTTACTATTGTGATAAGAAATAACAAAAGAAGGAAATGAAAAGTGAAAGGTTATGTTATGAAAGGGACAAAAAATATATATATAACTCAAACTTGCGTTGAAACAAGATTCTGATTATCAAACTGATACGAACCCCACCCTCTAGTGTGATGGAAACCGTTATCTTAAGTTGGATCGTAACCAAAAATCTGTCACAACAAGTTTGTCGAGCTCGATGACCCCTCACCTTATTGTGATGAAAACCACGACTTCATAGAATGAGTCGTTGCCCTCACCTTAACGCAAATGGGTAGCGTGATGAGAAACTAAGAACTTCATATTCAAACGCCACACCAAGAATGGTGATAAGTTTGGATTTGAACGCCACAAGATTAACCTTGAGAAGTTCAGAAAGTTCAATCAAGAACAAAGAAAACACATGTCTCTCACAAGTTTATTATTCATTGGATGCTGAAAATGATAGTGTAGCAGCCTTTATATTGGGAATAGACAAGAAACTCAAATAACTAGAAAATGAAGATAAGAACAATATAATGAGATTGAAGATAAGAGCAACTCTTGAGTTTTCTTACTGTCCAAAAGTCTTCTATACTTATATTCTCACATTATTTTTATGAGATGATAAGATTGAATATCATTTGCTCCTTCTTGGCAATCAGTCCAACTTTCTTGAATAAGCCCATGTAGCTTCATATAACTTTTCTACTCTTTGTCTTGTAATTGGCTCACTAGGAATTGACAATGGATCATTATGCTTATAGCCTTCATCTGATTTGGCTCCAATAGTCGCATCAAAATAGAATCAGGTTCCGGTAAGAATTTATTTTAAAATAGGAATTAAAACCAATCATGGTTCTTGATTTATTAAAATGGATGGTTACGATGCATTGGGTCAAAGTGTAATTAATCTATTAAAATTCATTTTGTCAAATGTCCATGTCTAAAATTAATTAAGGAACAAATTATTCTATTGAAAATTTTAATTCGTCGTTCTTCTCCAGCAGCCTCCTCACTCGTATGCCGCCTGCTAAACAAGTAGTTGAAAATTAACGTGTTGCGACTGTCTTTTCCTGTTGTTTTGGTATTTTTGTTGGAAATTTTGGTATGGTTTTTTGCACTGGATTGAAGATGAAATCGATTGCGTTGTCTTGATCTTTCCATTCAGTATCCTCATTTGTCGTGATCTGATTTCATACTGAGAGTGGCTCAAACGACGATTATTTTTTGTTTCAAAAGTGTTGAACCCTTGTGTTTTGATAATGCAAACATTCAACTAACAACGATCAATAAGTGTGCAGGAGAAAACACTGAGTGGGCGACTGAATTCCGCCTAGGGGAAAGCAAGAGGGAACTCAGGAAGGGATATGGTGCGGCAAAGACAACATGACCCTGAAAACAAGGCGAGACACGAATCGGGAAAGAATCCAGTATATATTCGGATATCCTTCAGGTATATTCGAATACATCTAATATATATTATGGGATATATATTAGATCTCTTAGATTATCTCTTCTTTAAATAAGGAAAGCAAATCTAGTTTGATTCTTTATTTAATTAAGGGATATCTGATTGAGATTTGGATTGAGGCAGATTTGGCAACCCGAATGTTAGCGTGCAAATCAAGTGCATCAATCCAAGATATTCGAGAGATTACGTGCAGCTCTTTTAAGCAACCGAGCCTGAGGTTCCGGAAGGGGCAATCGAGGTGTAGGCGAATTGTGTGTGAACTTGGAAGAGAAGCGCGTGATCTCGGAAGGTTTTGAACGGTCGAGTTCAAAAGTGATAGAAGGATTGTCCGAGAGCCAGATTGAGTCAAGGAGAGACAAAAGAAGAACATATGTGTTGGAGGCGATAAGTGGTTCATTTTGTACTTGACAAGAGATCTGAATAAAGTGACGACCCATCTTTAACAAATCCTTCCAGCAAACACTGGAAGGTAGTGGTTTTACTCATTGCTTGTTTGGCATTGAGGTTTCCACTATAAATAGTGAGTATTCTTATTATTTTTATTATTCTTAATTCCGCTGCTATTATTGAGTTACCCACTGCATTACCTCTCTGGTAACTAAACCTGAACCTTTACTGCAATATCTCTCGAATAACCCAAAACTGAGTTACTCAAGAGAACGCTAGCTAACGATCCGACAAAAAGCAACGGAGAAAGGCAATGACTCTTACTAATTTTTATCACTCCAACTCCACCATCCGTTCATCTGTAGTCATCCTGATAGCTCCTGTTATTAATTAATTCTCTAGTATTCGACTATGTAGCTCACACATTACTTGTTCGTTGAAATTATAATTGATGTGTTGCTTGTAAGCTACATGTATATAAAATTTGAGATGAACATTGTTTATGTTCATTGATATGAATATATTATTCACTTAGTTTTTTTTTGTGTATAAAATTTGATAAACTTAGATGAACATTGCATATGTTCATCAATATAATAATGTTATTCACTTGATTTTTCTGCAAGTTTATATACATCGTATATGTTCATTGATGAAGCTATTGGGTGATCTCTTTGTGATAGAACAACTCCAATTCCTATGTCAGATGCATCTGTTTCCACCACAAATGGAATTGAAAAATCTGGTAAGGCCAAAACTGGGGCTGTACTCATACTGATCTTTAATTTCTGAAAAGCCTCCTCAGCCGCTGATCCCCAAATGAAATTGTTCTTTTTTATTAAATTTGTTAAGGGCTTGCTTATTACTCCATAACCTCTTATAAATTTTCTGTAGTAACCTGTTAAGCCTAAAAATTCTCGTAACTGTTTGATACTCTTTGGAGTAGGCCAATAAGTCATAGCCTCAATTTTACTTGGATCTGTGGCAACTCCCTCAGCTAAAATAAAATGCCCCAGGTAATCCACCTTGGTACTGCAAAGGAACATTTACTTTTTTTTACAAATAGTTTATGCTCCCTTAGAATAAGTAATGCCTTCCTGAGATGCATAATATGACTGTCAAAGTTTGGGCGTTAGACTGGAATGTCATCAAAGAAAACCAGTATGAATTTTCTTAGATATTTTTTGAATATTGAATTCATCAAACCCTGAAATGTTGAAGGTGCATTTGTCAATCCAAAAGGCATCACTGTAAATTCATAATGTCCTTCATGAGTTCTAGATGCTTTCTTCATGATGTCAGGTGGATGCATTCTGATTTGCCAATAACCAGGGCGCAGGTCAATTTTAGAAAACACAGATGCTCCATACAACTCATCCAAAAGCTCATCAATGACAGGAATGGGAAATTTATCTTTGACAGTGTTCTTGTTGAGCTCTCTATAATCAACACAAAATCTCCAAGAGCCATCTTTCTTTTTAACCATCACAACAGGTGAAGAAAATGGACTTTGGCTACCTCTTATAACTCCTGATTCCAGCATTTACTTGGTAATTTTTTCAATAGCATCTTTCTGAATCATGGGATATCTGTAGGGTCTCATATTAACAGGAGGCACACCAGGGTTAAAGTGGATTCTGTGGTTATGTGATCTATGTGGAGGTAATCCTTTTGGTTCCTCAAAAAAAATGTCATTGAACTCTTGTAGAATAGGCTCAATCTGTTTAGAACTAGGTGCTCCATCATGTGACATTTCCTCAGCTGATTGAACCTGTATAGCAAATAATTGCCCAAAAATGTGTTTAGAATTTTTTCCAACTTCAGTACTCAGTTTTTTTCCAGAAATCCAATGCAAACTGCTCTTTGTTGCTCCTCTTAGAACTACTCTTTTTCCCGCATGCATGAACACCATTTTCAACTTCTCAAAGTCCCATATGACAGGTCCAAGTGTGGTTAACCACTGCACACCTAGCACCATTTCACATCCTCCCAGTGAAACTATCATGGTATCAATTTGGAACTCTACCCCATATAGTGTACATGTAAACCCTTTGCATATTTTTGTGTTGGTCAGTGTATCCCCATTAGCAACATGAACTTCCAGTGGATAAATGTTTGTAATTTTGCAACCTATTTCCCTTGCTACCTTTTCATCCAAAAATTTATGAGTGCTTCCAGAATCTATCAGAATATGAACAGTGTGATTTCTGGCTTTCCCATGTTTTCTCATTGTCTGGTATGAATTGTGTCCAGCTAGAGCATTCAGAGAAATTAATGGTTGCTCTTCTTGGCAGTTTTGATTCATGCCCATGTCTACTTCCTCTAATTCCTCCTGCTGATTTGGTCAGGTAGAAAATTTTCCCCTTCAATTTCACTGCATTCTCCTTCACGTTCCATTGGGATTAAAACCATTTGATATAACTTCCTTTTTCATCTGTGACCAGGGATGTGTGGCTCATCACATTGAAAACACAGGTTTTTCTTTCTTTTTTCCTCAATCTCAGCTAGTAATAATTTCTTGTAGTTGGGATTTTTGATTTCCTTGTTTGATATTGTTCCTGCTTCTGAAATGGTTGAGTAAATTTGGTATTACCATACTGAGGTCTTTGGGCAGGATATCTAGTCAGGTTTTGGAACCCATGGGAAGGTTCGTCCAACAATGGTTTTTGAAAATTTCTTCTAGCATGTATACTATCAGTTTGACATCTAGCTAATTCCATGGCTGCTGAGATACTACTAGGCTTTAATGCTCTCACAAATGGTTTGATCTCTGGTTTCAATCCTCCAATAAAGCTGTCCATGATTCCTAACAACATCAAGCCTCTTAGGTTCTCAAAGTCATCCAGGTAAGTCTCTAGGGAACCAGTCTGTTGTAGCTTATTAAATTCTTTAACAACATTACTGCCCAGGTTTTCTTTGAATCTAGCGCACAAATATAATAAAAAATCCTCCCATTCAATATTATGTCTCATGTTGATGTAGCTGTGGACCCAAGACTCTGCCTTACCCACCATGTACAATGAAGCCAAATTCAATTTCTGATTCTCAAGTACTCTACAAAGCTCGACATACCTCTTGCATTTTCTAACCCAATTCCTAGGGTTGGTGCCATCAAACACAGGAAAGTCGACTTTTGGTATAAAATTAAATGGTCTAGGAGTAGGGATACCTACTTGGATCGGTTTGATTCTTCCATTATCCCCCACTTCTTGAATCCTGATTCCTGGTGGAGGTTGTTGTACTGGTTTTCTCGTCAACAGCTCCCTCAATTGGTTTGCTAATTCTGCAATCTGTTGATGTTGTTGATTCTGTTGCTGAACTTATCGTTGTGCTTGAATTCTTTGTTCAATGGCATCAATTCTTTCATCCATTTTTGTTGAGAGTTTCTGGATCGTCAAGCGCACCAGAGTGTTTCGGATTTGAATTGCGAAAAGGATGAACGAAGAGATAATCAGAGTTGCGATCGTCTGGAAATCTGATACCAATTGTGATAGATCAAGGATCGATGATTCAGTCAGACGATGCAGGGAACTCACAGAATATCTGGAAATTCCGGACAAGGCATTTCATTCATTGAAATGGAATTAGAAGAGATGAAGAGTACAAATGATGATTATTGGGTAAGATGCTCTATTGTTACATTCATTCTGTTATTTATGTACAGTGTTTGTAACTACTTTTACAGCTGGCAATCCAGCTGGCCTCTTCCTTGTAACTGAAATGCTTATTTGCACTGCTCCTCTCTTCCATCCTTTCTATATCATTACAAATGCATTCATCTACTGTCCAGGGAACACCTTTCTTCTCCCCATGCTTAGCATTTGTAATATGTCTTGAGTAGAAATCTATGCTTACTTACACGTCGACATGACAATTTAAGAAATCCAAGGTCAAAATAATTCTAAAATAAAAAATTCTTTTAACTCTAACTTAACTCACACTCAAACTATCACACACCACGTTGAAAACAGAACCTTGCAACCAAATAAAACAAAATCATCTGTCCAAATTCACAATCTAATCAGCGCTCATAATTCAGAAAGAAAAATAAGTACCGATTGATCTGGGCATTCATCCTTGACACCATCTTCTTTAACGTCCAGATCCAAAAACATATCCCATCACTGACATTTGAAGTCGATATATCAAGCGTAGGTCTAGAAACCACTTCGTTGACACATTGCTGAATTTTTTCATCCGCGATAAATGCCGGATGTGGGATATGAACAGACCTCGCGCACAATCAATTAAATTTCTCTCATAAGAATTATTAATAGGCAAAGGGTCTGTTTTATTTTTTGTTAAAGATAAGAAAACCAGATTATCCTTTTAGTAATAGATATTCATTTAAGTGTAATTTTAATTATGGAAATATCTCAATCGTTGGATATTTCTTTGGAAATATTCAAAAGCATCCGCTCACACCTAAAACATATACTTTAAAACAAATTTATATATGATTTGAAGCCACTCTACCCTTCCCAAATTAAAATAAAGGCCACGGCTGCATTTGTTTAAAATTAGCCTGATGTAGCAATGTTTTCACCATATTGAATATGGAAGGCTCACAAGCAGTTGCATAACTAACTGATTATTACATAATTTAGCACCACCAACCGACCGAGAAGAAAGCGAACATGAATTTGAGTATTTCAGATGCTTCAATTCATTCTTTGGATCTGAAATTAAACACAATGACAGAGCCACAAGCCGATCACTAAATGCTGCATACTTTCAAGGTAAGGCTGGTTTCATACATATCCACTGCCCTTCTTCCTCCGTTCAAGCCACCAAAGCAAAATGTGATTCCCCCCGCCTAATTGAAAAGGCCAAGCTAATGTGTATCCTCTCTTTTTCCGCCTTCGTTTCTTCATCGTAGAGATTTTTTCTATAAGATTAATCCCAAAACAGCCAAAGTCACGGAGTTGCACATAATAACAAGCACCCACGCTGCAAAATTCGGAGACTAACATGACGCCATTCATTCTTCATGTTCTAACTCGACCTTCTTCTCCAACATGGAAGTCTTCTTGAAGATTGTCAACTGAAATTCCCTGGTGTACTTGTGCAACTGCAATAAAACATGATATGAGACGTTGGTTAATATTCAATGCAACATATTTGTAACAGGTATACTTAAGATACTGGGTATAGTTCCGAAACATTTTGAATATGATCAGATATCGGTGATGTTATGTCTTTCACAAAGCTCTAAAATATGAGACAGCAAACATCTTATCATCACAGCGAACAAGCATGTATGATGAGCTGTGTAGAAAGGCATGTAAAGACAAACTGAGATCAGTTCTATGAATGCACTTACTCGCTCATCACTCATCTTTTGGAAACCAAACTTATTTGTCCATATTGACTCAGCTTCTTCAGCTGCTGGGAGCACCAGGTTCTCCACATTCAAGGAGCACAGTAATTTCATAATGCATGAAAACAATGCTTGGAAGTAACCCTGGACCAATAAAAACATGTGATTCGGGAGGACATTAAGTGCTGAGTAGCAGGACTGTCAATTTCAAATCTTGTTTAAAATACTTACTTTCCCTTGATGTTGCCTACTAGTAGCCACCATTGGAAGTTCAGCAACCTCCCGCCCAAAAATTCGTAAAAGACCAGCAGATACTACAACTGACCTGTTTATGAATTAGAGATTGTAATACCATGGGAAAATTTATAAACTAGAACTTTACAGTGAACAACTCACCTTACAATAAGAACCACACAGTACATTCCCCCAAATTCCTGGCCAGATATGTTTCTCCTGCAATTGCATAATCATTCAGATGGCCCCAAACGGTAATCAGTTATAATCCCTTTCATCAAAACATGGAATTTTATTAATGACAGAGGACTACGGAGAACAGTATTATGCAGATCACCATTCTTAAATCTCATAGAACATCCGTATTTAAATGATTTTAGTTGCCTTTCCAAAAATATGCCACACAAAATTCCTTTCGTGTATGGCATTCAAATGATGAAACTAATTATTAAAGGACATTACAGTTTTTGAGATAGTACTGAATGCTTACCCATAAACCATTACTGGAATCAGATCACGCCCAGACTTTGCAACGATGGGATCAAAACACTCCTGCACAAAAGATAGATTATGATTTAACTTTCTTATTTCATTTTACCAAGATGTGCTTAGGCTACAAAATGCCGAATAAACCCAAGCAAGCAAGCAAAGCTATTAGGTTTACAAAACCATAGAAAAGTAAGATATGCTAGTTTAAGCTGAGACGCTAATCACCCGGCCAACTTACTCCAAAAGAGAGTTTTACAAGCAGTAATTATTTGGAGTATATATCAAATACGACACATGGATATGTAAAAGATTTCGCCGTGACAAGGAGTGAAAGCCAAACATGTTCAACTTACTCTAAAAATTGTGGCAGCCCTGGAAAGGATGGGTAAATGTTCGGGATAACGGCTTTTTCCACTTAGAATCCGCCATTGCACATCATTTTCATACCCAACACTATATCCTTTTTCCAACAGCTTTCTAATAATAGTGCTTGAAACTGAAACTGAAAGAACCTCTGCTCCAACTGACACAGACAACTGCAATGATGAAAAGATCTTACTGCAATCCTCACAGCAAAACCATTTGCCCTTGGGTAATTCCTGCATTATATCACAGCGTTTTGAGTTCACTAATCACTGTGACCAGTTGAACTTGGATGTATTTTCGGTTCAAGATCTCACTTTTAAGTCACAGCGTCCACTATCTCGCAAACAACCAACATGATATTCCTTCTCACACTGATAAAAGATGAAATAAAATGCAACAAAATAAGAATAAAACATAATAATTTACATGCTGAATACAATGTCTCGAGATGAAGGGCATAAAAAGTTCACGCACTTGATCACAAATCATAACTGTCCGGTCATCAAACTTTGCAGCACTGAAATCATGAGCCCTAATTATTGACACAAAAATGAAAGTCATTAAATTTAACAATCAAAGAAATACAATCTCAACTATTATACAAGCATAACATACTTCTGACTCGCTAGAAAACATTTATGTCAAACAATTACAGATTCACATCTACATCAAAACCAGTTTGTGCAATACTGTAACTTGAAATACCCATTTATTAGTTAATGCCAAAATAATACTTTCAGGGGAAAGAAGGATGCAATAATTGAATAAGTTGGAATGTTCTAATTGAGAAGTCACTGAGATATAATAAGGATGTGAATGAACCAAACAGCAACCTACCTGCAAACAACACATCCACCACTCTCGAGTTCTGGGGCTTTCACAACCCGATTAAGTCGTATAACTAGTGATTTAGGAGCAGCGGAGGGGTCCCCAGTTTTTATCAATATACCAGCTTTGTCTTTACAGTATGGACAATGCCATTCTCCTTCAGAAACACATGGTGATTCCAAGCAGTCTGAAGAGGGGAAAAAAAAAAACTAAACTTAGTGATATATCATATTTTGTGGTCAATTAAAAAAAGACAACCACAAGCTGCGAACTAATACACAGTCCCTGCTGCTGTTAAAACGGCGATGAATTTTTAAATAACACATGATGAGAATCTTATTGGATTTAAGTAACATTACAAGAAAAACAATTAGAAATACAAACACTCTCAAGGACATAGCCAAGATGGGATGCATCAGAAGTTGGACATATAATTCCAAGCATAGGTTACCTAGGAAAATTACTGTCACATCAATTCTCATTAATTAACTTTACATACAATCCCTCAAAGGGAGAGTTAATTTTCATATAATGGACTATACGGTAGTTATAGTGCAATAGCTCGCCGACAGAATTACGAAAATACTAAACAACCCACAGAGTGCCAAAACAGAAAAACTAAGCAAACACATCAAACTGATGGATAAAAAAAGAGAGAACCTGTGTGAAAGGCCCGTGGGCATTCATCGCACAATTTGAGGTTCCCACCATCACCGCACACCGTGCACATATCATCACTGCAATCAGTAGTAATGGTTTGGCCGCTTGCTAATGATGTAGCTATATCATGCAATGACAAGCCACTGGAAGTATATATGTGGCGATAACTGCAAAATAACATTGAAAAGGATAAAAAAGTATTAAAATTTAAATCAGATCATTTAAAGATCTTCTGAGTTCAGATACGCACGGCTGACGTCTCGCTGCCCATCCAGCATGAGCTTCAAACTGAGAAGGACTGACCTAAAGTTGTAGAAGGAGATGTCAGTTAATAGGTAGGGGAAAACAAAACGTGGAGACGATGGCAGTGGAATTTATCCGCCATTCATTAATTTTTCTTAAGTAATAAGTGGAGGATCTACAACATTTAAAAAAGGTGCCACTGATTCTTACCTCCCTATCACAGCAACTGCAAAGTATACCATTTCCCTGCTTGTAACCTCCAAGGATTTTCTGTAAGAAAACACACGATAACATATAGTACAAAATCACAATCAGTGACGCAAAGGCCACAAAGATTGCTGCCAAGCGAGTCCTGATGCATATGTGTAACAGCAATGATCTAATATTACAATTGGCATTTGAGGAATCCTTGACTTAAGGAGTTGCACATGTGACTACAAAAGGAGAGCCAGGATTGTATGTCCTACATTCATGCAGCTTTTGTCACATCAATGAAATATACTTTAATACGACATAATTACATTGATTCTGGAAATCAATTAAACATTTCTGAGAATCCAAAGACGTAAGATAATTACAAAGTATTTTTCAGTATGTAAATTAAAACAAATCACTATCATAGAATATGATTCACGTCTAAATTCACTAAATTATGAGTCTAAAGATTCCATGAAAAGGTAGAATTAACTAGATGCGTGTATGGTGATGTCAATATCATAAAATGCATACATCAGATGTCAGAATCACCATGTCTTATTATCTAATGCCTTACCTTGCCTTTCATATAATATGCTAACTCTGCTCCATCAGGAAGACCCCCAGGTAGAAAAAGTAACCGGTGAAGATCATTATCCCTGACAAAATAAGTATAGAACTTTAAACAGCATACACAGAAGAGAAAATAATAACTCCTTGATTGGAGAACCAGAATGATAATACAAAATGCAGAGAATAGAAATGAACCTTTTCCTTGAAACACCTTCAACGGATTTCTTCTTTGGAATAACATAGGTAGAATTCATGTGCCTGTAGAATATGTGTGGTTGCCGATGAGAAGAACATCATGACGATCGATTACAGAAAGGAAACATTGACCTTTCTCAGCTGGGTAACTAAGATCTATGAGCTCAAGGAAAGAGCAACATGGTAAGATGAGAAGAGCTGCAAGCTAAAAGGAAGAAATAAATAGTAAAAAAATGTACACAGAAGGACTTTTGTCTTCTGACATCCTTAGTGATTTAACCGGGAAGCTTGGTTGCACATAGGAAGTTTTCCAAACAAGGCTAGAAGTATCTTGCTGGCTGTCATTTTGAAAACAAAAAATATTGTTAGCCATGATAACCACACAAGTAAAAGTAGTAGCGACGTGGATATCCACAAATCTCTTAGTTATGATGTCAATTTACTTATACATATTCTTGGAATGCCTGATTCCATGTTTAACAAGACATTTAATTGTCTAGCCTTCAAGGTGAGACTACTATACTAACCAGCCCACCCTATGTTTCAACACATGGAAGATAACAATGCTGTTGGGGTGATGATAATTAATTAATAACAATCAATCCAAAAGTACAACATAATGTTACATTTAACTCTACATGTGGCCAAATGTGAACAAACAACAAAACATATGTGTACCTGTCAGCGGTATAAGGCCTGTTTGAAACAGTCGCATCATATCTATTTGTGGCAAGTGTTCCACTATTGTTATGAAGACTGGCTGAAAATAAAACGGCTAGCTGTCAATATCAAGTCAACACGTCTGTATAAAAAATAAAAAACAGAATTCCGATGTTTGTTATAAGCGGTTTATCTAATTAGCTGAACGGCAAGAAAAATAAATTCTCATCACCTTTCCAAACCTGGAATAAAACTTCATTAATAGAAGAACCAGCCACTTCTTTTATAACTTCTTCTAGCATGTTAAGTGGTGCAGTCTTGAGCCTTTGAATAATACTACAAATAGGACTTCCATTTTCCAAGAAAATGTGAATATTTGGGTGTCGGGTTTTACCACCTGCATGCATCTCAAACTCATAGGCACTAAGAACCTGTAAAGTCACTAATTGGTTCAGTGATGGTCAATTGGCCTAAACTCACAATGAACAACGGCTTAAACAGATGGTAGGGAAACATACACGAGAAAAGTTGCAAATAGAGCAGCCACACAAGTATCCTGAATCGTGTACTATTCCATCAAGTTCTTTCTGACAGATAAACAAAATGCAGTTAGAAATCATTTTAAAATCATGCTTACATAGCAAACACGATTAAGTAAACTTATTTTCAACCTGCTGTGAGTGGTTTTTATACTTCACTCGAGCTCCGTTAAGAATGCCAGTGGACAGAAGCTTTTTAACATTTGAAGGGTATATACTGGAATCAACCTATGTAGACAAGATTATGTTAACAAACCAAATAAGGGATGATCGTTGAGATTTGAAGGCATATACATTCCACAAATACTTACTTGTGTTTCCTTTTTTCCATACTCCACATGATTCTCCATAAATAGTGTTGCAGAGGCTGGAAAATGATTTTTATAATCCTCCTTGTTCTTGCTAAACTTAAATGTTATTTTTCTTACTCCAGTTGAACTAAGATGTTCAGGAATCTCACGAACAACCATTAGAGGATCCCTATCTTCGCCAAATTTCTCATCTTCAGTGTGCTCATCCTCAGTTTCTGTCTCCTCACTGGAACTCTCTGAAGAACCGGACATGCCTTCGCCAGACTCAGCTGGATCATTACTACCTAATTCACCTACTAGACTAACACCTGCAGTTTGAGAACAGTTAACAATTTCGCCAATTGAGATCACTGGGTTGGAAACCTCCGAATGAACTTCGTCATTTGAAACTTCCTTTGACAGCTTTTTGTTAGGGGACCGCTCCTCTAAGTCATCATCATCCCCAACCCACTGGTGGTCACGTTTCTGCTCCACTCTCACTGAATTATGTGCAACTCCAACATCATCATTCGTCACTGCCAAACAAACCTCACCGTCTTCCATTCAACGAACCCGCAATCCCCAAACTCCAACAAGATACAACAAAAAGTGATTAAAATGAATACAAACCCAATAACTCACGTATTCACTCTAGCAGTCCATTTCCAACTTCAAACTCAACAACGACAACATATCTCGACTTTCCTCATATCCTGGATCCGAAATCCCTAACCAGTGACAAACCCAGTTCCCGCGTTCACCACTACCACAAATAATCAATTTCTGAGCCCTAAAAAAAAATACATCAATCAAAGTTGGCCTACATGTACCTGCAGGCTCATCAAAAGCGAAAAAACAGACGATTCAAATCCGGGAAATCAGATCTGGGGAGTTGCGACACACAGTACTCCGATATGCGGTTCATGAAACCTCGAATCGGATTTGTGATATTGAAATACGAGACTCAATATTGGGATGAACCGGTGGATAGATGAATAAGATTGAAGATTCTAGGGTTTTGGTGGTTGGAGTTGAGCAGAGCACGAGAGAGATGATATACAACGACACATACACAGCGGCCGGGCAGTTACTCAAAAAACCCAATTTTTGGTTCGCGGTTTAGCTTTCAAAATTCAGGAAATAAACAATTTAAAATAAAAAATGAGATGCCCTTAAATCAGTCAAAACCGGAAAAAAACTGAATGTAAAGATTACTGGATAATTAAGAATTTCAAGAAAAGGCCTGGAAAATCTCAAAAGTCGTCGTTTAGAATTATCTGGAATAGCAAAATGTCAGTGGGCTTGAACTCGAACTTCTTCAGGCCCATTTCCAAAACCGGCCCACTAAGCAAAGCCCAGCAAGGATGGGTAGACGATTACTCCTTAAAAATGTAAGTCGAGAGAGACCTTTCCAATCATGAAAGCAACATGTTTTTAGGTTTACACGTGTCACGTAACCATTGGTGGAAATGAACGACAAAGCTTTTACTGCGTGTACCCACGACCACGGAATCGAAATCCTCGACAAGTGTGGGGCTTCGGGTTGAGAGGGTTGGGTCTTGGCACAATTCGGAATCGCAAAATCCAAGTGTATTCTCGGTCGTACGAATTTCTCTCCCGAAGAGATCTCTAGATCTTCTCCGACTTCGCCTCATCGGCTTCGTTGAACGTCGGCCGACGAAAATGGTCAGTCTTAATCGATTTATGTGTTGAATTTTCTGAGAGGGTTGGGTTTGACATCTGTTCGCTTTATGAGAAATGCTTGAGGTGTGTTTTCGAGTGGACTTGATTTGAGACTGAGATTACAGTGTTTGATCTGATCATGTTGATGATTTACTTGTTTAACAGCTGTGTGATCGGGGGCTAAATGTTGAATTTGAGTCAAGTTAAGGTCAACATGTCCCAACTTTCGATTTTGAATTGGCTTGGGATGGTTTTGTTGTACTGTAGATCTGTTTTTTTTTTTACTTTGATTTGTTGATTAAGCTTAGCTGTAAGCCTTGATGAATTCAACCTTGTTTATGACTGTCCAACTTGATTTTAAAATATTGTACAAAACAGTAAAAGATGAGCCTAAATATAAGTTAGTTTAAATAGTAGGAATACATATGATTGGTGGGCGGTGGCATCAATTGAACAGGTCGCATAATCATGTTTTATCTTTTATTTTTTCTATCAAAAACTCTTTCTGGATTCAAGTCTTAATGGCCATTATTAACTGATAATGTACTAGTTAAGGGGAAAGCTTTATAACCGACCAAATTTCACCGCCATAGTCAGCGAAGCATTGACATATCATGGTCTCTTACATTTTATGAGGCCTATCGCATACTTACTATTGTCCCTTGTAGCATTGACATATAGTTTTTGAACCCTGTACATGCACAAATTGTGCAGTATTGAATATTTTTTGCAGTACATTTGTAGCTTAATATTTGCTAGTCTGTGTTTTTTGTTATCTGACATTCATCAAAAGCTGAATTCTTCTCAAATATTAGAATTGTGACATGCAAGACTGAAAAACTTATGGGCAACATAGGACCATTAAATGTTACCTTTCCTTTGTGTAATTTTTGCAGGCTAACGCAGCATCTGGTATGGCTGTCAACGATGAATGCAAGTTGAAGTTCATGGAGCTTAAGGCAAAAAGAACATATCGTTTCATTATTTACAGAATCGAGGAGAAGTCGAAGGAGGTTATTGTTGAAAAGCTTGGTGAGCCAGCACAGACCTATGAAGATTTTACTGCCTGTCTTCCTGAAAATGAATGCCGCTATGCTGTGTTTGATTATGATTTTCTGACCCAAGAGAACACCCCGAAAAGCAGGATATTCTTTATTGCATGGTGAGTTGGTTCTTGGTGTGTTTTGATGATCATTACTTGTCATCTTGTCTCTAGTTTGCTTCCATTTATGCACATTTAATATCTGTTTAGGTCTCCTGATATCTCACGAGTCAGAAGCAAGATGATTTATGCAAGCTCCAAAGATCGTTTTAAGAGGGAACTAGATGGAATTCAGGTTGAGTTACAAGCAACCGATCCAACTGAAATGAGCCTAGAAGTTTTCAATAGTCGCGTACTCTGAGCACAAACTTCGACCTTGTGGAATGGGGTGGTCTCGGTTCAAAATCCCTTTGCACTGAATTAAATGTTCATGATTAGATGAATGTCAAAGTTGCTGAAGACATGATATTCAGACTCCCATTTCCAAGGTTCACGACTCTCGAGCTTCTGCTAAACAAACTATTCAAATCATGCGTCGGTTATTGCATCTGGATTTCAATGTTTTAGATCGTGTTCGTGTCTCATCCTTGTGTGGCGTCCATGAACCAATATCACCCAACTGTTTGGGAACGGGCAGATAGCTGTATATCTGTCTGCCGTTGTGGTTCATGTACTTGTTTGTTTCCTATAGTCTGTCACGCCTATTGGTATACTGCTTTTATCACGCTGGCCTAGTACGTTCATTCCTTGTGCAAGATATTCTTTCAGTTATTCTATGCCTGCGGGCCTTTGTTCAACAGTGGGACAATGAGGGCAGGAAGATTCTCCACTGGCAGGGATGGGAATGATCATTCAACAAAGTATCAAGTCTAGTCTATAAGGTTTTGACAACAATCTCTCTCCTAGTGTACTAATCCAATACAGTAGTGTGGCAATAATACTCATGAGTGAACTTAAATAATCACACACATGCTATCGCATTGATTCTGAGGATGATGAAATAATTAATATGCAAGGCGTAAATTCGGACATATCGCATTCATTTTGATCGTCTCTTTGTATGGTATGGACATAACAGCACTGGATTGCATAGGTTAGTCCATTTCATCAGAGTTCTCCGCCTGGCTTCTCCTGGCACATCTCCATTCAGATAATAAATGCCATTTCATTGCTAATTCTGGCACAATTTCATAAATATTTTTCATCCTATTTTGTTCCACTCTTAGCCTCCTCCCAATACTAGTTGACGAAACTGAGCAGCTAAGTTTAAGAAGAAACGATCGAACCCTAGGTCGTATTGGCAGCTTCAGCTTCGATTCTGCTCCGACAGTCGCTGCCATCGTTCTGCTCGAGCGCTGCTCAGATCTGGATCGATTAGATGAAAATCAAGTTAATTAATTTATGTGTATTTTTACTTTCTTTAGGTGCAGTTATGTATAAGAAACTACAAAAGGGTGATATTGTATTTTACAAACTTTGGGGTTCTGAATAAATACAAAGCTCCCTCTTTCAATGAAGCAACATATTTTTTGCCCCGAAATCCAGATTTCGATCTCGCCTTCGTCGTTTTCTCCGGCGAATCTTTCCGATCAGATTTATGTCAGCTTTGCACTCGGTTTTTGCATGGTATCAGAGCCGATCGGCACAATCCTGGCATAGTTTTCTGCCTAATTTTCTCTCGCTACAGTTTTTGCATCATTTTTCCAGTTCTGAAAAATAGAGAATGTTGATCCAGTTAGAGTTGCTGTTGGTTCAGGCGCATCACATATCACCGACGCTGGCTCTGGATTGGTCCCAAGGATTGCCGGTAAGCATAATAATCCTTGCGATGATCCATTTTATGTTAATAGCAATGAGAACATAGGTGCTTCCTTAGTTACACAACCTCTAGGAGGAATGGAGAATTATGTTACCTGAAGAAAATCCATGATCCGAGCTCTCTCTTTTAAAAAATGTCTTGGATTCATCAGAGGCAGTTTTCCTAGATCTGAGGGATCCATATGAATTAGAGAGATGGGAGAAATGCAATAACATTGTTATTACATGGATTACCAATTTTGTTTCTAAGGAAATTGCTAGCTCACTAATTCACTTGGATGATGCTAAGGATGTACGGATGGCTTTAGAATCATGGTATGGAGGTTCCAATGGACCTAAGCTATTTGCGTTACAAGAAGAAATAACATCACTTAAGCAGGGAGAGATGACAGTTAGGGTCTGCTCTTTATAGCTGAAGTTATACTTAACTCAAGTGAACTTAATTAAACTTCTTAACTGAATTTAACTTAATTTAAGTTAAAAATAATATAATTTTTACATACTTTCCACATAAATGTAATTGCAACACAAAGCGTACAAGAGTTAATTTAGACATTGATTGAAGAAGGATTGTATTTCGATTCGGTTGAGATTCCTTTATTTGTGGTTCAATTGATTGAACAAACTTGGTGTTCCATTCAATTGAACCATAACCAAAGCTTCTGTCGACACCTTCCCTTCACCTTAAACAGCAAAAACAAATCAATTATTGTTGTCGACACTCCTTCTCTCATCGACCGCCTTCACCATTTTTCCAGATCTCTCTTGTACACAATATGGTTCACCTCCGCCTTCATCCAGTCGAATCTCCTTCCACTTTCCTTAACCCCACGCACAGTCCGAATCCCCTTGTCCCCACTCCCCCTCCTCCTCTCCTAATCTCCGATTCCAGAAACCACATCGGCTCCTCCGGCTTCGGATCCCCCCAACACCTTGACCAAGCCTGTGTGGGATACAGTGAAGCTCCGCCTGTCAAGGATTGTTACGAATTTGAAGCTTGTGATGTCCGTAACCGAAGGGCGTAAATCATGAAGCTTGTGGTGTCCTGGCTACGGCGCAAATCGTCTTATCCAAGGGCTTAGAAGGTGTACCAAGGTAATAATTTGGTAGCTCCAAAGTTAATTTCATCTTCGACAACTGAACTTATAATAGGTTGGTAGGTGAAACGGATGTTGAACTAAGGATCGTTTCTAGGAAGATTGCACCTATCAGTCCTCACAATTACTGAATTCAGGGAATGCGGCGGCAGATTTAAGTCCAGTCACAATTTTGGTGATTTCCAGCTTCAGTGCGAAGGAGAAATTTGCAAGTAACATTTATCATTTGGTACACCACTTTGATAGAAATTTGCAGCTTCAATCCGTATCTAATTTTTTTTGTTAATATCTGGGAAGGATTAATATTTATGTTGTGGCAGCTAGCACTTAACTACAAACAATTAAGAGGTATTATTCATGTTGATGGTTTTAAGAATTGCACTGATTGCGTTTACTTTTTTATGGTCATTTGTTCAAATCCTTATTCTTGAAATATTATAGTATGTGGAATACGGAAGAAAATCGACGGATTTTTAGACTTTTAATAGAATTGAGAAATGTCGGGAACGTTGGTACGATAGATTGGATGAAGGTGGACAACATGTACAATTCACAATCATCGTCGCAAAGAAAATTTAAACAGATGATGAATCACTACAGCAGTTGCAAAGCAAAATGGTCAGCTTGGATAGATTTGGTGTTCTGAAAAACACCTGGAGAATACTTAGGAACATGCCTCAAGCTTCAGATGTACTCCAAATAGATATAATTCTAACTGCTTTTACTCTACATAACTTTATTCGCATGCATAATCTGAGGATATGTATTTTAGAACATGAGTTGGTGCAGGGGACGGCTGATTCTAATCTGTTCGATGTAATTCGAAAAGAACAGATGAATCAGGTGCGAAACTTCATAGCATCCGAAATTATGCTAGCACATCCTGACAATGCACCTGAAGATATGATGGACGAAGATGGTGATATGTAATACGTCTTCTATGTAAATTATCAAACTACATTCAATACAATGATAAATTTTTCATTATCGTACTAGTTTGTATATCATTTCTTATATATCAAAAAAATTTACTTTATGATTTCTCATAAATCAAACAACATTTCATGATAAATTGTATTGAGAAACGAAAAGGGGAAGCAATCTTATTAAAGGATGTTCACATAACTTAATTTAACTTAATTTAAGTACTGAAAATTTAAGTTCTAAAAACAGAGCCTTAGTAGTTACTATGTGAAGTTGAACTATCTATGGGGAGAGGAGGATGCCATGACAAATCAAGACACATGCATTTTAGGCTCAGCATGCAGGTCAACAATGTTTATGTTATGAAAAAGATCATTAGATAGAACTATGAAGTTTTTTATTGGACTTAATGAAGCACATTTCCAGATAAGGTCACAAATCTTACCTATTGAGCCTTTGTCCAGTCTTGATAAAATTTACTCAATGGTCTTGCATTATCAGATTCAAAGAAGTATTGGCAGGTCTCCTCATCCTGAAGTGTCAGTCATGAATATTTCCAACAGTCCTCAAGCCATAAGCCATCAAGGAAATTCCTACAATGCACAAAACTAGCACAGTGTTCAGAATGGGAACAAACAAGGAAGAAATACTGGAAATGCTGTCATTAATTATTTTGGAAACAACAAGCCTAAAAGAGATTTATTTTGCACACATTGTCAAGCATCTGGACACACAAAAGAATTTTAATGGAAACTAAATGGCTATCCACCAGGCTATAGACAGGACAAACGCTTTCAAAATAAACGAGGTACAACTCATAATATGGTTATTGATAATGTTGTTGCAGGAGAAGAACATGAAAATCAGTCTGACAGTCAATCTCAATTGAGTTCTATCAAGATGAGCCAAGAGCAGATCAACAAGCTAATGCCAATCCTAAATGCTCCTGCTCCTAACACTCATAGCACTCATATGGCAGGTATTGCTTGCCTTGCCTCAATCAATTAGAATAAATTTGACTGGATTATCGATAGTGGAGCAACTGACCATATCACACCTCATGAACAACTTTTGACTGATATTACAAGACTGCCTACTCCTTATACTGGGATCAGCTATTTTAGTTACTCATACTGGGAATTATCCTCTAATTGAGGAAATTATTCTGAAAAATGTCCTTTTAGTTCCCGGTATCAGATTCAACTTGATAAGTGTTTCCAGCTTGATGAGTGATTTGAATACAGATCTTGAGTTTACTAAAAAGGATTGTTATATTCAGGACTCAGTAAAGCGGATTTTCCTATGGATTGGTGAGGCTCGACAAGGACTACTTTACTACAAGGGAACTGACAAAGCACATTGCTATATAGTACAGAAAAATAAAGTTTCCTTTTCACTTTGGCATATGAGACTTGGTCATGTACCATTTGCTAAAATGACTCGCAGTTTGAAAAATTATATTCCTGATTTAGACACTAATGATCAAGTTTCACAATGTACTGTTTGTCCTAAAGCAAGGAATTCTCGCTTACCATTTCCTTCTAACACTACTTGTAGCAAAAATATTTTTGAACTTATTCATGCAGACATTTGAGGACCTTACAAGGTTCCTACACTAAATGGAGCAATGTATTTCCTGACTATTGTAGAAGATTTCCCAAGGATTTTTCTCATGACCACTAAGAGTGAGGCCAGTGATTACTCGATAAAGTTTTTCAATATGGTAAAGATGCAGTTTTCAGTTCCTTTTAAAACTCTTGGCACAGATAATGGTCAGGAATTCCTAAGCTCTAAGATGAAGCATTTTCTGAGTTCAAATGAGTGTCGACACCAGACTAGTTGCACATATAGTCCCCGGCAGAATGGAGTAGTAGAAAGGAAAGACAAACACTTACTTGAAATTGCGCGAGCTCTGAAGTTCCAATCATCTGTTCCAGACTGTTTTTGGGGTGAGTGTGTTCTCACTTCCACCTACATAATAAACAGACTTCCATCAATGATTTTGGACAGCAAAACACCTTTTGAGACTTTATTTCAACAGAAGTCTGATTTCTCTCATTTACGGACATTTGGTTGCCTATGTGGATCTTACACCTCATAAAGACAAGTTTGCACCCAGGGCTCATCCTCGTGTCTTTTTGGATTATCCCTTCGGACACAAAGTTTATAAGCTTTTGATCTAATCACTCACAACATCAAGGTGGGAAGGGATGTTATATTTCGAGCAAATATTTCCTTTTGCACATACTGACGCAGTTAAATCTAATGAGGTACCCTTTCCAGCTCAGATAAATATTCTTGATTTTCCTGGTCATGATCTATTTCCTGATGTTACTATGCATCAGCCTGATCTTATCCCTGAACCTTCACAATCTATTGTTGGCAATACCCCTATTGTTCAGCCTCGAAGGTCAGGGAGAGTTACGCAAAAACCTATCAAGTTAAAGGATTATGTTTGTTCTACTGTTTGCTCTGCTGTTACAACCTGCAAATATCCCTTAAGTGACTACATAGATTACTCTGACTGCTCTCAACACTTTGCAATGAACCTGATTTCCTTAACAGAGCCTAAAACCTTTAATCAAGTTAAGAAACATCCAGAATGGATGCAAGCTATTGAAAGTGAAATCAAGGCTCTCAAAGACAATCAGACTTGGGAGATAACATCTTTACCGGCTGGAAAGAATGCAGTAGGCAGCAAATAGGTTTATAAAATCAAGAGAAAAATCGGATGGCTCAGTGGAACGTTTTAAGGCACGTCTAGTGGCAAAAGGGGTTACACAGTTGGAGGGTCTTGACTATCACGAAACTTTTCCTCCCGTTGTTAAAATGACTACTGTAAGGACACTTCTTGCAATAGCTACAACAAAAGGATGGCCTCTTTGTCAACTAAACGTCAATAATGCATTTCTACATGGCACATTGAATGAGGAGGTATATATGACAATTTCACAGGGCTTTTATGATGATGCTAAGTCAAAGGGCAGGTTTTCCGCTTACTTAAAAGCCTTTATGGTTTAAAACAAGCCTCCAGGCAGTGGTTCGCCGAATTTAGTGATGCATTACTAAGTTTTGGATTTAAGGCTGGTCTACATGACTATTCCTTGTTTACTTACTCAACCTCGAAGGATTTTATATCTCTTTTGGTCTATGTTGATGACGTTGTCATCACACGAACTTCTTCTTCTCTTATCTCTGAGATAAAAGAGTTCATTCATTCCAAATTTCAAATCAAAGACCTTGGACCTTTACACTATTTTTTGGGCATTGAGGTGGCTCATTCTTCTACTGGACTTGATTTATGAGGCAGGACTCACCGGGTGTAAACCATTTTCTACACTTATAGAGGCTAAACACAAACTGGCTCTTTCTACAGCCTCTATTCTACGTGATCCTACCCCCTCTTGTCGTCTAGTTGGTCAATTGATCTATCTGACTATTACTCGCCCTGATTTAGCCTATGCAGTTCACATTTTGAGTCAATTTACGGCTAAACCTACTAAGAAACATCTACAAGCAGCTCATAGAGTTTTACGTTACCTCAAAGGTGCTCCAGCTCAGAGTCTCTTCTACTCCGCTCAGTCTTCTCCTACTCTGACAGCATTTTGTGATGCTGACTGGGGTTCTTGCCCCTTGACCAGGTGTTCTGTCACTGGTTTTGCAATCCTGCTCGACTCTTCTCTAATTTTCTGGAAGACAAAGAAACAAGCAGTTATTTCCAGGTCATCTGCTGAGGCTGAGTTCGTACTATGGCTCAAACTTGTTGTGAAATTATTTGGCTTACCGGACTTCTTCAAGATTTACAGATCTCTATTCAACTCCCAGGTGACCTATATTGTGACAACTAAGCACGTTGAGATCGATTGCCATGTCGTCCGGCAGCATGTTGTTTCTCGGTTCATTCGCACCCTCTTCATCAGTAGCTCGGAACAACCAGCAGATTTATTTGCTCATATCTGGATCTTGATCGATTTGCTCCAAGCTCAGCATGTTCAATTTCTTGCATGCGCTGAAAATCAAGTTAATTAATCTATCTGTATTTTTACTTTTTATAGGTGCAATTGTGTATAAGAAAATACAAAATGGGTGATATTGTATTTTACAAACTTTAAGGTTCTGTATTTAAACAGAACTCCCTCTTTCAATGAAGCAATACATTTTTTTGCCCTGAAATCCATATTCTGATCTCACCTTCATCAATTTCTCCGACGAATCTTTCCGATCAATTTTCTGTCAGCTTTGCACTCGATTTTCGCAAGTCGATCAATGGAGTGGTCGTAGGCATCAGAGTTTAAGAGAAAGCTGTGTTTTTCATTAACAAAAAAAAAAAATGCTGGAAAATTTTCGAAAATTACAACTAGGTCCCTGTTGTTTTCAATTGTATAGAGAACAACTAAAGAAACTACACTTGCATCCGTCTTTTTAAGAATACACGACACACCCCTATTTTAAATAGACAACATCCCGCCATTAATGAAGTTGTGCAGCTCAGCCTGGAGCATGCGGCTCGTCACCCCCCGCAAGGCCAGCGTATGAAGAAAATTCGAGACGCTGAGCTCAGAACACAAACGATGCAAAGGACCAGCTTTCAGTTGCTTGGTAAATATATTAGCTGGCTAATCTGCAGTCTTGATGAATCGGGGAGTAATGAAACTAGAGGATACATGTTGGCGGGTGAGATGACAATCCAATTCCATGTCTTTGGTGCGCTCGTGAGCCATACCAGTTCGCATGATGTCTGTGCCATGGAGCGATATTCAGCTTCAGCATACAAAGGGGACGCAATAACTTGTTTCTTGATCTTCCAGCTGAATAAAGATGAACCAAGTAGAACACAATAACCGTAGACAGATCACCTGGTAATTTGGCATGTGGCCAACTCAGCATCACAAATTGATGTGAGGGAAAGGAACCAATTATTGGCATAAAAGAGTCCTTGAGAAGGAGCTCCTTTGATGTAAGGAAGGACTCTCTGTGCTGCGTAAGTGATCTTCACTAGGTTGATGCATAAACTGGCTAAGCACATGCACTGACAAGGCAAGATCAGGTCGAGTAATTGATCGGTTAATTTATCGACTAAATATTAACTTATTTACAATGGATTTTTGTTAGTTTCCAAGACTTCTCAATGTCATTTTATCACGCTACTCTTGTTCAAGGTTAAAGTTTACTAAATTGAAGTTGTGTAGCCCATTTGGAGCAAAATAGGAAAAAAAACACAAAGATTCAAACGAAAACAGACCTAATATCTGCAGATTGACATATTCCTCTTCAAATGCTTGCCGAGAGCATGATCATGGTCGGATTGAGGCATATCGTAGCTTGTTGGAAAGTAACACAAAGGGCTACAACTTTCTAATTTACCTAAAGATGAAATTCGAAGCTTTAAATGGCCCAAAAAAGTGATTGAAGTTAGAATCATGATGCAGAGTGAATAGTAGCCCATACTCATTCGAGCTAGGTAAGACAGATACGTCGTACCAATATACGGTCGTACCGAAGGCCAAGTACGGGTTGGACGCTCTGAATGTCTTTACGTCGTATCATCAATATCATTCATGAGCAGTACGACCGATATTATCATACCATAAAGTGTACAGGCATACCAAGCATATTGGTATGGGCATACCTTAAGCAATATGCCCGTATTGCTTCGCGGGTAGTACGACCATACCGGCATGGGGTACGATCGTATTGGGTCGATATGGGTGCAGACTCTGAAGACAAGATCTACTTCTATAAATAGCAACTCAAAGATTAGACCTAATTTTTGAAAATAGAAAAGACGACTCAAGACTATAAGAGATTGAAGATCGGTTTCGTAGTGAATGATTCTTCTTTACTTTCCGTTTTTTCTTCTTTAATTCTTTTTTATACATGTATTCTGGATTTTTATCGTCATGATAAGTGAGTAGTCGTCTTGTTTCGGGATCTTATGGATCCCGTGTCGTATCAACTCTTTTCATGCGAATTGAATATAGACTTCACTTTGAATCACATGTATTTTTTGATCCTACATTGCTTGATGCCATGTTTTATGCTAATTTGTCATAAAGATAAGAACCAATATCATCGTAGTTGAGGTAATTCACTGAAATTATGTAAGATTGATATCTAATCATAGTAACCATGTTGGTAGTAAATGATTTGATAGAGGAGTTAACATCACTTGTTTGAAAAATATGTTCTTAATGGATTCCTAACGTAATTAGTAGTTATTAATGTTGATTGGATATTAATGGTTAGGAATAATCCAGTGTATGCCTCGCTGGAAGGACTCGAAATACAAAATATGTCGCGAAAGTAATGATCCAGGAGTATCTGGCTTACTTATATCACACATGGTTTATTCTCATTCATCGTATGATATGAGTAACTATATGTTTTGTTTCATGAATTGAGTGGTGAGTACGTGTAAAGTTTGATTCTGAAATAATGATTTTATTTGCATAATCTTGTTCTTGAGTCAGAATCACTTAGTTAAGTGCTTGCAATCCTTTTTAAAAGATTAGAATAGCTAAACAAAGGCATTTGCTTCTTGGATCGACCATTGAAGTTACCAATGTTATAAATTCTCTTTACTACAATTTGACCTCCAAAACACAACTTTGACAACTAGGAGTTAAAATACGTATGTGAGTAATGTTCATGTAGATCAGCTGGCCGACCAGTCTTTGATAACCAGTTGGATCAGGGATTAATGGCGCAGTGAATAAGCCCAGCTTGATCTTTGTATTCATGGGAGTGGTTTAGGGCTTGCAGCTAAGGAGGCCAGCCTCACAAAGGAGGTTCAAGGCATACTGTCTTTGGTTCATAAATACACCGGAAGAAGATCTCGCAGAAGTCCCAAAGAAATATATGAGATGACCCAAGTCCTTTATCTTGCAGTTGGAAAGGATGAACTGCTTCACCTCCTGAATGGCAACAGCTAGTCCCAGTGAGGACTGCATCATCAACATAAACCAGCAAGGCCAAGAAGACGCTATTCTTATGATTGAATATATAATCATATGAGATGAGAGCTTCACTAAATTTGCTGAACCATTGCCTTGAAGCTTGTTAACGCCAGATACACTCTTAATTAGCTTACACACCTTACCTTATGCCTTGTCCTTTTGGAAGAAATCAGGAGTTAAGGTCATGTAAACCTTCTCATCCAATTGCCCATGCAAGAAGGCATTGTTGATTTGTTGTCATCAGGTTGGTACAATGGCCACCCCTTGGAAGCTCCTGGAGAGAAAAGGACTCAAACCATGTTCATCTTCACAATTGGAGCGAAGGTTTCATGATAATCGAGCCCCTCCATCTGTGCAAAGCCCTTGGCAACGAGCCTGGCCTTGTAAGGCTCAATGGTTCCATCAGAAAATCTCTTTATATCTTGAAAACCCACTGCATTCTTTCCTGAAGGAAGGTCAGTAATAACCCATGTGTTGTTCTCTTGCAAGGCTGTAATTTCAGCTTGCATTGTAGAGTTCCATTAAGAAGACTTGCTACCTTGTGTGTAGCTGGTGGGCTCAGAATCAGAAATAAGTTGCCGTGCATAATGCTGATGAGATGGGGAGCAGCTTGAGTAATCAACATATGATGCAGGTAGGGGATATAGAGTCTTGGTGACCCCTGAGTTACAGATGAAGTCTTTGAGTAAAACATATGCTTTGTGGACCCGTTCAGATCTCTTAACCAGTCCTTGCATTGCATGATCAATATTGATGCAGTAGAACTCCATCTTCACTTGAGGGATCCAGAGAATGAATATGAGGCAATGTTGGGAGGGCATGAATCAGAAGATGCCTCAAAAGAAAACTGGTCTTCCTTGAATATAACATCACTGAAAACAACAATGGTGTGAGTGTGTAAGTTGAAGACTTTATAACCTTTTTGCCCAAACCTCTTGGAGCAAATTTGGACGTGGCAGGACAAGTATTTGTTATGTAACAGAGGCAGCCAAAAGTTCTCATGTGATCACACGTTGGTGGGACGTCAAAGAGAACCTCAAAAGGGGTTTGATTTCTCAAGACTGAATTGGGTAGTCTGTTGATAATATATGGGGCTGTCATAATACAATCTCCCAAAGCTGATCAGGCATACTTGATTGGAACTTGAGTGCTCTTGCAACTTCCAACTTTCTACTACCCCATTCCGCTGAGTCTAGTACGTAGTATGTACAAGATGTCTGGTGTATACATCCCTTGTCTGCTAAGAATTGGGTCACTTTAGTGATAGTAACCTTTCTGCCCCCGGAACATTGATGCATTTCCCAAACTGTGTAAGAGTCATTTTGTAAAACTGAATGAGAAACTCACTAGCTTCTCCTTTGTTAAACATCATGCAGGTCCATGTCGACCTAGAGTGATCTTTCACAATAGTTAAGAAATACCTCGCACCTAAAATAGTAGGAACATGGAATGGTCCCCAAATATCACCATGCACAAGATCAAACAATTCTTCACTAACAGAATTACTATCATAAAATGGTAATTTTGTTTGTCTTGTTTGAGGACATGTAGAACAATCTTTCAGTTCTCTCCCATTGTGCAATTCAGGTATATATTTACTCATCTCGGCAGACATTTTATTGAAGGGAACATGACCCAGTCTTTGTGCCATCCTATAACGATTTCATTACTGCGCTAAGAAGGCAAACATGAGGTTAAGGCTTGTGGCTTGAACTGGTAAAGTACTTCCTCTAAATCACCAATCTCTTGCACAATCTGACTTGCTTGGTCCCCTGTATATAGCAACCCTTGTTAGTGAAACTGATGGTCAGTTGGGAATTATTAGCTAATTTACTAACAAAAATAAGGTTGAATTTAATTTTTGAAGCCAATAGAACATTATGAAGCTTCACCCTTTCAGTAAGATCATAAGATCCCGTGTGAGTAACTCTAATTCTGTCACCATTTGGTAATAGAATACTATAATGGTCTAGCAACTCCCTAATGTCTTTGAGTAAATGTATATGAGGTGTGATTTGATCAATGCTGCCACTATCTATGATCCAGATATCCTCATCCATTCTAGTAGAATTTAGGCAAGTAATACCTGCTAGATGATCATTCTTGTGGCCTTCATCATTGAGAAACTCCATCAATTTTCTATAGTAGTCCTATGTCAGATTGTCAGCTGCCAACCTGCCCTGCATCATTCTGATCAGAAGAAACATTATTAATCATACCACGCTTATTGTTAGCATTAAATCTTGTAGCATGTCTTCTTAGTGTGTCCTTGCATTTGGCAGTAAGCTAGTGCAAAACAAGTTTCTCCCATTTTTGTTGTTATTTGAAGCTCTGTTTGTGGTAAGACTGCCCTCATCAACCCCAGAATCTTTGATTTTGTGATTCCCTTTTGCACTTCATCTTGCACCATCATAGAGTAGACCTCATCTATGACAAGTGGCTTTAGTGGTAGAATCTATGTCCTGATTTGTCCATGGACATCATTCAGCCCCATCAAGAACTGCATCACTCGAGCCAGTTCTTAATTTCTTTCTCGTCATGCACTTGGTGGACTAGCAGGCTTGTCCAAGATCACATAGTTCCTCATCATTCAATGCTTCCTCTTCTCCCCACAGCTGTATCAATTTACAATAATACGCAGTCACATCCTGCATGCAGTCGCGAGAATGAATCAATGATGCTCCAATGTCCTTGAATACTGAATTGATGATCCATGAAAGAATGATGTCCCAGTGTACCTACTAGTACGGATCGTTAGGCCGAGGAAACTACCGCCTCACAAATCCCAACTTCATCTTCACCGCCATGGCCATTTCCATCAATTTCCTCCATGGAATGAAATTTAGTGGTTGTGTAACCAATGACACACCTATCGCTTCATTTTTACTCACATAGAGAGGATCATCTACTCCATGACCAAGCTATTCAAGTTGTGCATTCGCCATGGACGCACCTCTCAAGCTTCAAGAAACTCACCAAGAAAACTAACTCAGCAAGAAAGCTCACCTTGACTGCTACGCCGGTTCTGATATCGTGACGACACTGAGTAGCAAGCGTAAGAAGAGAATGATCGAACCTAGGTCGATCGATCGAGCAGTGGTGGGCGTAGAGAGTTTGGGAGAAAGTTATGTTTTTCATTAAAAAAAGCTCAAAAATATGTTAATAACAGATTTTGAGAATTTACAGCTAGGTCACCGATGATTTCAATTGTACACAAAACAACTAAAAGAATTACACTTGCATTCCTGTCTTTTCAACAATATAGGAGACACCCCTAGTTTATATCGATAGCACTCGGCCATGAATGAAGTGAGTAGTTGGCTTGTCACTAGTCACCCTTATTCAAATGATTCCACTTTCCACTGACACCTCAAATTCTATACCTTTCACCAAATAAATAGTTCCTTCCTCAAATTCTCATGCATATGATTAGTCTGATGATTAATTAAGTATAATTTGTTCGAACAATTACTGAAATTATCCTAGAACAAGTAATTACAGAAATTTAAAGACATTGTTACCCAATTCCGCCAACGTGCCTACGTCTGGGGGCTATTCCAAGCCCACCGGAGAACAATTCTGACAGAATCGTGATTAGCTCAAAACTAAATAAAGGAACTGTTAGGGACCTGAACGTAGTTTGCAGGTACTTGTACCTCAGAGTTTTAGTGCACAGCGGAATTCGTCTAAAGATTAGTTTTATTAATCTATAGACTATACAAATACTTACACTATTTGTATACAAGTAATAATATATCTCACTATTACAAAACTCAGTCACTTACACCTGATGATTCCAAATCACCAATCGTGACTTCCAGAGACAAGTCCCTCCAACGATTCCCCGAATCGTCCACTCGCCTCCAACTCTCCGAAGGTCAGCTCTTGATGCACGGATGTCTCACTCAAGCTTCAGCGCTGCTCCTCCTTCTCTGAACAATCTCTGTTCAACCGTTTGAGAGATGCACCAAGCACTTGTGTCTCTTTCCACACTTAAAGAGCCACACTTAATTGCATTTACTCCATGCTATTATTGCGTGCCTTAATCCATGCTTTACTCCCTTTACTTATTGCGTGCAATTACTATCAATTACTCCATGCAATAACTGTCGAGTCCATGGAACTTCAACTTCCTCCGAAGTGCTTGTCCAGCTGCCAACCCAGCGGCCAACCCAGGTTCATGTCCCTTACGCAGACTCTGATAGGTACATGATCCTGCACACTCAGTCAAGGTTTTAACCAGGTGTTGTCATCATCAAAATCACACGAGGTACATGATCCTCAGGATCCAACATTTTCCCCCTTTTTGATGATGACAAACCCACAAGAGAGGAAAACAGAATAATCAAACATGGCAAACCTCAGTCCTAGTTATCTAACTAGTCTCAACTATCCACTGAATCAAAATGGGAACAATTCCCCCTAAGCCCAAGCAGGGACTTATAAGCAGTATCAAGAACAGATACCTGACATGATTCCCCCTGGATAGGTACTCCACTACCTCTTCCCCCTTTTGGCATCATCAAACAAGGGTTAGGCAGTAAACACAGATTAGCCATAAGCAGAGATATCCACCAAATGCAATTAAAAATTGAAAGCAATTCAAACTTCAATTTTAAAAGCTAAATGTCAAGGGTGTTCATCACACGTACGGATAAGAAAACAAGGGATTAACATGGCTTGGATGAAGAAATGGGCAAGTCTTTGAAGGCAGGAGGTACTGGCATTCAATGTTTCAGGTTCGTGAACCTGACCCGGACACTAGGCGTATAATTTTGCCAACCTCCTTTGCCACTTGACCAACTGCTTTCTTTACTGCTCCTAGCTCTTCAGTCAACTGCGCCATGCCTTCTTTAATTTCAATAATCCCGCTTTCAATCTTTTTCAGCCTCTGCTCCATGCCAGCTTGATCCCCAGGGACCTGAACCTCTTCCACTGTGAAATTTCAAGTGTCTCTACTTATGCAGATTTGTGAACTAGCAGTTGCTGCAGCACACTCTTTTTCACTTAAATGTATGCACAGCAGACAATGAATAGGACACAGATTTGTTCACCCAGTTCAGCCAATCTGCCTACGTCTGGGGAGGACTATTCTCCAGTCCTCAATCCACTCAACCAAAGGTTCAGATCACACTAGGTTACAACGCACGCAACCTATGCTACTTTAACCCCGTGTGGACTACTCAACACAATCAGAACAAGCTCTGATTTGTGCCAGCACACCCTCTACAATATGTCAGTCTAGAATAGCTACAATCCTCTTCAAGAACTCAGCCTATTCTAGCCTACACTACTCAGCAGGGTTGCTGCAGCAACAGCTGTAACACCAGCTGAAGCACTCTGTCCGCGTCGCTCCAAGGCCTCCTGCCGAGCCGATCGAACCACTCCAAGAGCGCTGCACACTCTGAGTAACTCCCCCTCACTCAGTGACCACCTGCCACTAGTGAGTTCTTCCGCACGAACCTCGACCGAGCCTTCCACCCGTCAGCTCTCCCGCGGCTGCCTTTGATCAATCAACAAGCTCCACAGCTCTAAATTGGCTTCCAGATCAAAGCACGAATCAGTCTCTGCAAGACCTGACTCTCTTCTGCAATACGCACCACAGCTCTGCGCTCAACGCTCTGCCCGTGTATGTTGATCGAAGAACAACTTCCGTAGCACACCCAGAAAAAATCCTCTCTCTGAATTTCGTGTCTACTCTCGTGTATCACTCAGCTTCGATCAGCCTCTTCAGCCCTCGAACCTTCTGCTTAAATACCCTCACCACTTTTAAGCAATTTCCAGGTTTAGGCCATTGACCCACAAGATCAATTATCTCCTAAAATCTAGGAGATTAGATTTGATTAATATCTTGAAGCATATCTCCTTCTCTGACTGATAATCCTTGCTGAAATATGCTCAGCAGCATTTTAGAAATTCTTCAAAGCACTTTCACAAAGCTGCCAAACCTTCAAAACGCACCCAGCACAAAATTGTTATTCGGACAGTTGAACTAGCTCTTGAACCAGCACCTGCTGCAGCATCCCCTGCTGCATCTGTTGCTGGTTTACTTCTGCTGGCCTCCTTGATTGAGCTGCAGCAGCTCCTTGTTCACTCATGCTGGTTTTGTCAAACACTGCCATACTTGCATTATCAATCTCCCCCTTGGCATTTTGACAAAACCTTAAGGCCAATGCACTCTTCCGAAAACCAGAAACGAAATACTCTAAATAAAATTAATAGAGAGTAAGTAGATGAGGCCACACTCGGCCATAGCATACTGACCACGCAAGGTCAAAAAAAAATGTGTTTCAATATTCAGCAGTGTCAATATTCAGCAGCATATAAATCTTCTCTCCCCCTTTTTGTCATAGATGCTTAAGGGGCCTGCTCCTCATCCTCCAGGAACTCCAAGTCTCTGATGAGGCTCCTGATCTGTCCACGCCTGGCATCTCTCCTCTTGGCTTCAGCATCAAGAATAGCCAGCTCAGACCGGAGGTGACACACAATCCTGGCACGAAGAGCAGACTGGATTGTGGCAGCAGGGGGAAGAGATTCCTCCAAGGGAGCTGGAGCTGAAGAACCACCCATGAGAAGATCCTCATAGGCAACATCCACTGCATGTTTTCCCTTGAATAATTTGTGATCAACAGTAAAGACCTGCAGCTCCTCAGATAAGCCTTCAGTAATCGCTGCGAACTCTGGGTGCTGAGATACCATGATCCCATGGATGAGGGAGGGCAGCACAATAGGCTTGCTGGAGGAGGCACTCCCGGCATGTGTAGCAAGCTGAGGAAACATCACACTTCCCAGGCTGATCTTCCTCCTCTTTCCAATAGAATAAAGAAGGTTAGCAAAGTCTTTGTTGACCTTCCCTCTGTGAGAACTAGGAATCCAGTTCCTTGCACCAAGATGATACAGCAGAGCATACTTGGAGGTTAGCTCAGCTGCACTGAGATTCGGGCTGCCCCAAGATAGGCACACTCCCGCTGTAAGGGTCTTCGCCAATAATTCAGGCTTCACATCAGTGGGAGCCCTTGCATTCTCAGAAATCCCAAGAAATGCATCAATAATTTCCGGAGTAATAACCACTTGTTTACCCCTTACCCAGCTTCTCCCATACTCATCAGCTCCTTCGTCTCCAAATTTTTCTCTCATATTCACTATAAATTCTCTAACCAGAATAATATTGAAACGGTGAGGAAAGGTTAGGGACTTGAGCAGTTTTACCTCAGTCAGGAGCTCAATCATAGCAGCTGATCTATACTTGTCTTGCACCAGACGCTTCTCATGCACAATGTGTTTCCTCTCAACAGCACTCCAGGATTGAGAGACGCTTTTGTTCCTGAACCATGTGCCTCCGATAGTGAGAGCAGAGAAATCATCAGCTGCAGGACCTTTCTCAGAGGGTCCACCAAGAGATCCTGCTTCCACTTCTTCACTGGATGAGCTTTCACTACTGGAGCCTGGGATCAGGATAGGAGCTTTGCCCTTGTCTGAAGAAGGGGGATGTGCTGCAGCAGGTTCTAGTTCAGGGGACTCAGCAGCTGTTTCAACCCCTTCACCAATAATACCTGGAGACATGACCAGTGATCGGCACTCTTCTCCTGCAGGAACTGCTGCAGCAGTCTCTGCTGCTTGTTCTTCCTCTGAAGCAGCTTCAGTCATATCCGCTTCTGGCAGCACAGCAGAACCGGAGACAGGTTCTCCATCACGTACCAGCCGCCTCCTCTTCTGCGAAGCTTCTTCAGAGGGAGAGGACTCACTGTGCGACACAGGAAGAGGGTTTGGTTCCCACACAACCACCTCCAGCGGCTGAGCAGGGTCTTCGTTGCGTGCCTTGGTCCTTCTCTCAGACCTGCTTTGCCTGTCAGCTGCCAGATTCTTCTTCAGTCCGCGTGTCTTCACCATTGCTGCAGAGATGTGGAAGGAAGGAGGAGCGCACAGAGGATGATCGGCAGAGATTTCTGAGACGCCCTTTGCTCTTGATCTGTGCCCTAGAAAATATTTACCCGTTATTTTCTTTTCCTTTGAAGTGTAAGACACGTGCCTCTCATGTGCAAATATTTTCCTTTCCATCTTTAGCAACCAACACATGTGAACAAGCTAATTCGGACCAGGTTGCTGCAGCACATGTGAGCTTGTTCACCTATTCACTTCAGGCTGCAATTTTTGCTCAGAGGATCCTTGAGAGATTCTGGTGGAGCCTTCTTCACCCATACTTGGAATACACCAGAGCTTTTCTTCTTCTGATCTTCCAGCCTCCTAACCCTTTGTTTGGGTTTCCATATTTGTACCATCTTTGATTTACCCTTGTTTTTAGTAATCCAGTGCCCTTGTGCAGCAACATGAAATGGAGTCTTTGTGCAACATGTGCTGATTCTGGACTTTGCTCCCCCTTTTTCAGCTGGGCAAGTTCTGTGTTGCTGCTTCAGATTGAAGTTGATCTTCTGCTTCCCAACACTTGTACCAGTACTCCACTTGTCCTGAGACTTTTGTTTTGTTTGAGAAAAATGTTGTCCATGATGCTGCAGCATCCTCTTGTACACATGTCTAGATCCAATTTTCTCTGCCTTTTTTGAGAAGGCATCTGAATTCTTCTTCTCGTCTGTCTCACCATCTGAGGCTTTAATGAACACTGTCCCTTTAGAGCTTTCTTCACCAGTATATCCAAGCCCTGTTTTCCCTTTTCCAAGTCTTTGGTAAGATAATATTTCGTCCAGAATATTGCTCTGCGGGTCAGCTGTCTTGGCTGCTGCTGGAGTGGATTCAACAGAGGTCTGTCTTTCTGAATCTTCTCTTTTCAGAATAGTAACTTGATTATCAACTGAGGGTAGACATCTCCTTCGTTCTTCTTCCAAGAGATTTATTCTGTCAGTCAAGGTCTGATTGGTCTGAAGAACTGCCTCACATTGTTTGAGTATCTTCCTCAGAAGATCAGCAAAACTGTCAGATGAGTCATCGTCATCTTCACTCTCAGAGACTTCAATCCCATAGTGAATTTCTACCTTCTTTAGCTCATTGAGGTGGACGTCTGAAACACTTGTCAGCACAACACAGTTTTCTTCATCACTCTCATCCGAATCACTCCATTTTGCTGTCAAGGATTTGCTGTTCTTTTTCTCAGAATTCTTGAAGGGTTTGCTTGGACAATCAGCCTCAATGTGTCTGTACCCTTCACAGTTCCAGCATTGAACTCCCTTTTTCATCTCTTTCTTGTCATCATCGTCCAGTGCTGGTTCTTTCCCTTTCTTCTTTCTTTCACTGCCCCGTCTGAATTGTCTTCGCGAGGAAGAGCTTCTCTCAGTTCTGGATTCCATGTTTTTCAGAAACTTTCCTAGATTTTTAACCAGCATGCTCAACTGATCGTCTGGAACTGTCTGCTTGATTTCTGCTTCAGCCTTCAAACCAACATTCTTGTCCTTGGAAGTGGTGTCTTCTTTGACCAGTTTCATCTCAAATTGTTTGAGAGACCCCATCAGCTCTTCCAACCTCATGAATCTGACATTCTGAGCTTCTTCAATGGCTGTCACCTTCATGTCAAATTTTGTGGGCAGCGATCTGAGAACCTTTCTGATAAGCTTTTCTTCTGGAATGGGCTCACCAAGGGCATGAGCTTCATTTGCAAGATCACAGAGTTTAGCATTAAACTCAGTGATGGTTTCTTCATCAAGCATCCTCAGATTCTCAAATTGTGTGGCAATAATCTGGAGTCTTGACAGCTTTACTCTATCAGTTCCCTCATGGGCAGTTTGCAGAATCTCCCATGCTTGCTTGGCCATGTCACAGTTTGAGATCAACCTGAAGTTATTAGCATCAACTGCAGCAAAAATTGCATTCAGAGCCTTTGAATTACCAGTTGCTGCAGCACCTTCTTCAGCAGTCCATTCCTCTTCAGGTTTAATTCTTGTCACTCCTTGCTGATCCATGGTGATTGGGGGAGACCACTGAAGCACAACAGCTCTCCATGTCTTCTCATCAATAGCTTTGAGAAAAGCTTTCATTCTAGCTTTCCAATAACCATAGTTGCTCTCTTCCAGGAGTGGAGGTCTACTCGTGCTCTGTCCTTCCTTCATTGTCTTAGCAACTTCGGAGACACTGTAGGACCTTTTAAACTCTGTGTGTCGAGTTCCCGCTCTGATACCAATTGAAATTTCAAGTGTCTCTACTTATGCAGATTTGTGAACTAGCAGTTGCTGCAGCACACTCTTGTTCACTTAAATGTATGCACAGCAGACAATGAATAGGACACAGATTTGTTCACCCAGTTCGGCCAATCTGCCTACGTCTGGGGAGGACTATTCTCCAGTCCTCAATCCACTCAACCAAAGGTTCAGATCACACTAGGTTACAACGCACGCAACCTATGCTACTTTAACCCCGTGTGGACTACTCAACACAATCAGAACAAGCTCTGATTTGTGCCAGCACACCCTCTACAATATGTCAGTCTAGAATAGCTACAATCCTCTTCAAGAACTCAGCCTATTCTAGCCTACACTACTCAGCAGGGTTGCTGCAGCAACAGCTGTAACACCAGCTGAAGCACTCTGTCCGCGTCGCTCCAAGGCCTCCTGCCGAGCCGATCGAACCACTCCAAGAGCGCTGCACACTCTGAGTAACTCCCCCTCACTCAGTGACCACCTGCCACTAGTGAGTTCTTCCGCACGAACCTCGACCGAGCCTTCCACCCGTCAGCTCTCCCGCGGCTGCCTTTGATCAACCAACAAGCTCCACAGCTCTAAATTGGCTTCCAGATCAAAGCACGAATCAGTCTCTGCAAGACCTGACTCTCTTCTGCAATACGCACCACAGCTCTGCGCTCAACGCTCTGCCCGTGTATGTTGATCGAAGAACAACTTCCGTAGCACACCCAGAAAAAATCCTCTCTCTGAATTTCGTGTCTACTCTCGTGTATCACTCAGCTTCGATCAGCCTCTTCAGCCCTCGAACCTTCTGCTTAAATACCCTCACCACTTTTAAGCAATTTCCAGGTTTAGGCCATTGACCCACAAGATCAATTATCTCCTAAAATCTAGGAGATTAGATTTGATTAATATCTTGAAGCATATCTCCTTCTCTGACTGATAATCCTTGCTGAAATATGCTCAGCAGCATTTTAGAAATTCTTCAAAGCACTTTCACAAAGCTGCCAAACCTTCAAAACGCACCCAGCACAAAACTGTTATTCGGACAGTTGAACTAGCTCTTGAACCAGCACCTGCTGCAGCATCCCCTGCTGCATCTGTTGCTGGTTTACTTCTGCTGGCCTCCTTGATTGAGCTGCAGCAGCTCCTTGTTCACTCATGCTGGTTTTGTCAAACACTGCCATACTTGCATTATCACACTGCTTGATCTACAGCTTGCTTTGCTGGATCACGAATCCATCCTTTCTCCATGTCAAAGGATAGACCCATCTTTTTAAAGATGGCTGGTTCAAATTTTCTGACAACCGGGACCTCATTCTTCGGGCTCCCATACACACCATGGAACTCAAGGATTCGTTTGATAAACCTAGCAAAGCCTGCAATTTTGTACGAGTTCAGGTACTCCATCTGGTGCAGGATCAGCTTTGGAAGATTTATGCGCTCTTTCTTGATCATTTTATCCAGTATCAGCACATCTTCGAGCTGCACGAAGCTGGTTTTGGATCCCCTTTGCAGAAAGTTATTCACAAAAAGTTTGTGAAGGACCTTAACCTCTACCGACATGTACTTAGTCGGCACTTTTCCCGGCTCAGCTGTCCCACATATCCTCTGCTGGATCACGTATCTGTCCTCAGCCTCAGCAGGCCACACACCTTTTGTGAACTGATCATATCCAGCGTGCGGGATTCCCAGAATGTGGGCTAGGTCCAGACTGGAGATTCTTAACTCTTCCCCTCTGATCTTAAAGTCCAAATAAACAATGTTTCCTTTGACCTCCTTTGACAGCTCCTCATAAAATTCCATCACCGCATCCGGGCTGACAACCTCCTCAGCTGCGAACAGATTCTGCCACCCTTGGGCCTTAATCATCTCAAAAATATTATCAAGCTGCTGTTCTTTGAACCACTCTTCAGTGCATTCAATTTCCTCCAATAGCTCCTTCCTTTGAGCCTTTACTTTCTTGGTTGGTGTAGGCTGAGGTTCCTGAACCTCCTCAACAGCAATCTTTCTTTTCTTCTCCACTGGAGCCTTCGGAGGAGGGGGCTGAGCTCTGATGTGCCTCTGACTTTTCCTCACTGCTGACCTTTTGGATGAAGCTGAGGCTCTCACGATTTGCACATCATCACTAGATTCTGGAGATGACTCCCTGACAGCTTTTCCCTTCATAGTGCTTGGGGTGGCAATCTTTCCCATTGCCTGGATTTCCTTCAAGGTCTTTGAGAGGAGATCCTCTGAATCGTCCTCCACCTCAGCTAGTGGACTTCTAACCGTCTCCCTTGACGCATTAGCTCCCTCATTAACTTCATCACTTATTGTGTTCTCCTCTGAACACTCCGTGACCAACACCTCAACATTCAACCTATCCCTTTCTGGGATCACCGAATCAATAACCAAAGGTTTGTCCCCCTCTGGGACCTTCTCAGCCACACTCAAGACCACGTCCCCTTCTGGGACCTCCGAAACAACATTCAAATCAATGTCCCCCTCTGGGACCTCCACAGCAACATCATCAACAACAGATTCAACATGCTCAGACTCGGAAGCCTTACCTCCGGCTACCGCCGTCGCTTCCACTGTCACGGGTACATCAACCGGTGGAACTTGGGCCTCCAGCGCCAATACTTGTGGCAGGTTCTTCAGACCCTCTGAAGAAATGCCGCTCGCACCCTTGTTAACATTCGCGGACTCCATCGACTTTGCTGAGAGATTAGGGAGAAAGGCTTGAGAGAAGATTGTGCTCGAAAGTTTTTGTGAAAGCGTGCTTTGATTTCAAAGCCCTAATTTCCCTTTTATGGCACTTTTGGTAATGGGTCCTCCTTAATTTGCAACTCCTGATTTTTCGCCCAGATTTTTAAGTTTTCTCTGAATTTGAACCGCCAACGGACACGCCCCTTAACTTTCCTGGTACATAAACCTCAGTGTTCGCTCAAGTACCTGAGTCTGTTCTCGGCCCTGAACCAGTGAATGCTGTACCTCTTCCTTTCAAAAGACTCCTCGAGGGACGTTGTGATGGTTTGGCTTAACCGTAAGGGTTATAAGATATAATAACATCACAACTGAAATCACTCAATTTAAAATCACACAAGATTTATACCTCTAGTGAATTGTCCGAGGCTCAAATATGCATGTGGCTAGGGTAGCATTGTACACTTCCTTCATGGGGATTGTGAGGTTCAAGATCCGGAAGGTACATAGGCTGAAAACAATTTATTTTTGAACACCAACATGACATTTTCACTTTTATTCAAGAAGTAAGATATGCAATCAATTTATCACATGTTAGCAGGTACACATACTTCAGGCTAATGCGCATAACTACTCAACCCTTATTCTAACCAGTCATTGAGGTTCGAGTTTTAGAGGTATCTCACTGAGTAGAAATCATGCCTAGTGCCATCCTGAACTTCTCAAAAGGCTCCCTGCTCAAAGGCTTAGTGAAAATGTCCGCCACTTGTTCTTCAGTCCTGCAAGTCTCCATAGAAATAAGCCCTTTTTCCACACAATCCCTAATAAAATGATGTCTTATTTCTATGTGTTTCATTCTACTGTGATGTACCGGATTTTTAGCTACACAAATAGCACTTGTATTATCACAATAGATGGGGATTTTATCAAAGAACAAGTTGAAGTCACTTAGCTGGTTCCTCAACCAAAGGAGTTGAGCGCAACAAGAACCAGCCGCAACGTATTCAGCTTCCGTCGTAGACAAGGCAACGGAGTTTTGCTTCTTGGACCCCCAGGAGACTAAACAGGACCCAAGGTACTGAGCCATACCCGAGGTTGACTTCCTATCAGCTCTGTCTCCAGCGTAGTCCGCATCTGAGTACCCCTCCAGAGTCAGGGACTTGTACCTCGGATACCACAGAACCAGCTTCTTGGTTCCCTTCAGGTACCTCAGAATCCTCTTCACGGCCTTTACGTGAGATTCTCTGGGATCTGCCTGGTACCTGGCACACACACAGACACTAAACATAATGTCAGGACGACTAGCGGTTAAGTACAAGAGAGAACCTATCATCCCTCTGTAGAGTGTCTGATCTGCCTTTGGAGAGTTCTCGTCCCTGGTCAAGGAAACACCAGTAGAACTCGGAGTAGTCGAGGGCTTTGATTGATCCAATCCATATTTCTTGACTACCTCCGTCAGGTACTTCTCCTGATGTATTCGAGTCCCATCGGACTCTTGCTGAATCTGCAACCCCAAGAAAAAGGTGAGTTCCCCGACCATGCTCATCTCAAACTCACTCTCCATGAGCTGAGTGAAACTCTTGACTAATTCGTCGCTGGTTGACCCGAAGACTATGTCATCAACATAGACCTGCACCACCAAGAGATGCTTCTTCGTCCTTAGAAGAAACAGCGTCTTGTCCACAGCTCCCCGCTCATATCCATGAGCTATGAGAAAGTCTGATAACCTCTCATACCAAGCTCTCGGTGCCTGCTTCAAACCATAAAGTGCTTTGTCCAGAACATATACCTGATCTGGATGCTCAGGGTCTTCGAACCCTGGAGTCTGCTTCACATAAACCTCCTCCTTGAGGTTTCCATTCAGGAAGGCCGTCTTCACGTCCATCTGATGGAGCTTGAAACCGTGCTGAACAGAGTAAGCGATGAGCAATCTGATAGCCTCCAACCTGGCTACCGGCGCGAAGGTCTCATCATAGTCGATGCCCTCCTGTTGATTGTACCCTTGTACTACCAACCGGGCCTTGTTCCGAACAACAGCTCCCTTCTCATCTCTCTTGTTCCTGAAGACCCAGCGAGTACCTATCACCTTCCTATTTTCCGGTCTAGGTACAAGTCTCCATACCTTGTTCCTTTCGAACTGATGCAGCTCCTCATGCATCGCCTGAACCCAGTCAAGATCCTTGAGTGCATCCTGGATAGTCTTGGGCTCCATCAGGGACACGAACGCCTTCTGAACTTGTTCCCCCTGAAATGCAGAATAACACTGAAATTTTTGAAGTCTAGTGTTAGGTTGACTAACCCGAGAACTCCTCCTTAGTGGAACCACATCTCCTATGGCTTCCATGCCGCTGCTATCACCCTCAGATACTTGACCCGCTTCAGGTACCTGACTCTGATCCCCACGTTGTTCCTCCGGTACTTGTACCTCAACTGGATTTTCAACAGCGACAACTGGAACCTGATCAGCTTCCTCCTGATCCCCATCAGCACCCTCTTGTGCTGGAACATCAACACCTCCTTGTGTTGAACTGCCTTCTGTGATGTCCGGATCCGACCGTGCTAACACAAATAATTCCTCAGCAGGTTTCTGTCTGACCTGAATCTCCACAGGTTCTTGAACCTCTGCAGGGTTCCCTGGCATGACACCCTCGTCAAACACCACATGTATGCTTTCCTCGACTGTCCTAGTCCGTCGGACATACACCTTGTAGGCTTTGCTGTGTGCAGAGTATCCCACAAAAATACCTTCATCACTCCTAGCATCAAACTTCCCTAGTTGATGCTTCCCGTTGTCATGAACAAAGCATCTGCATCCGAATGTCCTTAAGTGGGATATGCTGGGTTTTCGTCCTCGTACCAACTCGTACGGGGTCTTGTTGATAAGCGGCCTCAGATAGGCCCTGTTCATCACGTAGCATGCCGTGCTCATGGCTTCTGCCCAAAACTTCTTGGGTAACCCGCTTTCCAGCAACAGTGTCCTGGTCATGTCCTCCAGGGTTCTGTTCTTCCGTTCAACGACTCCGTTCTGCTGGGGAGTCCTCGGTGCTGAAAAAATATGATGCACTCCCCGGCTTGCGCACCATCCAATGAACTGAACATTATCGAACTCTGTTCCATGATCTGACCTTATGCTTCTGAGCTTCTGAGCAAACGAGGTCTCCACTGCCCTGACCCAGGTACTGAACTCTTCAAATACCTCCGTCTTTGAGGAGAGATAGATAGTCCACGTATACCTTGAGTAGTCATCCACCAGGACATACACATACTTGCTCCCTCCAATAGACTGAGTCCTCATAGGTCCACACAGATCCATATGAACCAACTCCAGGGGTCTACTGGTGCTCACTTCCTTCTTTGGCTTGAAGGAGGTCCTTGTCTGTTTGCCCCTTGTACAGGGAACACATACCTCGTCAGGTACACTTCCCACATCAGGTAACCCACGGACAAGACCCAGACTATGAAGTTTCTTCATCAGCTTCATGTTCACATGGCCCAGACGCCTATGCCAAAGACTTGAATCATCCTTCCTTGATGATAAGCAGAGGTACTCTTCTGGATCCCAGTCTGGATCGGTCTTATATACCCCATTCTCAACAGTTCCCTTGAGAAGTATTTTACCTGAACTCAAACACTTCACAAAACAGCCATTAGCCGTGAAAACAACCTTGTTGTTTCCCCCTTGACAAAGTTGAAAAACGCTGAGTAAATCAAACTTTAGATTTTGAACAAAGTTCACACCATCGATACTTACCTTCTTGCTTAAGTTCACCATACCTATTCCGAAGATTTCTCCTTTACTCCTATTTCCAAAAGTAATGGAACCTCCGGAATGCTGCTGCAGAGAGGAGAAGTGGTCCATCCTTCCGGTCATGTGACTTGAGCATCCGCTATCCACATACCAGGGACCTGTTCCTCTCCCAACCTGCACATAAACAATCAACTCTTAGGAACCCAAACTGGCTTAGCCTTTTTGGGTTTCATGTCTGACTTAGAATCGACACAGGTAATAAGCTTTGAAGGATTCGTGTTCGATTTGACAGTAGGATCCTGCCGGGTACGCGTTCCTCGCATGAAACCACCAGGTCTCTGATCCTTGACTTTGGGAGTTTGTCTCGCAGCACACTTCGCCCGAAGATGTCCCTCCTTCCCACAGTGGAAGCAAATCTTCTTCTTCCTGAAATTTTCCTTATCAGAAACCTTCTTTTTCTGTTTGCTGAAGTTTATGCTTGCTGGTCTTTGTCCCTGAGCAAACTTCGTCCAAATATGGTAACCTTTACCATATGTCCTAGCCTCATCTCCGAGATCCACTTTTACCCGTGGAGTGCTCCTGGGCTCTCCAGAGTTCTGAGTTCTCCTCATGATGGTAACATCACCATAACCCAGACCTGGTTTGGACTTCTTTGCCTTAACCTTACCACGGGGTTCAAGTACCTGCATTCTGGAAACGCTCTTTTGTTTCCCTGCAAGTTCCCCCTGAAGTTGCCGGATCTTGGCAGACTTCTCATCAATTAAAGCATCTTTTTCAGCAATAATATCAGTCAACTCATCATATTTGTCACAAAGACCTTGAATGATAAGTAATAAATCCGCACGTGTTTTAAAATCTGAAGACGGAGAATGTGTTACCTCTGATGTAGATGACCCTCCCTTGGCCATGAGGCACAAGTTCCTTCGTGAGGACTTGTTCCTACACTGACTCTCCGAGTCACTGTCTTCATCTGAATCTCCTCATGCGGCGATCATTGCCCTCTTTTCTTTCGGTTTTTCATCAACAGATTTTTCTTTGTTGGATTTGTCCTTTTGCTTCTTCCAACAATCCTTGGCAAAATGACCTTTTTTGCCACAGTAGAAGCACTCATCCGTTTTCTTTGCCGTGCGTTTAGAAGTTGAACCCTTTGGATTAAATCTCAGGTTCGCGACCTTCAGCGCCTTGGTTAGGAGTACCAGCTCAGACTCGTCTCCTTTCTTTCCTTCTGACTCAGGTTCCTTCCCTTTGGACTTCCGGGACTTGTCTTTTTCAGTGACCAATGTGATCTGCTTGGCTGCTTTCTGAGGTTCACGTCCCTCGAGCTTGCACTTTTCAATGAGCATACTGCTCTCCAGTTTTGAGACCAGCTCTTCCAACGTGATTCTTTTTGTCTCCGCAAGAGCCGCTAGAGTCCTGGAAATGTCATCCCACTCCGGATCAAGTCCTTGTAAGAAATGATGGGTAACCTCCCATTGCTCGTACTCCTTTCCCAGTCTTGAAAGGATTGATAAACACCCCTGAAACCTTGAGTGATAGCTATGAATGGTTTCACCTTTGGCTTGACGAAGGCTGTTGTACTTCGTCTGTGCAGTGAGGATCCTGTTCCTCCTGACATCTGCAGAACCATCATATATCCTCTTGAGAGCATTCCAGACCTCTGACGGGTCTGTGTAGATCAGGACCTTGGCAAGGTCGCCTGGTTCCAGTGCCGAGTGAAGAACCTTCATGGCTTGAGCATTCTTTTGGAGCTTTTTGAAGTCCGCGGTAGTGTACCGAGCTCGTGCTTTCTCCTTGGTTTTGTCTGTGTCATCCATAATAAGTTGTTTCCCTTGTTCAATGATCTGCCAGACCTCACCATCCAGCGAGAGGACATGTTCCTCGAATCTGATTGCCCATGAGTCATATTCGCCTGCCTTCAACTTTGGCGGGGTTGCGAATGAATCTCCTGACATTCCTGCAATACTAATCAAAATCTAGAACCAGAGGCTCTGATACCAATTGACAGAATCGTGATTAGCTCAAAACTAAGTAAAGGAACTGTTAGGGACCTGAACGTAGTTTGCAGGTACTTGTACCTCAGAGTTTTAGTGCACAGCGGAATTCGTCTAAAGATTAGTTTTATTAATCTATAGACTATACAAATACTTACACTATTTGTATACAAGTAATAGTATATCTCACTATTACAAAACTCAGTCACTTACACCTGATGATTCCAAATCACCAATCGTGACTTCCAGAGACAAGTCCCTCCAACGATTCCCCGAATCGTCCACTCGCCTCCAACTCTCCGAAGGTCAGCTCTTGATGCACGGATGTCTCACTCAAGCTTCAGCGCTGCTCCTCCTTCTCTGAACAATCTCTGTTCAACCGTTTGAGAGATGCACCAAGCACTTGTGTCTCTTTCCACACTTAAAGAGCCACACTTAATTGCATTTACTCCATGCTATTATTGCGTGCCTTAATCCATGCTTTACTCCCTTTACTTATTGCGTGCAATTACTATCAATTACTCCATGCAATAACTGTCGAGTCCATGGAACTTCAACTTCCTCCGAAGTGCTTGTCCAGCTGCCAACCCAGCGGCCAACCCAGGTTCATGTCCCTTACGCAGACTCTGATAGGTACATGATCCTGCACACTCAGTCAAGGTTTTAACCAGGTGTTGTCATCATCAAAATCACACGAGGTACATGATCCTCAGGATCCAACAAATTCACTATAATCGAGTTTAATTTACAAAGTCTTACACTTACATAACTTCTCGTTCTTAAATAGCCCTTCACACTAACACTCTAATGATTGATATCAGGCTCCCCCTAGATATGAGACACCTCTCTTCTCTTACCTTCAATATGTTCTTCTGTCGACCGCAGCTTCATCCTAAAGCACTGAACTTTCCACTGAAAGTGGCACCATAGTCACACGGTAAATCACTTAGCACCTCCTGTGCTATCCGTTGTTCTCGAACAATAACTCAACAGCCGCTTGCTTCATCTTCTGATCACGTGGCCTGAATTGCAAGGTGCTCTCTTGTCGACCTCTCTTCGCTCTTTATCATTATATGCTCAGTATTCTATTTCTCGAAGAGTGATGAACACTTGATTATATACTTGCCAAATTTTTCTAAAAGATAGTTAGGCAATATTTACCTTAAGCATCTAAATCTGATCTTCTGATATTTCTTCGTTATTTTTATCAATTCAGACAATTGATAAAGATCCAGCTAATATCTTCCAGCTCGAATTTCTTGTCTCCTCCAGTAAGATAATGTTTGTTTCTTAATATTTAGAAAACAAATCTTGACTTCCAATATCTTAATTTCCAACTATCTTTTTTTAAAGATTCTTTGAGATCATTCTTCAATATCTTATTTTGAACCACCATAATCAATGCGCCGCCATTCTTCAAGTGTATTCATTATTTTTCTAAAAGCATTACACCTACAGCACTTGTTACAAATAATCTATTTCAAATTGTTTGAACAACTCTTTATCAATTTGGAAAACAACTTTAGAATCTCTACACCTTTCACCAAATAAATAACTCCTTTCCAAAACCATTTAATTTGTGGTGTTGTTGTTAAGTGAGTCAACAACTTTCTTCCTAACTAAAAATATATGAGTAAATAAGGGGAGCCGTTGGGATTAGGTTACTACTACTTCAACTCTTCGGAATCCATTTCAAAAATCAATTGGAGGAGGAGGAGGACGATGCAGCTTTCGTCGTTGCTCAACTCAGCTCTCCACCGCCTCCACTCCCGCTTCCCGCTCATCATCTACGCCGTCGCCTGGACCTCCCTCCTCACTCTAACCGTCGCCTTGGCATCCTTCTCTCCAGAGATTGCCTTCGTGTCGGCCATCTCTCCTGCCTCGTCCTTCTCCAAGGCCTGCGTCGCAAGAGCTGGAGCCGGAGGACTGCTGCTGTTCAGAGTGCCGCTGGACTTGCCCGGGGAGACGGTGTGCTTGCCTGCTCACATGTTCACCAAATCTCCCCTTGATCTCATCGTGCCTCCCGTTTTTGCTGCCCTCGTCGTTGCTGCAGCGGCTTTCGTCGTCAAGGCTGTTGGATTGTGGGAAAACGACGCCGTGCGAGGCCTCTAGTAAACAAGTAGGAATATTACTCCCTTTGGTAAATATGTACACTTGTTTGTGCTACAGAGGAGGAAGAAGCCGCATAAAGTGTTTTTTTTCTTTTCTGATTTGAGAATAAAATCTCGAAAATGAGAACTAGAAATGTAATCCTGCAATGTTTTTCTTATGCCCGGATTTTTCAAATAACCTTCTGACTAAAATACATTCACATACACAAGCCGCAACAATATGTTCTGCCTCCATAGCGGATAAAGTCATTACGAGTATTTTGCTTTTTAGATGACCATGTGACAGCTCCGCTAGCAAGAGGAAACTAATAGAGATTCGAAAAAGTCAAATGTGTTTATTTGGTAAAAAATTAAGACAGAAGTTTAATGTGTGGAAAAAGTGAACAAAGATTGGTATAATGACTAGATAATGTATACTAACTCCCGGTACCGAAGGATTATAAAAGTCCAAGGCAAATGCCCAACTACTGTACTTTTATGACCAAGATAGACTTTTTTAGATGAATTCTTGATGCCTAAAAATGCTGCACAGATCCTCTTCTTATAGTAGCTTATCCTGCCCTTTGCCTTGAGTAACGGTTGCTTTGACCTCTTCATGGGGGCCTTTTAATGCTTTGGTTCATTGGCTTGCCTCAAGTAAGGTCCCTTCTTCATTGTGCATATTCAACATTTTTTTACTGTCAATCAAATTTGGTGGCCAGATAGAAAGCATCTAATGTTGGGCAAGATGCTTTTCTTTACCTATGTGGGTCATTCACTCTTCAAACCCACTTTCAACTGACGCACAATCAGCCTTGTGTCTCCGCTGACTTTGGCTTGTTGCCCCATGGGAACTTTCGTTGAATTCAACCCCTCCTTGTTGACCCGAGAAACGCTCCAAGAGCTTGCCCAACCTGCCCCTCTTTTTCACCAGAATACTTGTTGGACATATAACATGGGCTTTTATGGACGAAGCTATATCATTACCTCCGCCCAGAACGACCTTGTCCTCAAGGCGAAGGCGAGGAATAGTCCAGCGATATGCTCCATGGATTCCAAAGTTGAATCGTATTCGGGCATCTTTGTCCACTTGATGAATACATCATGTTGGTCAGCATACTCTCGTATGCCTCATACCGCCTCGGCCTCGTATGCAGACTGATGTCCTGGGAACCACTTGAGTTGCTTTACATGGTTGGGCGATGTTGGTACTTTGGCTAACTTTAGTTGAGAAACATAGAATATCGGATGAATTTGTAAACCTTGTGGCATCTTAAGGCGATAGGCAACCATCCCTATTCTTTGCATCACTTCATATGACCCATAGTACTTGGGTGTGAGTTTGTAGTTATTCTTTTTGGACATCGTTATTTGCCTCCCTGGTTGTAGGCGCACATAGACAAAGTCGCTGACCTTGTAGCTCACGTCCCTTCTTAGTTTGTCCGCTTGTCTCTTCATGGCTTGCTACGACGTGCGAAGTTGTTCCTTGAGCTCTTTCAAAGCCTTGTCGCGATTTCGAGCCAGACCATAATTTCTTATATATGCCCCGTTGATTCTACTAATACTAGAGACCTAAAACTCAGAGTTCAGGATCCAAATTTTGAGAGAGACTACGACCTAGAGTTAGACGTACGACGGGAGAATTCAAAGATTGGAGATTTGACATTCGTAGTGAAGGATTCTTCGTCTATCCTTTGCTTCTTCTTTCTTTATGTTCTATAACTCTATGTATTCTTATTGTCTTACAATGAATCGTGAGTAGTATTACTATTTTGGAATCCTACGGATCCCATGTTGTATGAACTTTTTTCATACGATTTTAACATAATTTTCATTTTGATTCATATGTATGTGCTTGATTCGATGTCGCTAAATGCTATGTTCTATGCAAATTTATCTTTAGAATAATTATTGTAAGAGCCAATATCACATAGTTTAAAGGATTAACCGGATTGTTAAGGTATGACATCCTTGACAAAACAGCACAAGAAGTGCTACAACACTCCCTGAAGATCGTAGCTGGAGCACAATCGGAAGATTGACAAAACAGCAACAAACTGCAGTCACAAAGCGCTAGAAAGTGCTATAGCACTCTGTGGAGCGCAAAAGCTGAGGCAAGCTGGGCAAAAGACAAATGACAGAAATTATTATAGCAACCCCAGATGACTTGAAGGTCGAGCAGAATGGTCGATCATCTTGAAGCTGCACGGAGAGAGTCTGGTGAGATGCTGCAAGTGTTGTGAGAGCTCGGGGAGCTTTGCAGGCGTCCTCAAGTGATCAGCAAACGTCATCACGCAGTCGGAATAATTCAAGAACGTTAAGGTTCTAAATTTCGATTTTGGAAAAAAATCTCCACAACTCCGCAAGAATGTAGGAGAAGGTTTAAATGATGCTGAGTTGTTCTAAGAATCCTAAGGCAATTAGGATTCCGAAAGCTGATTATTGATAAATGTATAAGAACAGTACAGAGGCAGGTCAATTGAAAAATCGAAATAGAATACACACAACGGGAGAAAATCGCAGAAGGCAGAGTTATAGAGTTGTGTTGAGCGCAGAGAGAGATCAGAACTCGCTGAGTTTGATCGAGCATTGATCCACCAAACTCAACTGGAATGTGGCTCGTTGAATGATCAATCAACGTCTTCAGAGAACAGCTACGAACATGTGTTGTTGTAATGTGTTGAGGAGCTGAGTGACTCTCCTTTGATGATGCATGTATGGCAGTGTTTGACAAAACCAGCATAAGTGAACAAGGAGCTGCTACAGCTCAAACGAACAAGCAAGCCAAGCAGAAGTGAACTAGCAGCAGCTGCAGCAGGGGATGCTGCAGCAGGAGCTTGTTCAACAGGCTGTTTCAACTGTCCAAAAAGTAGCAGCTGTCTGGGCTTGTTCGGAAGGGCTGGAAATCTTATGCAGAGCATCTGGAGAATTTCTAAAATGCTATGGAGTATTTTCCAGCTAGGTTTACTAGTCAGAGAAGGAGATTTGCATTGGAGAGAATAATCAAATCTAATCTCCTAGATTTTAGGAGATAATTGATCTTGTGGGTCAATTGCCTAAAAACCTGGAAATTGCTTAAAGTGGTGCGGCTATTTAAGCAGAAGGTGTTCAGGGCTGAAGAGGCTGATCGAAGCTGAGGGATACACGAGAGCACACACAGATTTCAGAGTAAGGATCCTTGGTGTGTGACGGGAGTTTTCTTCGATCATCACCCGTGAGCAGAGCGTTGAGCGCAGAGCTGTGGTGAGTATTGCAGAAGAGAATCAGGACTTGCAGAGTCTGATTTGTGCTTGATCTGGAAGCCAATTCAGAGCTGGGGAGCTTGTTGGTTGATCAAGTGCAGCCGCGGAAGAACTGACGGGTGGAAGGCTCGGTCAAGTGTCGTGCGGGAGTACTCACTAGTGGCAGGTGGTCACTGAGTGAGGGGGAGTTGTCCAGAGTGTGCAGCGCTCTTGGAGAGGTTCGATCGGCTCGGCAGAAGGCCTTGGAGCGGCGCGGACATTGTGCTTCAGCTGTGTGTTACAGCTGTTGCTGCAGCAACCCTGCTGAGTAGTGTAATTTAGAATAGGCTGAGTTCTTTGAGAGGATTGTAGCTATTCTAGATTGACATATTGTAGAGGGTGTGCAGACACAAATCAGAGCTTGTTCTGATTGTGTTGAGTGGTTCACACAAGGTTGAGTAGCATAGGTTGCGTGAGTTGTAACCGAGTGTACTTGGAACCTTTGGTTGAGTGGATTGAGGACTGGAGAATAGTCCTTCCCAGACGTAGGCAGATTGGCCGAACTGGGTGAACAAACCTGTGCCTTGTTCATTGCTTGTTGTGACAATATTTAAGTGAACAAGAGTGTGCTGCAGCAACTGCTTGTTCACAGAATCTGTCGAATTAAGACACTACGAATTTCATCCTTGATAGTGACAGATGGCCATTGATCAAGGGGGAGCACATTCTGAGTTGGAGGAACTCAGAGAGAGATGGACAGATTGGCAGAGAGTGCTAGAGAAGTCGTCTACAAAAGCTACAGCAATTTGTGGTACAGAGATTGCTATAGCATTACGTCTACTACACATTGTAATAGAATAGGCTAAGTCTGGGATCAGACAACGAACTAATATATGTCATTAGATTGAGCTGAGGTGGATCTAGGTTAGTAGTAGTGGTTAAACTGGTGTGCCTTAGTTTTTGAATCCATTGTCCTCTGATAGATACAGTGAAACCTTGAGGACCAAGAATTGTCCTCCCCAGACGTAGAATTGCCAAACTGGGTAAAGAAAGTGCCTTTCGGTCAGAGAAACAAGTTCTGCAAAAGTGATACATAGAGTGCTACAGCAACCGCTATAACTCTTCACCAGTAGCGCGCAGTAAATTTCACGGATGATGTAGGAGTGATGGTAATTATAGAAGCTACGACGGTAGTATATAATTTAGTAGGGCAGTTAACATTATTTGTTTAAAAACTTGAACTTAATGGTTTCCTAATGCAATTAATAGTACCAACACAGGTTAGATTCGCTGAAGGAACTAGAAGTACTCTAAAAAATAATGATTCATGTGTGTCTGTCTAAGTGGAAACTTTATCATAAAGCTTTTTCTATTTGTTTAACTTTTACTGTTAACACTTTTCAGAACGTTATCGTAAAGGTAAGTAGTTATTACTAGATTGAATATTACTTTTGTCGGAATGTCCTTGCCTAAGAGAACTAGAATATATCACCTTTGTAGGGATGTATTGATTAGTGTACTACCTTTGTCGGAGTCGACTATAAGATTAATGACATATGATATTTAGTGTCTGTGATAAACGTTAGTCGCAAGTGATTGTTCTGACTTGATACTTCTCATAATTGGAAAACTTTCTTCTTTGTTTCTTACATCTCAAATTACTCACAACCCCTTTTGTTTATTATTATTATAGGAATAACTTTATGGAATCATTTCTTTGTGAGATCGACCCTGTTTGCAAGTTGCAATTGCACTGGTGTCTAGTAGGAAAATAAAATAATTAATTTGACGCGTACGACGAAGTGCGTCATTTACTAATTTACTGAAATATTAAGTGATAGAGAACAAGTATTTATGACCCTATCCATCATGAAAAAAAATGATCTTAATAAAACTAAATAGGATTGGCTAGAAATAATCATGAATGTGCTTTTTTTCTCTCTTCAAAGTTAGTATGACATTTCGTATTGGGCTTTTCTTTTGATCTTAAGTTATTTACTTAAGTATTTAATTTTACTTTACTTAACTTAAGTATTTAAATTATTATTCATCACCACAACAAAACTTCAACCACCAACACCCCACTACCTCAACAACACAACCACCACACAACCATATTATCACCACCACCACCAACCCATTATCACCCAATTACCACACCACCACTACACATTCACACCACCAACAACAACACCACCACCACAACCACCACACTACCTTAACTTCACAATCACCACAAAAATACTATCATCATCACACAACCACAATATCACCACCACCACAACACCATACCACCACCCCCATACAACACATCCACACCACCACCACAAAAACAATACCACCACCACACAACCACAATATCACCACCACCACAACATCATCTTAGCAATATTCATATTCATACCACCACACAACCACAATATCATCACCACCACACAACTACAATATCACCACCACCACAACCACTGCATCTTCTCGAACCATATTATTTTCTTGTTTGATTGTATTTAATATATTTTATATTTCTTCCTGAGTGAGATAATTATACAATAATCTTTTAATTGTCCTGTAAATCCTGTTATAATCATGTTAGCAATATTCATATCAGTATTGCCATTATCCTATATATTCTGGAATATATTAACATTCTATAAATTGTGTTATGCACATATTGATGGCAAAACTATCTATGTTTCATTCATAGATGTAACTACCGCTATAACTATTAGATATAACTTCACTAGACTCTTCTATAAAAACATTAACGGGTTGGATGGTAACATTTTTCTGTAATTGGCCCATATACCAATTTATGTATTTTATTAATCTGGACTTTGTAAACTTGCGTATAATTAGGTTCTTCTATTAGTTTCTCAATTGGTTTCTTATCAAACGTACTTATTTTTAAAATTTTCTTCTGGACAATCTTTTAGCTCTTTTAAGGGTCTTAATTTAAATCTGTTATTTTAGGTGGAGGCTGGATACTTGGTGTAGCTATTTCTAACGATTTCTCTTTTGGTTCACCTATGAGGGATTAATTCTTATTGATTGTAGTTATTAAATGTTCCACTATGTTTTGTACTGACAAAACTTATCCCCTCTAACATTTAAATATAGATTCATGTAATTATTTTGTTCTAATAATTAATTGATCTATTGACAGGGTATTGATAAAGTATCATCTTTTAGTAATTTAGCAAATGCTAGAAAATTATGAGTATTATCATTCTTATTCAATTTGAAAAGATTTGTCGAGGATAAATTTGTAATTTATGTAGACTTTTCCCGTACATAATTCATAATTTCTTTCTAATACAGAGATATATTATTCTACATATATAGAGACGAACAAAGGAACAAATAATAATATTTTGTTCTCTTGTTCACATATTCTATAAAATGCTTCTCCTATGTCTCGTAATTCTTTTAAATTAAAGTTTTCATATAATCATTTTAAAATAGTTTCCATTTAGATGATTCAAATTCTAACATAATAATTTTTCTAGCGTGGGATCCGGGGCTAAACTCTATAATTGTGTTAGACATCATTATATAGGAAAATTCATTTCAAATTCGGTTATCTCTAGTTCTTTAGTGTTAATTTCACTATTATTAATTCCTTTAACAGTATTATGTTGGTCAATTATAATTATTTGAGACGTTAATGCTCTTGAATTCTCAGAGAATTGTTCAAATAATTTGGTTTAGTGGTGAAATATAAGAAAGCATAGTAGGAAATAATGTATTTGATCAATGATGATGGTATATTAACCATTAACACTACAAAACCAATATTGAGTCGTAAATATATATATAGTTAATTGATGATATACACTTGAAGACATGAAAACAAAATAAATTTGACCTCATAAGCTTTACGATATTTAATGTATTTATGGATGCCCGATGAAAGATTATTTTTATAATTCATATGATTACATATCAAGTTTGGATCACGCAGAATAATTTGTTGACGAAAAATAAATTCACTCCGATATTAAAAATAAGTGCGACTAAGAGGAATTGCACTTCTTCTCTCTTAATTATACGCCAACAACTCATTGTGAATTTGGTAAAAGATAAAAATCATAATTATATGAAAGTCGTCAAATAATTTGTTGTTAGTAATGTAATACGAATTTATGTGAAGCTGTCACGCACAAGTTGGCACTGGAGGGACGGATCCGGCCTTTGGCTAGTTGGGCTATAGCCAAAGGCTAATAAAAAATTTAAAAAAAAGTTTCCAGCAATCTCTCTTCTCGCCTTCTCTTCTGTTCTAGGTTAGGCTACAGATTTGTGCGCCCTCAATCTCCGCTCTCAGGCAGTCAGCAATCAGGCTCTGTGCCTCCCCATCTGCGCTCAGTCTTAGACCTCAGTTAGACAGATTTGTGCCTCCGTCCCTGGTCTCAGTCCCTGTCTCAGCCCTCAGGCAGTAAGCTCTCTCAGTCTCAGGCTCTCAGCCACTACTGCGGAGTTCGGACTTATGAACTTCGGATTCAAAGAAGCTGCCTGCCTCTTACCTTGATTAATCTGTCCCTGCCGACCAGCGACTGCACGTCCAAATTCTCAGTCCAGAGACGAATCCTTCGACGAAGGTGAAAATTCGTCAGGCGATGACCCTCCTCCGTCGAATTCTGCCGTGTTTTCCGAAGGCGAACGAGTCGAGTCCTCGCTTATCACGATCCTCGGATTTACGAAGCCAAGGTATGGTTATGATATACACCTCTTTAGTTGTATGCAATTTGGGTGTCGTGATTGAATTGATTCGGCATATCTGGATTTTGCGTAAAGCAGGTTTTCTTTGTTAATTTGAATATTGATACAAGAGCATGGAATGAGTAATATTCTCTTTAAATTTATGATTTAGTTTGCAGTAGATATTATTTTAGAAAAAAATTCATAACTACGTTAGGAGAAGTTGGGAAAGAAAGTTTGATTGGAGGGTTGTGAAGAGAATTCTTGGAATTGGTTGTTTTCAGTTGCAGGATCTTTGTGAATTCATAGTTTTAACGGTATTATTTGTACGTGATGATAAATAAATATGTAATGGAAGTTGATTAGATCCGTTGAAAAAATCCGGTGAAGCCAAAATTCATGGGCAGCAGATCTCAGACCCCACACCGAGTCACCGCGACGATGCCTTTATTGGTTACTGTTTATGAATTCTTCTTTGATTGTATTGAATTCTTCTTCAAACAAGCTGCCTCCTGCCTTTATTGGCAAATGGTAATGGTTAGTGTCTTAGTGTTTATGATTATGAATTCTTCTTCTGAATTCTGATTGTTGACATTTTGTCAATTGTCATTGAGAAAAACACTCTGAGCCACTGAGGACTGAATCAGACTATCAGAGCCATTAATCTTCAATGTTTGTATTATAAGAAAACTTGTAAAAGATTGGGTTGTGAAGTGAATTGAAGTGAAATTGTTCTGTGTATTGAAGTGAAATTTTAGTTTCTTATTGGGTTCATATATTCATTGCTTGCTAACCTGCATAAATATTTGTATTGAAGTGAAATTGTTTCTTAGCCTATATATTCATTGCAATTGCAATGATCAAATTTATGGCAAATATATTTGGTAGTTCTATCACCATCCTATATATTTGGAAATTGGAAGGGTTGCTCACGGATTGCTTATGTATAGGTTTACTGAAGACAATTGCAGATTAAAGAAATGCTAAGCGTTACAAAAAAAATTTTCAGCCCTATATAGAAATCATTCCTGGATCCGTCCCAGTGAAATATATTTAATTTTAAATGTAAATTTTATTTCAGCTAGTTTCATATCAGTTCAAAAGAACATTCTTATTTAGCGTTTATCAACTCAAATCTCAAAAATCACTTAAATCTCTTCGATTTTTGTGTTGAGAACAGATTTGATTTTCAATATTTGATTTGATAAAAACTAAATAAATAAGGAATAATATAGCGAATAACTACTTTATTGCCTTTTGTATATATTTATTGATCAAATGCCTTGAATTATGTTTTTACCGTCTCAAAACTTTTGAAATTCCAACCGATAAAAAAAAAATTCTTAGCCAATCTTACCAAGTGGACATATATTTAGGAACATCTCAAAATGGACAAGTGGACTTTTAATCTGATTAATTTCTGATGCCTCAGCTTATTACATTTGAAGATTCAATCATCAAAAAATGAAATAAGGAAAATCCTAATTAGAAGTTGAGAAATAGAAGCCATTCTAAACATTAAATATTCAACTTTGGGGCAACTCCACAGATGCATTTTCACATTGTAACTATTAACTATAAGAGCCTTGAAACAACTTTTTATTTGTTTTTTTCGAACAGATTAAGCACAAGTAATGACCTTGCCATGGTTACTGACTGATGAATCACTCCACTAGGGCGACAAAGGACAATACAAGAAAACATAACCTTTTTGAGCCCTTTCTGGGATCTGAACAGTTCACAACCTTTTTGCTGAGTTGTGTTGGCTGTTGGGATGTGGAGAAACGGCCATCCCTGGGTTGATTAGCTTTGTTGATCATTCAAGAAGGGAAGCGTGATCTAAACTGTATATCTTTCTTTAGTTTCGCATAAATCTGGGTTCTTGGTCTTCTATATCTGTGGCTATGCCGAGAAATTTGATGCGCTGGGTGCATAGAATTTCCTCATCATATTTCCGCTCACCATTGCAGATCTCTGTATCTTCGAGGTACTACTCATTCTCATGAGTACAATTTTACATTTGATAATGATGTGTTTTATAATTCTACAGAAATATATTTAGTGGGATTACATGACCAGTTTCGGTGTTAATGCTTCATAATCATCTTTCTATTTGTCGATTTTGTTTAACTACCTAAGTGACGTTGGCTTGAATGTGTTTATAGGTTAATTGTCAGCTGCCCCAACTTAGCTTTCACTGGCTGCGAGCGAATAGCACCCTCCAACGCACTTTATCCATCCTGGATATATAGAAGTATTAGTCATGGATCAGTAAACCTTGTGATATCTCAAGGAAAACTTAAGTTCGAGACTCATGAGGTTGACCCTCCTAAGAAGGAAAAATGGAAAACTAAGAAGAAACTCAAGTTGCAGAGGTTAAGGGAGAAGCAAAAGAGGAAACTTGCCAACAAGCGAGATCCGCGTCGACTCACTGTTAGAGGTAAGAAGAAGAAGCAAAGGTTCGCCAATGCAGAAGAAAGACTCAAATATAAGATTGAGAAGGTAAACATATACTTATCTGTTGAAGTGTGTTTGAGCACGGCTTCTGCATCAGTTTAGTAACTATATAATGATTAATGAGAAACATTCGATATCATATTTGGCTTTTGTTGGATAATGCGTTACAAGTTCAAGTGGTGGTGTTTTTTTCCTTATTTTATTAGAAACTGCTTTTCGTAAAATTTTAAGATAATTCTTACTGCGGTACTACTGAGTGATGACTGATTAGTTCGTCAACCTTCTCCTCGTGCTGGCAGTTGTAGTCTGTCCTGATTTTTTTTATGACAGGCCAAAATCAAGGAGGCCATGCTGATCGAACGACTTGAAAAATACGAAGTTCCTAAGCTTCAGGGGCCAATTGTTAGACCACACGAAATGACCGGTGAGGAACGCTTCTATATGAAGAAAATGGCCCAAAAAGGATCTAATTATGTTCCTGTTGGAAGAAGAGGCATCTTTGGTGGAGTTATCTTGAACATGCATATGCATTGGAAAAAGCACGAAACCGTTAAGGTCATTTGCAAGCCCTGTAAGCCTGGCCAAGTCCACGAGTATGCAGAAGAAATTGCTAGGCTGAGTGGTGGAGTCCCAATTCATATAATTGGAGACGATACTATAGTCTTCTACAGAGGAAAGGATTATGTGATGCCGCGAATTATGTCACCTATCGATACATTGTCAAAGAAAAGAGTGCGTACTCAGCTTCTACTTCCTTATGTACTTTATATAATTGTGTCGTCAAACACCAATATTTACTCTCGATTTGCTGTTAGTGTAACAGATACCGGCGTCTTAATTAGTTTACAGTCTGTGGCTTTTCTCCTTCTTTTTTGTTTACAATATATGCTAGCTGACACTGCTCATTGTTCTTCTGTTAGGCCCTAGAAAAATCCAAGTACGAGCAATCACTTGCAACTGTAAGGCATTTCATTGCTATTTGTGAGAAGGAACTAGAATTGTACTACAGGCACGTTGCACTCTATGGTGACCCAAATGATCGGAATCCTATGTCAACTTTTGAGAGTCAAGAGAAATACACAAAGGATCTACCAACCCTGGGGATGCAGGAAGAAGGATGTTTTGGTCATCACCGGCTTTCAGGAATTGATGATGAGACTGAGGTTGATAACTTATCCATCAGTGAATTAGAATATGAAAGTGAAGAAGAGTCTGATAGCGAGGACATGTCCGGTGATGAGAGATAAACTCTCTGTTCTTGTTTGCAAAACTGCTCATCTTTGCTATCAGTAAACAAGATAAAGTATGGAAGTTAAGATATTCAGATGCCGCATAATGCGTGATGATGGGACTGTGTGTTGAAATTGGGGATGAATCCTATACTTTGGGGGAAGACCAATCCAAAGTGCTAGTGATGACCATGTTTTGGGGATGAATACGTACTATAGCAACTGATGGCGGAACTTATTGGGCAGCTACTCACGAAACTACAGTGACGTTTAGCTGGTTTGTAAGACGACCTTGGTAACTGAGCACCATGAACGTCAACATAGGAAGAACTACCGATGTTTATAAAAAAACATCTACAAATCTGTTGTGCGTAGTTATTGACAAAAAGTAGTGTGTGAATCTGGCCTGGAGAGTGACCTTATGTTCTTCCTATGCTCCATACAGATGTTTATTGGGGATGGCGCGAAACTTGTCCGTGATGCTAGCTTTCCAGCTAGCTAAGGAGAATTAAGTCACCCTGCATCATATTTATTGATGAGATTGATGCAATTGGAACGAAACGTATTGATAGGTGACTCATCATGAGTTGTCTCATCTCATTGATATTTCATTTCTCAGTAAGCTTATTATGTGTCTCACTTGTCACATGCATTTCAGTGAAGTGAGTGGAGATAGAGAGGTGCAGAGAACTATGCTGGAGTTGCTTAATCAGCTTGATGACTTTAGCAGTGATGAGGCAATCAAGGTATTAGGCTTGCTTTTCGCTGTTCCAAGTCTTAGCTTTGTTATTATCAACACCTTGTTTATAGATGATGTTAGTTTAGTTCGGGGCATAATTCATGATGAAGGTTGACTGTGTTTGCATGATCCTGTGCAATGTGAATGCAATATAAGGCCCCTGGTCAAGTTTGGTTTAGATGCCAAATTCTTTATGACGGCACCTTAACTTGTGAGTACGGAATTGTTTGTAGTGAAATGACAACTACTCATATTCAATTATTGAGGCTTTGTTTCATGTTAATAAGAAGGTATCAATACAATCAAGTTCATTCTAAACAAGTCACAATTAACATGTATCAACTTTAATAGTAGAGTGCATTTTAGAAAATTCAGCAAAGTTTTTTTTTTTTATGTTGTTTTGACCATATGGTCCTCAAGTGCCATCATCATTTTATCAGATAATGAAACATGTCAATGGTTTTGTTGAGCTTGATCATTTGGTGGAACAGTTTATAGCTGCAACCAACAGAGCTGATATTCTGGATCCTGCTCTTATGCGTTCTGGGAGGTTGGACAGAAAAGTTGAGCTGCCTCATCCCTCTGAAGAAGCAAGAGCTCGCATTTTGCAGGCGAGAACATGGTTTTTGTACTGCTTTCTGTCAGAGCCGAAAGAGGCGCATCGATAGCTCTTAACTTATTTGGTTTCTTTTTTGACCGCTTGCAGATTCATTCAAGAAAAATGAATGTAAACTCAGATGTCAATTTTGAGGAATTAGCTTGCTTCACTGACGATTTTAACGGCGCCCAGCTAAAGGCTGTTTGTGTAGAGGCAGGCAGGCATGCTGGCCCTTCGTCGTGATGCTACCGAGGTACTTGACTAACATTTAGTATTTTAACACGATCAGCATAATAAACCTTAGCAATCTTGAAGTTTTCCGTTCGTTTTGGTTTCAATCCACTTCCGCCTGCCTTGCTTCATAGATCAATTTGACCTAGACAAACCTCATTAAGTGAAATATAGTTTTTATTGCTGTTTCCATTTGGTTTGTTGGTGAGGCATCTTTTGATGATGCTCTTGCTGTTCCTAGGTAGAAATTAACATGAGTCTTTGTATAGTCGATATATTTTTCTTTATTGAATGGTGCATTTTGAAGTCAGTTGCCCGTTACTGAACTTTCCTACCGGACATGGGACTGTCAATGGTTCAGGTGATGCACGAGGACTTCAATGAGGGTATTATCCAAGTGCAAGCGAAGAAGAAATCCAGCCTGATCGAACTATTATGCGTAGTTGTCCGTGGAGAGCAGAACTTTGTGCTTGGTTCATGTTTTACTTTTACTAAGCAGAAAAAAAAAAGAATGAAAGTCTTTGGCTTCCATGTAGCTGTTGGTCCAAGTTTCTGTAAACACACGCACCCAACTCACCTCATTTCGACTTGTTTTTATCTTTCAGTAGATCTAAAAAGTAGCCTAGCCCTAGAATTTTATTTTCGGCCGAAGTCAAAAGTAGCCTAGCCCTAGCCTTTTATTTTCGCCCAAAGTCAAATGTAGCCCTAGTCAAATGTTTCATCTCAAAGTTTTGATTTTTTTTTTGAATGTCACGAATTTTTTTTACAAACAAAATGGGAGGTTCACCCCAATGACTGTTTCATTCATTCAAAATTCAAAATATATTATAACGAGACAAAAACCAAAATCCTGTAAAATTATACAAAATATATGACCTCTAAAAGAACATCAACGATTCTTGGGCTTAATTCAAAGAAATTTTACCTACGACCATTTCAAGCCTACTAAATCAGTGGGTATATCCTAAATATTTTAAAATAATTCTCAAATAGTTCATACTACTACTTGCACTTCCTTCTGCCTACATCATTCATACCACTTGATACTCCTAATCGTAGCACTGGTGTTGCATCAAGAGTCACACCTTCAAGTCCTCATATGTGAATAATGTGATATGATATATACAAGAAAACCATTATGTTGCCATATTAAAGCTCTCACATTATAAACATTACAAATACATCGATGAATACCCAACTGCAAATAATATAGCAACGGTAAGACAGCTAGAATATCCAACCTAAGACATTAACCAGTTAACCTTACCTTCCGCGATGTGAGTTCTGGAATCGGAGATTGGGAGAGGAGGATGGGGATAGGGGGCTTCTGACTGTGCGCGGGGCTAAGGAATGTGGAAGGAGATTAGAAGGGATGAAGGGGGAGGTGGAAATTTTTTTGGACGCGAGGAGCTTCACTCCTGCAAATTCATTAGGGTTTGGTTTGGGAAGAGACGAACTGCTCACAACGAACGACGCCGTTTAAAATGAAGTTGGTTCGTTTTGGTTTTATGGACCGCGTACTGTGATGTAATTGCTATTTACAAAAAGGTGGAGAAAAGAATGATAATTGCTATTCCTGATGATTACTTTGTTTAATTATTTTTCAATGCCCGCTGAAATTTAATTACAAGAAGTGAATAAGCCAATCAATGAATGCAACGTGGAAATGATTGAGAAGGGATGAAGGGGAGGTGCGTGGAGATGGGGATGAAGGCATAGGGTTTATTTGAATTTTGATTTTTAATTAAAAAGACATTATTCTCCGATTGTTACCGGGCTCCAGCCCGGTCAGCCTATGGGCTGGTTCCGCTCCTCTCCATCATCTGAGAGACTGTGATGGAGCTGGAAGGAATAGGTCTGCGACTGCAACGGATCTAACGAGGGAGAGGAATGCGGTTGCGAGTTCGGTTCCTGTAGAGAGGAGTGGGACTGCATATAAACGTCGACGTTCGCTGCAGCATCTCTGTTTAACATATTTTGTCCTTTAAGTCAGGGCACTACAAAAAGTTTGTGGAAGAAGAAGAAGCAGATGATCATCATGCACCAATCTTCATCTCGCATCTCCGAGAATTGCCACTTGGTCTATAGTCTAAGTAGTTCTAAGGCCAAAAGTTTGTGGAAGAAGAAGAAGCAGATGATCATCATGCACCAATCTTCATCTCGCATCTCCGAGAATTGCCACTTGGTCTATAGTCTAAGTAGTTCTAAGGCCGCTGCAGCATCTCTGTTTAACATATTTTGTCCTTTAAGTCAGGGCACTACAAAAAGTTTGTGGAAGAAGAAGAAGCAGATGATCATCATGCACCAATCTTCATCTCGCATCTCCGAGAATTGCCACTTGGTCTATAGTCTAAGTAGTTCTAAGGCCAAAAGTTTGTGGAAGAAGAAGAAGCAGATGATCATCATGCACCAATCTTCATCTCGCATCTCCGAGAATTGCCACTTGGTCTATAGTCTAAGTAGTTCTAAGGCCAAAAAAAAAATTCCAAGAAAGCAGACCGCAGTCCCACTCCTCTCTACAGGAACCGAACTCGCAACCGCATTCCTCTCCCTCGTTAGATCCGTTGCAGTCGCAGACCTATTCCTTCCAGCTCCATCACAGTCTCTCAGATGATGGAGAGGAGCGGAACCAGCCCATAGGCTGACCGGGCTGGAGCCCGGTAACAATCGGAGAATAATGTCTTTTTAATTAAAAATCAAAATTCAAATAAACCCTATGCCTTCATCCCCATCTCCACCTCCCCTTCATCCCTTCTCAATCATTTCCACGTTGCATTCATTGATTGGCTTATTCACTTCTTGTAATTAAATTTCAGCGGGCATTGAAAAATAATTAAACAAAGTAATCATCAGGAATAGCAATTATCATTCTTTTCTCCACCTTTTTGTAAATAGCAATTACATCACAGTACGCGGTCCATAAAACCAAAACGAACCAACTTCATTTTAAACGGCGTCGTTCGTTGTGAGCAGTTCGTCTCTTCCCAAACCAAACCCTAATGAATTTGCAGGAGTGAAGCTCCTCGCGTCCAAAAAAATTTCCACCTCCCCCTTCATCCCTTCTAATCTCCTTCCACCTTCCTTAGCCCCGCGCACAGTCAGAAGCCCCCTATCCCCATCCTCCTCTCCCAATCTCCGATTCCAGAACTCACATCGCGGGAAGGGAGTATTGATGCAGCTTGTACAAGGACTGAGCCGCGACGGGGGAAGAGAATGAAGATTCCATCAACCTGGTATAAGGACCAACAGTTTGTGATGGGAAAGAGCAGCAGGAAGCTGACGGCTGGAGGATGAATATCGAGGCATAACCGTAAGATAGGCATGTATTAAGTGATACATCATAGAGTGTGCAACTATAAGTACATTTACAGGCATTTCGAATACAACAAGAAAAATAGTTAAACTCTCTCTCTTTCATCTTTTCCTTTCTTTCCTTTATCTCTGTTTCATCTTCCTGTTAGTGCTATCATGCATGGTGGTCAATGAGGAAATGGATTGAGAGTTGGCCCAGTTGCCCATAAGCTTGGAAAGCCATGGCCACTGGGTCGTGGACTTCGGGGCAAACCATTCTTCCTGAATTTGTGGACCATCAGGGACGTTGTGTGAGCTCAACCAGGTGCATTATGTAGAGTTTGAGTTTGGCTGATTTTGCAGTGCTCCTAATTGAAGGTGATGAGGGAAGGGACATTGGGCAGTCCGTGAGCACAAGCAAGGAGACGGAGCTCACATTAACATCTCGCAGCTTCTCACGCCGAACAGTGTTTCGGTTTGTAGATAGCCATGACTGAGGGTGTTGTCATAAAGGTAGTGAATAGAGCCACGAGGAGGAGTATAGCAAACGTCTCATCGTTAAGCACCTGCAGGTTAGCGCCAATTGAAAAATGAAACATCAACTTATATATAACTTCTCAAGTGTGTCACAAATGATGAATCTAATATGTTTTTCATTGAAAAAATAAATAGAAGAATATATGGATGATTATACTGATAAGTGCACTTTGATTTTCAAAATGTTTAGCATTCCTCAGCTCAAAATGCAATTTTGGAAAAGTAGTTGTACTTCTTCATTGTTGGTGTGACATGTAATTCAATTTTGGAATCATAATAGAAAAGATGAAAATATCGGATCTCATTTTATTTGTGTTGTGTTTCCAATTAACTTTCATATATTTATTTCTACTAACATTTTTATTTAAAATCGCTCTTCTTGCATTTATGAATTATAATCCAAAATTAGATGAATTACGCTCAGTCAAAAATATTTCCAAATTTGCATGCAACGTAAAACCAGGAGAAATAAAACGGGACGAAGAGAGCATAATTTCCAAGGCTCAATTGGCAAAACTTATTTTCGTCAATAATTCCGACCATCTCCATTATTCAGTGCAAGAGCAAGATGGTCCATACTCATATCTCCCTCCACCTTCATTTCCAGAGTTGACAAACTTAATTATTGATTGCAATAATGCAAGTATCTTGTCTTTGCCCACCATCATGTAAAGTAACCTAGTACACTATCATTATACACTCCGCTTTCTTGTCTTGTACATATACACACACAAGTTGCCACCCCCAGACAGACCGTTAAGGTTGTATACCTTCCGATTTTTTGTCTTTTTTTTTATATATATATTTGAGTTTCAGTTGACATTACATCGTGCTCATTCCATTCCCATTTGAACAACTAATTAATCAAACATACTCATGAGACTTTATATATGAATGAATGAATAAAACCATCTTACTTACTTGCCCCACATTCTAATATACATATACACTCTCTCTTTCGGTAGTAAAATTCATTTTGAAACATATTTATTGTGTTGTTGTATATAAAAGCACATTATTGAGTGGTGTTAAAATGTATGTGTGTCGGCTCTAGTGCAGCTTTTTGTATTGTTTCAAATCAAATTAGTTATAATCAACAAGCTTCGGTGCATCTTCCTTCCAATTTTAAAATTAACAAGAATGCATTAGTTAAGTTAAATAAGGTATGCAGGGTGATTCTGTTCATACAACTTTATCGATTAACTTAGCAACAACTAGAGTGTTTGGGTCCGAGGTATGTTGTTATTATAAAACTCCTCAAAAGCGCATTTCATAGGAGCTTCACTTGTTGGGTTTACCAAAACAATATACTCTCTTTTTTATTCTATAAACATACACTTTGCATTATTTACTTTGAAGAATAGAGTTATGTTTTGGACCATGAGGAATTGAATCATTGCTTGATATCATCTTTACAACCGGCCACAAGCCACATGTTTTTCATTCATCCACAAGACTAAAATATGCCAATAATGCTAAATACCCATTATAAAAGGTGAAATTTCAACTTGTTCCGTTGAGAGGCACACAACATTAACTTGCTCAAGTCCTCACCAGTTGGGTACAAAAGAACATAAAACAAGGATGCAACTTAGTTTTTTCTCATTCATTGGAAGTTTAAATAATCAGTAAACAAAGGCACTGGTTTGTAGGGATACACCTTAATTTTTCAGGATCAATTTAAACAGGCAGCACTAATTTTGATAGAGTTGGGTGAAAGAAATCACATTGACTTATTATCTGGAATGAAAACACTCGTACACACAAGCAATTGATAGGAAGAGAGATAAACGAGTTGTTAGGAGATGTTTGTTGAGGGTTGGAGAGTTTAACTGAGGTGTATATTGTTCTTCTTCTAAGGCCCCTTTTTATAGCACACAATGATAACAAGTTGATGTATGAACTTCCTTTTCTTCTCTGGTTGAGTGTTGTAAAGAAGCAACTCATATTGTAGGAGATGGGAAGGGATAAGGAGCAGGTGAACTGCTCATTGTCCTCTTGTACCAACAATTTGCACTCATCCTTGATACAAGATCTTGAAACTCCAAGAATTTGACGGAAAAAAAAAGTCAAACTTGGTATTTGAAAGACCCTTGGTAAAGGTGTCTAAGGCTTGCTCCTCAGTTACGTAAAAATCTAATTTGAATACTAAATTCTTGGCTAATGCAATAGCCGACATGTTATCCCACATAATCTTTTTGGGGCCCTCCATCTTGTGTTTCATGTCTTCTAATAACCGTCGAAGCCAAACTGCTTGATAAGTCGGGGTATCAATTTGTTGCTTCTTTGATGACCATGAAATCACTCAATCTCCAAGATAGAAAGGATACTATGATGTACTCTTTCAATTTTCCACAACACCAGCCCAATCATTATCTTAATAGTCTGTCAAACAAAAATCGTTGTGTGGGAATACATAATGCCATAATCATGTGTACCACTGATATAATGGAGAATACGCTTTGATGCGAGCAAATGCGAGTGTTGCGGCTGCTCCATGAACCAACTGATGAGTGCAACTCCGTACACAATTTATGGTCTAGTTGAAGTCAAATAGCAAAGACTCTCAACTACGCTCTTGAAATAAGTGGGGTTCACTAACTCCCTGTTCCTTCTTTCATTAACTTTATCCTCTCTCCAATTGGTGTCATGACCTTCTTCATTCTCTCAAATTTGAACTCTTTGAAAATATTTCTAGCATACATCTTAAGTGAAATAAAGATTCTACAATCAGCATGCTCAACCTCGACACTTAAAAAATAGGGCATCAATCCCATGTCAGTCATCTCAAACTAACAAGTCATCGCTTCTCGAAACTTGGCAAACATTATCTCAGAACTCTTTCTGAATATCATGTCATCCACATACAACCACACTATCAACATATCGCCATCAGTATTTGTCTTGATGTATAGTGTGTGCTCACACGGACACTCCTGAATCCATTCTTCAGCATATATGTATCAATCCTCGTGTACCATGATCGCGGGGCCTACTTCAAACTGTACAATGCTTTTTCAACTTGTAGACATTGTTCTCTTTTTCTCTTTGCACGTAACCAGGTGGTTGATCAACATACACTTCCTCTTCAAGAAATTCTTTCAAGAATGCTAACTTCACGTCCATCTGGTGTATCTTCTACCTATTCTGGGTTGCACGTGCAATTACCATCCAAATGGTATCCATTCTAGCAACTGAGGTGAATACCTCAAAATAGTCAACGGCCGGCTTCTGCTTGTATCCTTTGACGAGTAGTCTTGCCTTCAAACAGTCCACCTGATCGTCGGAATTGTACATTGTCTTGTACACTCACTTTACTCCAATCACCTTCTTACTAACTGGTAAAGGTGTCAACTCACATGTATCATTCTTCTTGATGGAGGCTATCTCCGAATGCATAGCCTGAAACCATCCTTTGTATTTTACTGCATTCTCGAACGTCACATGATCACAATCTACAAATAGAGAAAAGCTCACCATAGTTTCATCTGTATTGTCAATCTAATCATCTTGATTGACAACTTAATCTTGAAACCAAACTTGTGCAATCTTTATCGTGCTTGACGAATAGTGGACTTCGGTTCAGCTGATTTGTCAAGTGAATCAGCTAGTGCACGTCTGTTTTCCACAGACTCCTTCTCAATCACGATACTAGGTTCTAATATTCTTTTGAGACCAGTCTTAGGCCCTGTCTTCAGCAAACTACACATCAAGACCGATAATCAATTCTTTGGTGTGAGGGTCATACAACTTGTAACCTTTCATATCGTCACTGTATCCATGAAGATGCATCGTCTACTTTGTGATCCAGCTACCTTCGCCGTTGATCTGGTATACGAGGATATGTGACACACCTAAATACTCATAGACAAGATACATCCGGCTTCACACCACTCCAAACTTCATGTGGTGTCTTTCCACGAACCGCCTTCGTGAGACACCGGTTTAATAAAAAAACTGTGCATGCTACTGCTTCTGCCCAATATGACTTTGGTAGCTCCTTGGCCTTCAACATGCTTCTGGCCATCTCAAATATTATCCGATTTGTTCTCTTAGTTATGCCATTTTGATGAGGTGTGTAGCTTGTAGTCAACTGTCGTCTGATTCCTTCAGCTTTGCAATAACTAGATAACTCATTAGAAGTGAATTTTCATCTTCTATTCGACTACAACGTCTTTAGAGTATAACCACTTTTTTTCAACAAATGTCTTGAACTCGTCGAATGTCCGGAATGTCTCCGACTTCTCTTTTAAGAATTAGACACGTGTCTTTCTCGAAAAATCATCCACCAATGCCATCATGTATCTTTTTCCACCAAGAGATTCGACCTCCACTGGACAACATAGATCCGTATAAACCAGCTCCAATGGTTGCTTTGCTCGCCTTGCCTTTCCGTCTGGAAACGGCTGCCTATGTTGCTTTCCAGCAAGCACGCCTCGCATGGTTGACTAGAAACTTGGATCGCAGGTAGTCGTGTCACCATTCTTTTAGCAGCCAGTAATTTTCAATCCTTGAAAATTTAAATGACCAAACCTGAGATGTCACAACCAGCTACTGTCTACCATCATCTGGAAGTTCATCTCAACTCCTTTTTGAAGAATCCACGAGAACATCCGATTCTTTGTCATTGGGACTCTAGCAATGATCCCCTGATCTTTGCTTTCATTAGTGCAAACTCCATCTCGGATAAAAATAAAATGCCATCTCTCCGAAAGTTGCCCCATGCTGAGCAAGTTCCAAGAAAGTCTTGATACCTGGTACACATCAACGATAATTGCATATGTACCTCCATCTGTCTGGATTCTGATATCGCATTTTCCCATCACTTGTATCTGTGATTTGTTTCCGAAATTAACTTCGACACGAATGGATTCGTCCAAGCGAGAGAATAATTCCTTTTCTCCCACTCATATGGTTGCTGCATCCGGACTCAATCTATGACATGTCGGTGTACTCTCTGCAAATCTCATTTATCTTGCATGCTAGAACCATATCTCGGTGCGCCTAAGAAGCGTAAGCTTGCTCCACTTGTCCATTCTCAACATGTGCTCGACATTGGTTTTTGTAGTGTCCAAACTTCTGACATTGTAACACTAGACCCTTACTTGTCTTGTCCTTCGGTATGACCACCTCGAGCTCTCTGAATTATACTATTGTTGGCTTCACCTCGTCCAATGGTATAATTTTGGGCTCCACCTCTGCCTTTTTCACCACTCGGCCTCCACGATAACCTTTGTGACTCCTCACTTCGAACACAGCGAACTCATGAGTCGATCCATCATTAACTTTGACATGTTGCGTCCTCTTTAGTAGCTGCAACAACATATTCAAACTTAGTCGGTAACGAGCATGGTATCTTTTCAACCACTCGTTGATCCTCCAGTGTCTCGCCGCTAACTCTTAAATTGTTGAGTATGGATGCGGTCACAGTATGTTGACATGCTTTCTGAGTCAGTCATTCGTAATGACTCGAAATCTTCCTTCAGTGTCTACAAGCGTATCCGCATTACGTTTTCATCACCTTTGTATGACTTTTGCAGGATAGTCCACGCCTCCTGTGATGTCTCCGTCTCTGATATTTTTTCAAATATCGGTTCCTTCATAATTTGAAAGATCGCAAATAATGCTTTCTGATCTTTTTTACATGTTTCCGATAATAAATCTTTTTCTTCCTTTTTCAGCTCATTAAAAGCTTCGCCTGCTCCTTTAATGCAGCACGCCTCCACCAAACTCCACAAATCTTGGCACCGAAAAAATGCCTTTAATTGGGTTATTTTTGAAATTCCGCCCGTTGAGTTTCAGTATCCACAGTGGAATGTGTTAGACGTGATTGACCCGAAATACGAAAATATCACTCCTGATATTTTGTGTATATCCTTATCTTTGAGGCCACATGTATGAATAATTCTTAATTTTTCGTGATCAACTTAAACATGCAACACTATTTTTGGTGGAGTTGAATGGAAGAAATCACGTTGATTTATTATCTGGAATGCAAACAATCATAGACCCAAGCTTTAAATAACTCAAACTGAACCAAATACAAAAATAATTGATAGGAAGAGAGATAAAAGGAACTATGGAGACATGCTTGTTGAGGGTTGAACTGAGATGTTATTCTTCGTCTAATGCCCCCTTTTAAAGCAACTCATATTGGAGTAGGGTGAACTGCTCCTTATATCAACACAATCTCCATGGTTATCTTTCAACTTCATCTTGCTGCGTCTCCGCGACACCTTGCAAACAAAGGAAATAATTAAAGAAATTACAGCTGCTGCCATCTCTCATTAATTATATTGAAAACTGACTTTAGGGTTGACATTCTGAGGGAGCAAGTCGACTGCAATGGTGAGGTTATACATAAGGGAGGTGTCTTATCTCTTCAGCATATCTTATCTCTTAAAGCTCCAAATCCATCGCCCTTAAAAATAAAGTCAGAAAACAGATCTATTTATCATCATCTCATCTTATCAACTTGACCAGACCCAGAAACATAAATAATACATTAAAGCAAAAGATATGAAGAATCTCTCACCGACTCATCACAAACGCCGTCGTTTGTTTCGCGATTGGTAAGGGTTAACCAGTGGAGGCTTCAACTATCCAAGAAGGAAACCACACGACTCTTTCTTTCCCTACTCCGACATCTTATTTACACCATCGCATCTCTTCTCGTCTCCCGGAATTTCACAACCACATCATTCGCTTTACACGACTAGTTGTAGTTGATGTCGATGTAGCGACGACGAAACATTATCGCCATTAATGGTTGTTCAGATGAGCTTCATTCTATGCTTCCCACAAGTGGTTTTCAAGAGGTATTTCTTGAAGATCCGATTTGATCTGGGCTTCTCTCTTTAGAGTCAAAGTTGGGATCTTTATTGATTGGGTTGTGGGACATGGATTTGGTGTGTTTGATACTTTGTTTCCCGGCTGTGTTTGGTGGATTCCAGGGACTAGGGTTGGATATTGTGTTTCTTTAGCAGTATCTTCGAGTCTCTTTTCTCTCTATCACTTTTGTTCTAGAGATTGAAGAGATGAGTTCATTTGTTAGGTCTTAGCGGTTTCCGAGAAACTGATTTTGATATTTCCTTTATTTTGTCCTCAAATCTGGTCATGATGGTAGCGGTGAGATATGGTTAATGAAAAGACTAACCTAAAATCCGGGATTGGTCTGGAGTTAGCTATGGAGGTGTCGTTGGCGGAGATCGTTTTTTTGAGGTAATTAACTGTTGAAATGGAGACTTTTGATTCACTGGAGTGAAATTTGAAACACTTGAAATGGTTGATTCAAATCTCGCCACAATGTTAATGGAGAATCATGGCCCCTCCACCCTCTTGTCAATGGATTCTAGTGCTTCCTCACATGATGAATTGGACTTGGAAATGAATGGACAGATCTTGATCTCTCGCCCGCCTGACATAAATCTACCGCCCTCTGCTGAGCGCAGCCCGCCTCCCCAGTCGTGGAATTCTGATCCCTGCGATGTTTTGGATGTCACACTTGGCTCACATGTATTTGAGGCCGAAAATTTTATCAGTGTTTCCAAAGTTGGAAGAAAGTGCGCAAAGCGGGTAGACAGCATTTGGGGTGCTTGGGTTTTTTTTAGTTTTTATTTCAAACCGGCTTTGAATGAGAAATCGAAGGCGAAGCTTGTCAGGGACAGCAATGGGGTATCAGGGTATGATAAATCTGATCTCAAGCTGGATGTTTTTATGGTGCAACATGATATGGAGAATATGTATATGTGGGTTTTTAAGGACAGGCCTGAGAACGCGCTGGGCAAGATGCAGCTGAGAAGCTTCATGAATGGACATTCCCGACAAGGTGAGCGCCTATTTCCATACAGCGTTGATAAGGGATTTGCACGATCGCACAGGATGCAGAGAAAGCATTATAGAGGGTTATCAAATCCACAGTGTGTGCACGGTATTGAGGTTGTTCCTCATCCCAATCTGAAAGACCTCGATGAAGAGGATAAAAAAAGATGGGTGGAATTGACAGGAAGAGACCTTAATTTCGCTGTCCCCCCTGAGGCCAGTGATTTTGGATCATGGAGGAATCTTCCCAGCACAGACTTTGAGCTTGAAAGGCATCCACACTCTTTGAAGAGCAACGCGAACTCTCAGTCAAAGAAACTGTTTAATGGATCTGGACTGAATTTGGCTACAACTCGGTCATCTAATCACAGCAATGGTGATGCGATGGATGACTCCCCTCCTGGGAGAAAGAGGAAAGATTTTTTCCAACATGGAAGTGAGGATGACTGTCGCTTGACTGTCAACCCTCCATCGGATCGAATTCCAGAACTGGTCATCTACTCAAATGAACCGCAGTGGCCAAACGAGTTCTCGGGAGTTATGAGGAATGTATGTGGGCCGGTCACAGCAGCCAAGACCATATATGAAGATGAAGCAGGCTACCTTATTATCATCAGCTTACCATTCGTAGACCTCCAACGAGTGAAAGTTTCATGGAGGAACACTCCAACACAAGGCATCATAAAGGTGTGCTGTGTGAGCACATCCCGCATGCCCAGCATCAAGAGACACAACAGGACTTTCAAGCTCTCGGATTGTACCATGGAGCACTGCCCACCAGGAGAGTTCATACGAGAAATCCCTCTCTCCACTCGAATCCCAGAGGATGCAAACATTGAAGCTTATTACGACGGACCAGGATCCGTGCTTGAAATTATGGTGCCAAAGCTGAGCATAGGACCTGAGGAGCACGAGGTTCGTGTCTGCCTCCGACCTCACCTAGGATGCAGTGATCTGATGCTTACCTGAAGAAGCGATTCCACTACCAACCCGAGTAGCGAGGGAGGATATTGCCTATTTCGTTTTTTCAAATTTTTGCTGTCTGTCTAATTTGATAAGTAGTAACTATTGGTTGTGAATTGGCTCTGGTAAGTACTACTGAATTTCTAAGCAGCTGATATAAAAAAGACATGTAATGGAGTTTCCTTAATGGCTATGTTTTATGTTTTTTTGATTTAGTATGTGGAAATGATTAGATATTTCGGTTTATTCTTATATGATTCAAAAATCTTGGTTCGTGAGTCGTGATTGTGTAATCTAATATATACTAGTATTTCTTTCATTAATCAATCGATGTGGGATAAATTTTTAAGTATCAAATGTAAGGTTATGGAATACCATGTCATGTTGATATAGACTATTAGTATTATGAAGGTTGTGGAGAGAGGTACAAAGGAGATGGATAAATATAGGAATTGTGTGAATTATTGAAAGTGGTGGGCACTAATGAAGTTGAAGTTGAAGTTGAGATGTAAGATGCTTGTGTATGATAAAGTATTACTCATGTAGTGTAGAGACCTTTTTTTGAGGGAAAGGAATCGATTGAATTGCACTTTTCTCTTTAAGTAGCGAGTAAAGAAATAAGGCAACTTCACTTATTAAAGTTATTTTTCAAGTTGGCAGGCTACTTTCAAGTCCATTGACTTGGTTTTTGGTTCATACTGTTCTGTGTTTGTTCAGGAAAAAAGGAACCATCTTCCTTGATCATTCTTTGGGATTTGCTAGGACACAAAATTCAAAGGCTTCCCCCCATTAGTGACTCTTCATATCTTTGTGTTGAACTTGATTGGCTTTTCATATGGGATTTGAATCAAGCCAAATACATCAATACTTATACTGGACCAGTAAAAATTAAAAAGTACTATTGAAACTATAAATTGATACACTAAGGCTCTCAATTCTTAGATTCCAAGATGAAGTTGGAATAACTCCTGGCACACTCGATTTAAACCAAGTAATGTACAATATAATATGGAGCAACACAGGTGTAGGATTAGTGAATCGGATTCAACCGAGTAACTTATCAGATATGGTGTTGATAGATTGATTCATGCCCATGTAACTCTTTAATTATTAATTTAGAATAAATAGATATTCATCTTGTGCACGTAATTCTTACTAGGCAATCTTTAGTTACAACGAAATTTAATCTTGTTATATTTCTAAGATGTCTGGTGCTTTCTCTATACTATTTTGTAATCAATATCAATCAAAATTAAGAATTCTCATAGAAATTTCTTTTCTCTTTCTTGTGATACACGATATGTTATTATTAATATTAGTCTCGCATGGGAATGAATATCTTAATCCTAATTTGTCTCATGTTTTTTTTTGTGGTTTTCACCAAGCCAACTAAAGTAAAAAAATCATGCAACAAGGATGATGATAACATTGATGGAAACTGCTGATTTCTTAAGAATTTTCTTCACGTTGACAAATATTCTGATATTCAGTTTATTATCAAGCTTATCATGTTGCTTCAAATTTGCAATGGAAACTGCATCTGCTTGGCGGCAGCAATTACAACTTGAGAGAAAGATATGCGAAAATGAATGAGAAGTCGAATGATGGCATTGTATCTTCCACAAATATACGGAACGCTCAAGTGAATAGCTAGGTCTGCCAACATCAACTTAAATGTTTCTACAATCATGTCAAAAGTTCAATGTTTCTCTGAGGAATTTAGGAATTCAAAATTTCATATATTCTGGTTTGTTGCTGAATTTAAAGAAATATGAGCTGAAACAATAGAGATACATAATGATGTTCTGTCAAAGCATACACATTTAATTCTACCTAATATGCTGATCAATTGAGAGCCGAAGATAATATAAAGTATAGATATTTGAACTGTGATTGGAAATGTAGGAAAAAATTTGAAGGGGAGGACAATGACAAATTTTCAATAAGAATAGTTGAAGTAACGGCTAGAAGAGAATTTTGTTAACTCTTCTTCACCAGTTATATTTTTGAGAAAAGATAACTTATTCTTTCATAAACTTTAACACAACAATAACTACCATTCTGAAGAATCGTCAACAAACTTCTTGATAATTTGAATTCTCAAGAGCTAGCTTTTTAATGCTTCAAACGCATACAAACTTGAGATTTCACGTAAATTGTATAAAACTGTCACTTTTAGTTGGACTCAATCATATTAGATATTGATCCATGCTAAAACTGGCAGTTGTCTTTCAGTTGCCTTCATATTTGGGTTCAGCCATCACAAAGTGGTATGCAATCACCAAAATGAAGATGCCAATGCCAAGGAAATTGGCAAAAAAACCTAGGTCTTGGTCATCAATCATCTGCATGTACAATGCAAAAAGAGTAACATCAGCACAAAAGGGTATACAATAAACATTCTCAGAAATGAGTCTTTTGACATGTTTGGCTTTTGGAATTACTATTACAAAGCAAAAAATTGATTTCTAGAGTTATGATTAGGAATGATATGAAAACTGCAATCAGGATTGGCCTAATACCTGGCAACACTCACAGTAAAATCATGGCTCATGTACCAAAGCTTAACCAACACACATACAAGACACCATTTCAATTTCAGTCAGTTAAATGGAACTTTCTTTGGTGCTTTGCAACTTCGGTGGGGATCAATATACACATCCATTGATAACCATGACTCCAGTATCGACACTCATAACCATCAGAATTTCACCAAGCTTAATAAAATCAACCGTTTTGCTGACATTGGTAATAGATTTGACAATTTAGTATCAACAGTGCAATGTCAATTAGTTGAAGTGATTTACCACTTGCAACATATTTTGTACCAATCTCAGCCGTTTCACCTCAAATGACTTGATTTGAAGCTCAATTTATCATCTTGTTACTAAAAGGGCAATGTCGCCGACAGTATTATGATTTTTTGGCTAAAAATCATAATACTGTTAATAACAAAAATGCCTGTTTCCACAATATCTGTTTCCACATCATAGCTTCAAAACGCTATAACATATGTCTAGACTCTAGTCAAGCAAAAAGGTTGACAGCATCCACCCCTAAACTGAAATGTCACCCATCTATACAAAAAACAATTGCCTGAAGAACAAAAAATCAGCATTTGGTTTAAACTGATCCCCAAACAGAAAATTCAGTAACACGATCAACAGCATAATCCATAAGACCTAGTTTCATCACATATCAGAACTGAGAACGAACATACAGTCGAAGTCACTCAGATCAGGAAACCTACGCTCGAGTTTCCGGATTGTTCGTCGCACCCAAGTTTTCAGTCCTCGTCCGTTCTCTGAGAAGTACGAAAAAAGACGAAGAAGCTCTTATTATGGGCTACTTCTGAGCCCAATAGAATGTTGCAAGCTGCGGCCCATTAAAACATATCGCCTGGTGACACGTGGATCGAACCAATGATTAAGATTAAACTCAAGTATATGCAGAGGAGACTATTTCGCATTCCTCATGTTTTTGTAGGAACAAATTTTAATTGTTCAGGATAAGATAAATATCGAATATTAATTCTCATTAATTTTGGTGGAGTTTGATGGAAAAAAATACACTCGTTTATAAACTGAATTGGAAACACTCGTACAAAATAGTTCAAAAAACACTCAAATAAAGCTTGATGTACATAAGATAGAGAGAAGCTTGATCAACAATCCGGAAACTCCAAGCATTAGTCGAAAGTTTTCGAACTTGTCACTCGAGAGTCCCTTGGTAAAGATGTGTGCAAATTGCTCTTCAGTTCTGCAGAATTCCAATTCAATTTCTTCATCTTTGACCAACTCTCGAATGTAGTGATATCGAATCCCTATATGCTAGCTCCTTCCATGAAATACTGGATTCTTGGCTAAAGCGATAACCGATTTGTTGTCACACATAATCACTGTAGGGCCTTCCTGCTTATGTTTTAAGTCTTCCATTACCCGTCGAAGCCAAATTGCTTGACAAGCTGCGGTAGTTACTGCGATGTACTCCGCTTCAGCTGTAGAAAGAGCAATAACATGTTGCTTCTTTGATAACCATGAAACCACTCCATCTCCAAGATAGAAAGCATAACCCGATGTACTCTTTCGAGTTTCAACATCACCGGCCCAGTCGATGTCTGAATGTCCTGTCAGACAAAACTCCTTTGTGTGAGAATACCTAATCCCAAAATCACTTGTGCAACTGATATATCGAAATATACGCTTTGCTACTAGCAAATGTGACTGTTGTGGCTGCTCCATGAATCGACTGACAAGATCAACTCCGTATACAATAAATGGTCTAGTTGAAGTCAAGTAGCGAAGACTTCCAACTATGCTCTTGAAATAAGTGGGATTCACTAGCTCTCCATTACATTCTTTCATCATCTCCGTCCTCTCTGCAACAGGTGTTCGAACCGCCTTCATTCCCTCAAATTTGAACTTCTTAAGGATATCTTTTGCGTATTTATTTTGAGAAATAAAGACTCCTTCATCAGATTGCTCAACCTCGATGCCTAGAAAATAAGACATCAATCCCAAGTCAGTCATCTCAAACTGTCGAGTCATCGCTTCTCGAAACTCGACTAACATTGTCTCAGAAGTCCATGTGAATATCAGATCATCCACATACAAGCACATTATCAACATATCTTCATCAGTATTTGTCTTGATGTATAGTGTGTGCTCATACGGACACTTCTGAAATCCATTCTCCAGCATATACGTATCGATCATCGCGTACCATGCTCGCGGGGCTTGCTTCAGTTCGTATAGTGCTTTCTTCAACTTGTATACAAATTTCTCTCTCCCTCTTTGCACATATCCTGGTGGTTGGTCAACGTACACCTCCTCCTCAAGAACTCCGTTCAAGAATGCTGACTTCACGTCTCTCTGGTGTATCTTCCACCTATTCTTGGCTGCAACTGCAATGATCATCCGAATAGTATCCATTCTCGCCACTGGTGTGAATATCTCAAAGTAGTCGATGTCGGGCTTCTGCTTATATCCTTTCACCACTAGTCTTGCTTTCAAACGGTCCACCTAACCGTTGGGACTGTGCTTCGTCTTGTACACTCATTTCACTATAATCGCCTTCTTACCAACTGGTAAAGGTGTCAGCATTCATATATCATTCTTTTCGATGGAGGCTATCTCCGAATCCATAGCTTGGATCCAACCTTTGTCTTTTGATGCATCCTCAAAAAGTTACGGGATCGCAATCTGCAAACAAACAAAAGTTAATCATAGTCTCATCAGCATCATCACTCTCGTCATCTCTATAGACCACATAATCCTGATGACGAACTGGTGGCACTCTTCTACGTGCTCCACGTGTAATAGAGTGTGGATCAAATGTCTTCTCTGGTGATGTATCTGGTACATGTCTGTCTTCTACAGACTCTTCCTCAATACTGAGGCTAGGCTGTGTAGTATCCTTCGGAGACCAATCCCAAGTCTCATCTTTGGCAAACTGCACATCACGGCAGATAATCACCTCTCTAGTGTTAGGGTCGTACAACTTGTAACCCTTCGTATCAGCACTATATCTAATGAAAATACATCGCCTGCTCTTGTCGTCAACTTTCTCCTTTGCTGCTTGGGTATATGATGATATGCTACGCATCAAAATACTCGTAGACATGATACATCTGGCTTCACACCGCTCCAAGCTTCGTGTGGTGTCTTCCTTTGAACTGCCTTTGTCGGGCATCGGTTCAGTAGGAATACTGTACAAGCAACAGCTTCTGCCTAAAGTGGCTTCGGTAGCTGCTTAGCTTTCAACATGCTCCTTGCCATCTTGAAGAGCGTCCGTTTCTTCCTCTCAACTATGTCATTCTGCTGAGGTGTGTAACTTGCAGTCAACTGCCATCTGATTCCTGCGGCTCTGCAATAGTCAAAGAATTCATTAGAAGTGAATTCTCCTCCTCGATCTGATCTAAGCGTCTTCAGAATATATCCACTTTGCTTTTCAACAAAAGCTCTAAACTCCTTGAACGTCGGAATGCCTCTGACTTTTCCTTCAAGAAATAGATCTAGGTCTTTCTCGAATAATCGTCCACCAACGCCATCATTTATCTCCTTTCGCTAAGAGATTCCACCTCTATGGGACCACATAGATCAACGTGAACTAACTCCAATGGTTGGTTCGCTCATCTCGCCTTTCCGACTGGAAATGGTTGTCTGTGTTGCTTTCCTAGCAAACAGGCCTCACATGGTTGACTAGAAACTTGGATCGTCGGTAGTCCTGTCACCATTCTTTTAGTAGCCAATAATTTCGATCCTTGAAAATTTAAATGGCCAAACCTGAGATGCCACAGCCAACTGCTATCTCTCACCATCGTCTAAAAGTTCATCTCAACCCCCTTTTGAATAATCCAAGGGAACGTCCGATTCTTTGTCATCGCGACTCTGGCACTGATTCTCCGATCTTTGCCTTCAATAGTGTAAACTCCGTCTCGAATGGAAATGAAATGCTCTCTCTCCGAAAGTTGCCCCATGTTGAGTAAGTTCCAGCACAGTCCTGGTACATAGTACACATTAGCAATAGTTGCATATGTACCTGCATTCGTCTGAATTCGAATATCTCTCTTTCCCATCACTTGTATCTATGATTTGTTTCCGAAACTGACTTCGCCACGAGCGGATTCGTCCAAGCGAGAGAATAACTCTTTTCTCTCTCTCTTATGGTTGCTGCATCCGGAGTCAATGTACCACACGTCTGTGTTTTCTCCGCAAGTGTCTTTTGTCTTGCATGCTAAAACCATATCTTGGTGTGCCTCGGAAGCATAAGCTTGCTCCACTCGTTCCTTTGCATTCTTTGCTCGGCACTCGGATTTGTAGTGACCGTATTTCTTGCATCTGTAACATTGAATCTTGGACTTATCACGTCCTCCTGCGTGTCTACCTCGGGCTCTCTGAAATGTACTACTGTTGGCTTCACCTCATCCAGCGGTATAATTTCGGCCTCCAACTTGGCATTTTTCACGGCCTCGGCTTCCAGGATAACTTCCATGACTCCTTACTTCAATTCGGCTTTGCAACGCCTGCTCTTGGCTTGAGCCGTTCGCTTTCTGGTTCATCCTTTGCTCGTGTGAACACAGCGAACTCATGAGTTATTCCATTGGTGAAAGAAAACACACTCGTTTATAAACTGAATGGAAACACTCGTACAAAATAAGCTAGGAAAATAGTTCAAACTGAATTATATCGAAAACACTCAAATAAAGCTTGTTGTACATAAGATAGAGAGAAGCTGAGGGGGATGCAGTTCTTCTTCGCGTAGCTTTCCTTTTATAGGCTCAATGGCGTGTACTTCCTTCTGCTCATTTATGGCTCTCCGTGATAAAAGGTAGGCTGTGCTCCGCGAGAAATGGTAGGCGGCAGAAGCTTTGTGTATTGTAGAAGTATTGCGTGTTGCAGGCAACTTTGCAGAGAAGACTTTGGAGGTGGGATGTTTTTCCTTTGTGTGGGACCCATATGGGTCCCAGTTGATCATTAATTCAACAGTTTTACAATATCATCTATTTATAACTTATACGAGCATGATAAATATACTCAAATAAGAGATAGATCTGAAACACCAAAAGGCAAAGATCATCTTATTAATATCGCTATATTTCCCCTCACTAGAAAAACTTAATAAAAAAACCTAGTGAATAAAAAAGAGTACATAATGAAGTTGCCTCATTAAAAACATTATTAGAAAAATAAAAAGGATAAAACCTACACCAAGAAAAAGAGTATAACATGTATTTCTCTTTTTCATTGTACCGTATACATTGCCTTCAATATATATCTCTAAGCTTTGGCATGTTGATCTTGTAAACCAATTTTTCAAAGAAAGTTGTAAGAACTGCAATTATAAATAAATCTGCCAAATTGTCATAAGAACGAATCTGATAAATATCAATTTCTCCTTTCTTAAGAAGTTCATGAATAAAGAAGATCTTTGACCAAATGTGTTTCAATTTGTCTTCTTAGAATGTAGCATCCTCTATTTTTGGCTACACATGCTGCTTTATCTTCAATTAAGACACTAGAACTTTCCTTGTTAACTGAAATATCACATGATTCTCAGATATGATGGATTAGAAACTTCAGTCGTACATATTCACAACTTACTTTATGGAGGACTAATACTGTAACATGATTTGAAGAATCGAATCTCATGGTTTGTTTTGAAGAGCACCAATATATAGTGGTATCACCATATGTGAACACATAATTCGTTTATGATCGCCCTTGCGAGAGTGACGGCATCAACATAATAATTTAATCCCGATTTTGAGTCCTTTATTTTAACTAAGTTCATATTTGTTGTTCGTCGAAAATATCTTCAAATTTATTTAACACCATCCCAATGTCTTCGAATTTGATAACAACTATATATTACTAATAAATAAACGGGAATGCAATAAAAGGTGGAGTACCATTAAAAAGATGCATCAACCCTTCCATATCACTCAAATATGGACTTGTTCGTCGTTGAATTAAGAGTATGTTCTTATGTACTTATTAAGTACATAAAAATAAATATCAATAATATAAGTATATATAGTAAATTATTATTCATCATATTTTTTTTTACCATCATCACAACACAACACCCTAACCACAACACCACCAGAATAAAAAATAATAATTAATATACCTAACTTAACTTAACTTATTTACTGAAAATTTAAGTGCAAAAGAACATGACTTAAATATAAATACATATCAATAAATATAAATATATGTCAATAAATATAAGTACATATAAGTAAATATCAATAAATATAAGTAAAGTAATAAATATTATTAACTTTTTTCAGTATAAAAAAAACCCGAGTCATAAATTTGACATGACAAAACAAAAAATCTGAATAGTAAATTTAACACGACAGAGAATATTTTTACAAATACTTATAAGTTCAATAGAAAAATAACATCATCAACGCACGGTTTCCCTCTCTCTCTTCCTTCAACCTTAGATAATTATAAATTAGAGCGATCTATCTCATGGAATGCAAACCAATTACCTTTTCTTCAAATCGGTGAGAAGTTTAGTTTGACAAAAATTTCGCAGTGAATTGTAGAATCACCCTGGAACATGGAGATCTTTAACGTGTTGGGTTCGATGAAATATGTGGGTCATCATCGTCACCGACTTTCATGGGAAGGTAGGATGCATTGTTTAGTTATTAATCAGCGAGCGAGTGAGGGTTTTTTGAAGTTGTTGATTTCATGAAGATGATTCATTTGCTTGCATGCATAGTGTACGTTGGATTTATGGCAGATGAGTTATGCTATGATGATTTAAAGTTAGGATTAGGAATGTTATATATAAAATGGCTTGGCGATAAGAATCATTATTACTACTGTGCTTGGTCTTTCTGTTAAATGGAACCCAACCAAATTTAAATTAGTAGATCAAAGTTTTGTTTCGAGATTATTACTATTTATCTACTTGCTATTAGTTAACATTGAGAAAAGCCAAAACATGAATGAAATTTATTACATCAGGAAAAAGAAAAACAGTATCCGCGTCACTAGCCTTCGAGAGATTATGGGCCGTTAGATTCCATCAATCAGCGATCAGAGATTAAAAGCACCACCTCACACGGATAGCAGTTATCAGCCGTCGATAGGATAAAGAATCTAACGGCTCATAATCCACATCTAGAAGCACACTCCATACTATATAACGATCTGAAAGAGCTGCAGAAACTTGCATCGCTAGCAAAATCAAACATGTCGGGCCGAGGAAAAGGTGGAAAAGGACTCGGAAAGGGAGGAGCGAAGCGTCACAGGAAGGTGCTCCGCGACAATATCCAGGGAATCACCAAGCCGGCCATCCGTCGTCTTGCCAGGAGAGGAGGCGTGAAGCGCATCAGCGGTCTGATCTACGAGGAAACTCGCGGAGTGCTCAAGATCTTCTTGGAGAATGTGATTCGTGATGCAGTTACGTACACCGAGCACGCCAGGAGGAAAACGGTGACGGCCATGGACGTTGTGTATGCGCTCAAGAGGCAGGGTAGGACTCTTTACGGATTCGGAGGTTGATTCGGTCACATTTAGGGTTTCGTTGAATTTGCCTTGTAAATTCGGATTTTAGGGAATTAGACGTCGGTGGCTTGTTCTAGTAGCTTCTTTCTTTCCTCAGCTTTTGGATGAATGAATGAATGTTGGATTTGTCCAAAATTGTGACCTATCTTCAAAATTCCACTTCGCTTGCTGAGAAAATATTGAGACAATGTAATCAAGTTGGTTAACTCGGCCTGAGTTAAAATTGGTTAACTGAAGCTTGTAATACACACAACACACCTTGGTGAGAGCTATAGGATTAATCTTGATGCCATCTACATCTTTTGAAAGATTGAAACCAGATGCCACTGGACTTTTGACAGAATTACTTTCCTCTAAGCCAAATCTTTCAAGGACTTCTGTGGCATGGCATTCTTTTTCTGACATATAAAGAAACCTCCCTTGCTCTGCAGGATTTCTACTCCAAGAAATAAGCTCGCTATTCAAATTCACATTTCATAGAACCTTTGAGGCTTTCAATCATCACATAACCATTTCCGATAAATATGAAATTTTTGTAGAGATGCCCCATGGCCCAAACTCATTTTCAGTTTTGTCCTATCTAAAAAAGGATAATTTAATATCTGCCGGCAGGTCATTCACATATAAACAAAATAGAGTATGTTCAAATGGGCACCTGATCAACCCTCTTCTAATGAAATATCTTTGAATACCATGCCCTTGGTGCACCATGTAGCGCCTTTTTAAGCTGGTGCACTTGTGTTCTTTCTCTTTTCGTCACAGCCCGGCTGGCTGATAAACATTTTTTCACTAAAGACATCTGCACCGATTCTCAAATTAAGAATGTTTTCATTACTTTCACACGCACCGAAGGAGAGGAAGATCCGGAGGAGATAGAACGCTCTCGCCGAGGAGAACGATCAATCCAGGAGAAGAAATGAACCGAGGAGAGAGAAACATAAGAAAAAACATATAAGAAACATAATTTTGATTAAAATATAATTAAAATACAACACACTGAAATACATAAGAAAAAGCCAACTTAAAAATAAAAATAAAACTGCAACACTTGAAAATAAATTAAAACATATAATATATGCAAACTCATATTTATTTGTCAGTTTCCATGAATCAATTGTGCTTCACCAAATCACTTTGAAGTTGTACGTCAAGATATGCAGATTGAACGTTTATAAGACTTTCATCAAATGCTTGAGATTGTTGAGCTCTTTCCACTGGGTCATGAGGGATTAGATTACCATTTTGATCACTTGGTCCATCGTACACAGTAAAAGCACTAATTGGATTGAGGGGATCTCTTCTTCGACTTCACTAAGTTCCTCCTCGTCAAATTCTTCCTCTACAATCATATTATGTATTATGATGCATGCTAGTATAATAGTGGTCAAAACACTTTGTTTTGTGACACATACTTGCATGGCGCACTATTGACCATCGAGATTGTAAGATCCCAAATGCCTGTTCCACATCTTTGCGATATGATTCTTATTTTTTCGCAAATAATTTTTCTGCATTACCTTGAGGGTTACGAATTGTTTTGACAAACGAGGAGTACTTTGGATAAATTCCGTCAGCCAAATAGTAGCTTTGCTCATATGTGCTCCCATTCACTTTGAACGTCACTTGAGGGGTGGTTCATTCGAGATATGAATCAAATATATCTGACTGATACAAAACATTAACATCATTTTGTGCTCCAGGCACGCCAATGAAACTATGCCATATCCAGGTATCGTATAACGCGACAACCTCTAAAATAATAGTTGGACGGCCCTTACGACTTGAGTAGGCCCCTTGCCATGCCGTTGGATAGTTTTTCCATTCATAGTGCATACAATCTATGCTTCCGATCATACCTGGAAATCTTCGTTGCTATGCCCTTCTTAGTAGGCGAGTTAAGTTTGCTTCATTTGGAGATCTTAGATAACGATCTTTATAATGCACAAATTTTTAAGCACAGAACTTCTTCAAACATTTGAGGGTCGTATATTCACTCATGCGTGTGATCTCGGCACACTGATCTGCGCATGACCCGTATGCTAGCATCCGTATAGCACCAGTCATCTTCAGTTCGGGAAGGAGGCCTAGCACTCCAGCGGCATCACTTCGTTAGTGCCAATACGTATCATTGTTACAAAGCAGTTTTTATACAATTAAAAAGACAGCTACTCATCACTTCGGCGAAATTCTGTTTAGGAAAAATTAGACGCTCAATGAAGTAATCTTGTAAAAGATTTTCCCCCCTCGATCGCTTATGTCTTTGTCGATTTGGTTGTCGACGAGGCCACGCCTCTTCCTCCTCTAGAGCAGACATTGTTGTAATAGCAACGACATCCATAACAAATGAGTTTCCCATCTCACTCATTTCGTTCATTCTTTGGTTGAACAAGTGAAAGCTCTCATTAAAATTGAAAAGATCCATTACCCGAATACGAGATTGTAGAACACCACAAAAATCTAGATGAGGAGAAGATGAATGAATGTGTGAATATACAGTGATGCATGAACCTCATTTTTTATACAAGTTTGAAGTTGGACATGTGTAACACTTCTTTACAATAGCAGCATCGCCTCTTCTCAAAAGAGGCCAGTAATATCTCTCTTCCAGACTAGCGATTGTCTTTTCTCGTCCAAAATGACCACTGAGTCCTCCATCATGCAAGTCACGTATCATTTTTACGCTCATCGAGGAACAAGGAATAGAGAATTGATCTCCTTTTAAAAAGTAACCATCTCGAATGTAAAAATATGTGCAAGGATGCTGAAATTTACATCAATCCCACAAATCTTTGAAATCTACATATAAATTCTTCAACATCTCAAATCCCACTACTTCTTGGGTTAGAGTAACAAATAAGGAATATCATCTACTCAATGCATCAACCACCTTATTTTGAACTTCAGACTTATGCTGAATGATAAATAGAAATTTTTGAAGAAAGCTTACCAAACGAGCATGCATCTTATTGATGACCCTCTGCCTATGGAGGAATTTCAACCTCTGATGATCAGCAAAAATGATAAACTCTCGCTGAACCATGTAGTGCTCCCATTGCTGTAGAGCCCGAAACACTGCATAAAATTCCTGATCATAGGTGCTCCACTTCTATCGCGCTTCACTTAGTTTCTCACTGAAATACGCCACCGGTCTTTTTCTCCTGAGATAGAGCAACACTGATGCCCACTTCACTAGCATCACACTCAACCTGAATTTTTTTATATCGAAATCAGGTAAAGTCAAAACAGTTGTACATAACTTCTCCTTGATTAGTTCGAAATTCCTCTCTTGTTCGGGACCCCACTGAAACTTCCCTTTCTTCCCACACTTGGTAATATGTGTAGTGATAGTAGTGAAATCACGCACAAAACACCTATAGAAGGTAGTCAAACCATGAAAACTTCGCACCTCCATAGCTGATTTCGGTGCAGGCCAGTCCCGAATGGCAAGCACTTTCTCCTCATCCACCTGAAGTCCTTATTTCCCAACCGAAACCCAAAAACAGCAACTTGTCGGTGTAGAATATACATTTCTTTAAATTGATATACAACTGATTCTCCCGAAGAACCTGCAAAACTTATCTTAACTACTCCTAGTGTTCCTCTTCAATCTTGCTATAAATCCGAATATCATCAAAATAGACAATGACGAATGAACCAATAAAAGGACGCAAAACCCGATTCATCAGTCGCATGAAAGTGTTGGGCGCATTGGATAATCTGAAAGGCATACTAGCCACTCATACAGACCATCTTACTCTTAAAAGCCGTCTTACACTCATCACCGGGCCTGATTCGGTTCTGATGATAGCCTCTTCGTATATCTATCTTTGAGAACACTTTGAAGCCTGACATCTCATCCAACATATATTCTAAACGAGGAATAAGAAACTTGTACTTGATGATTATCTTGTTAATAGTCTTGCTATCCACACACATCCTTCACTGAGTTCCCTTCTTAGGAATGAGAAGAACAAGTATTGCACATGGCATCACTTTTTCTAATGAAACCCTTCTTCAACAAGTTTTCAATCTGTTCTCTCAAAATCTCATTTTCCTTCGGGATCCTACGACAATGCGGAAGGTTGGGAAGGCTCGCTCCAGGAATCATGTCAATTTGATGTTGGATATCTCACATCAGAGGTAGGTTGTCTGGCAATTCTTCTGAAAGCAATGCGCCAAAATTATTCAAGAATCTCCTCCACTTTGGTTGGAATCGCGCCTCCTTTGTTTATCACACTAAATAATCCTTTGATCACCACTGGACAGAAACACACTGACTTTTTCTCCTCATCAGCTTCTTTTCACTTTGCATCATTAGCAAGAAATTAAATTTCTTATTTTGTGACGGTTTACAAAACTCAATACTAGTGCCGCAGCATCTTTCTGTGTACCCCATGTGCACAGTAACACATTGTCCCTTCCTCTGTATGTTTTATCATTATCGTATTGCCAGGGGCGGCCAAGCAGCACATGACAAACATCCATGTCGAGAACATCACAACACACTTCTTTTTGATAATGCTTCCCAATCGAATTAGAAACCCGACACTTGAACCTGAGGACCCTTACTCAACCATCCCAGCGAATAAGGCTTCTCGTGGGGCTCCGTAGGGAGCTGCAAGTACTGCACTAACTTTCTGGATATCAAGTTCTCTGTGCTCCCCTTATCTACTATCAAATTGCACGTTTTATTATTCACAGAGCAGTGTATCATGAATAAATTATTACTTCGCCCCTCTTCTTTGATAGATAACAGGATCCTCTGCAACATAATATTTACCTTTTCTTAACAATCCTCTTCCGCAAATTCTATGTACTCATCACCTTCCTTCTGTCAATCCTCATTATCCTCGATGACAATTCCTTCATCATGGAGGATAGCAGCAGTTCAATTGGATGAGCAAACATTCAATTTATGCTCTACCCCGCCGCACCGATAACACTTCTCTCCAGTGGGTTTAGCGTAAGGGTTTGCCGTCCTTTGATTTGAAGTCCCGCCTGATTCATTTGGAGCTACTTTCTGAGCTGGAACTGGCTTTCTCATCATTCCCTTTATCTACACCAGCTTCTACCGCATCGCATAATTGAAACATCCGGAAAGCCTGTAAGTTTCGCGGAGACTTCTCCATCAGTTCTGCCTTCAGTGGTAAATTGGTTGCTTCTGCCACAGTCCATACTGTCTGCAATGCCATCTTATCCTGCAGCGAAATCTTCAGGCAACTAATGTAACACACCACCTTCTGACCTTCTGTCCCCTTCAACTCATTAATGTAACACACCACCTTCTGACCTTCTGTCCCCTTCAACTCATTGCGTAAGAAAGTCTTAGAAACTTTGTGGTGTACTTTGTCACACTCCTCCTCCCCTGGTTGCATTCAATGTACATTCTGTATAGGCTTTGCTCATGGTATTCTAGCAGGAACCGCTCCATCACTAATTGTTTCATGCGCCTCCAGGTTCAAATCGGACCTCTGTGTTGCATCCGTCACTGGACTACAAGTCTCTCCCACCACATGACAGTGGTGCTCTTCAATCGAATAGCCACCATCGTCACCTTCATGCTCTCCGGGACCTCCATTACTTCGAAGTATCTATTAACCTCGATTTTCCAAATGAGGTACTCTGCAATTCGCATCGTTCCACAGAACAACTTAATATCTGCCTTGACCCGATAATCGTGATGATTGTATAGACCCCCTTGGTCAAACTCCTCCTCAACTCGAGTTCTTCTTTCGACAAAGAATCAACCCTCCTTGGTGGTCCACGCCTTCCTTCAATCCGTTGACGTCCTTCCTGCTGACGTGCAACAACCTGGCGAGGTGGTTGCTCTATCATTCTCTCTATGCTGATTATTCGTTGTGGTGGTTATAAGCCACCACCTGATCAGCCAACCTGGCCACCGTCTCGGCTAGTGCGTTCAAATCAACTGCGGGAACCTATTGATTTGCCATGAAATATAAATTAGGTTTTCAGTAAGTATTAACAATAAGAATTAAATAAATAGAAAAACCTAACGATAAAATTTCCACTTAGCCACTGATTTTTTTAAAATATAATGGGGATTTCAATTTTGATTGTTTGGCAACTTGAGAAGGTTACTATAACTTGAACTGCCTAAACAGTTATCTCGATTATGTTGACGTCGTCATTCACGGTTGCTGACGTCATCCGTGCGCAACGTTGATGTTTAACCCGCGCACAATGTTGATGTTTAACCCGCGCACAATGTTGTTCTTAACTTTCTTGCGCGCTGCACTTAATGCCTTCTTTTCCCGCGGTTACTGTTATTTCTGTTGGTCCATTATGTGCAACAACTTTATCTTTGACTCTCGTTTGGACATTATACACATCAAAATCTGCTCTCAGTATAAACTAGAGATTTATAGACAAATGAGTAGCTTTGCAACGATATGTAGCTATTTTTTGTCAGATTATTCAAAACTGTGTAAAGAGCTTCGGAAGCATCAGAGATTGTTCTGCCTTGTGATAAAATATTGCCGATAAATGACTGTTTTAGCTTGTATCCTCTCTTAGCATCCAGAATACACCTAAATACAAAAATACACGAAACGAATAATCTACACAAAAATATATAAAATGCAAGTTTTTGAGATAGCTAGATGGCAGGCCCGGCCCTGAGCATGGGCCAGATCAAAATTTTTGGATTTGAAAATTTTTAATTTTTACTTTATGGACCGGCTGAAGTCCAATTTAATTAAGGGACAAAAAATTTAAGTTTTATTTATCCTAGTAATAAATAAATTAATATATTTTTTTAATACGAATTAGCATTAAATTTTAAAAATTATTTATGTAATTATATAAAAAGAGCCCAAAGTTTTTTCCGAGGGCCTATAAATGTATAGGATCGGGATTGCTAAATGGGCGTACAAATACGAATCACCCCACACTTAATACTTGTTCGTCTCGAATAAGAACAAGCCATAAGAGAGAAAATAAACATACAACCATAATCACTAACTTATTGGCAAAGTCCTGGATATGATGTTATTCAAGATATGTGAGGTTAGTCTCTTACTTAACCATCCTACGCATATAGTACTCATAGTTATATTACCGTGCTTGACAATGAATCAATTCAACACATGTTACATCATTTCTGGAATGCAAACCAATTATGGATGCCTGTGAGTTAGTTTTCTTGAAGCCCATGATCTCCATTCTCCGTTCCTAGTTCCAAGTCATATGGTCATATTTGATCGCTTTTTCTGTCACATGATTGATTCCAGCTTTTGACAACATGAGCTTTCTTTCATGGACAACTTTTTTTTTTTTAGTGAACTTTCTTGCTTTGGCAAAATGCCAAAATCCCTTTGGCTTTCGGCTCTTTTGTATTAACTTGATGATTCACTTTCTTTTCAAACCTTGTTCTTTCTCATATTGGTTGTTTAGGATTCTCATCTCGCTCTTTTGTAAGATTTACCGCATTTTTTCATAAGCTCTTTTCATATGAGAATGTGGCCGTAAGACTTGCATTTTCCTTGTGTACCAGTCTTGATGCGATTTATTCCACACATTTACATGTCCTATTGATATTTTAAGACAAGTTTTGAATTCCAAAGCCTACACTAGCGGATTAAGTTAACATAAAAAAATTGATATATAATTTATGAATAACAATATTTTGTTACAGTAATATGATATCATTATATTGGTTTTATCTAATTGCATCTTCCACCTATTCAAACTCTACAACTTCAACCGCTCCGGGAAGGGATGAGCAATTCATGGAAATGGAGTAAACAGATGAGGAGGCTTAACTTTTCAATGGATTACAAAACAAATTTAAGCGGAAATGATTTGAATATCCAAATTTAAGCCATCAAAAGTTGATCAATGGCGGCGGTGAAGATAACCTCCATCAAAACATCCTCCGATGGAGCCTGGCAAGGCGATAATCCTCTCGACTTCGCCTTCCCGCTCCTCATTCTTCAAACTATCTTCATCCTCCTCCTCAGCCGCCTCCTCAAACCCCTCCGCCAGCCCAGAGTCATATCCGAGATCGTTGTAAGTATCCATTCTGATCTGATGCCATGCGATTCACTGTTTCGAAGCTTTGCGTTACTTTTCGTTTGTGGTGGACTACTGATTATCTGATCTACTTGTTGCTGCTGATTGCCGTGATTGTTTTCTCAAGGGCGGGATTCTGCTAGGTCCATCCGCGTTCGGCCGGAATCTGGAATACATGCACAAGTTCTTCCCTGAATGGAGCCTCCCGATTCTCGAATCTGTGGCCAGCATCGGCCTTCTATTTTTCCTCTTTCTCGTTGGCCTCGAGCTCGATCTCAGCTCTATTAGCCGAGGCGGCAAGAGAGCCTTCAGCATCGCCGCGGCGGGGATCTCGGTTCCCATCATCTGCGGGATCGGCGTCGCATTCGTGCTCCGGAAAATTGAAGGTGCGGATAAGGTTGGCTAATATCGTGTTTATGGGAGTTGCCTTGTCCATCACCGCCTTTCCTATTCTCGCTCGTATTTTGGCTGAGTTGAAATTGCTGACTACTTCAATTGGAGAGACCGCAATGGCTGCCGCCGCATTCAATGATGTCGCGGCCTGGATAATGCGGCCTCGGAAGTTGTACAGCTGCTGTATTGTTGTATTGAGGTGATGGTTGTATTTTTGTGTTGGTTGGTTGTTGTGTTGGTGGTGGTATTGTGATTGTGTAGTGGTGATAGTATTTTTGTGGTTGTAGTGTGGATGTATTATTGCAGGGGTACTGGTGGTGATAATGTGGTTATGTGGTGGTTGTGATGTTAAGGCAGTAGGGTGGTAGTGACAGTAGAGTGGTGGTGTTGTGGTGGTGTGGTAATGAGATTGTGATATACTTATGTTAAGTTAAATTAAATTAAGTACTTAAGTAAATAATTTAAAGTTAAAAGAACAGATCTATATATGATTTTTTTCTCTCCTGATTTTCATAAGCCATATTCTCAAGTAAGTCTTTGTAGTCTCGATTCTTCACTTTCTGATTAAAATTACTAGTGAAATGCCTGATGCAAACTTGGAAGAATGCCTTAGGTGGCACTCACTCGCATTCTTTCATAGCATTTAGTGTACCGATATGTTATATCGGTAAATGGTCCGCGAGGCCCGCAGGTCCGATTTTGGCTCGTTGGCCCGCGGGGCCAAAAGCCCAGCCCGGCCCGGCCCTATGTAAAGCCCAACTTGGGCTCGGCCCGACGGGCATGGGCCAGGCCAGGGGTTAAAAAATTTAAGCTCGGCCCAGGCAAAGCCTGTTGACTTTTTTCAGAGGAATTTGGTTAATTTGACTGGGTCGGGCCGGGCTTTCGCGGCCCGAAATTATTCAAGCTTTCAGGGCCTGACGGGCCAATTTTTTTTTAAAAGCCCGGCCCGGCCCGACCCGGCTCGATCCAATTTTGTTCACTAGCCGGGCTAGGGCTTGGTGAAATATGGTCAAGCCCGGCCCGGCCCGGCCCAATGCCGAGGGCTATATGATATCATAGCTCTTCATGTTGAGTGACGCACATTCGACTGCATGTCGTGAACCACTTTCAACTGAAATTATTTTCACTCTCCACTAGTGCATAAACAAGGGGAACGATGTGATTATTTGCATTAAAGCTGACAACAATCAACAAAACCTCTATATATTTTCCTTAAAAAATGCGTACCGTTAGTAAAAATCATCGGGCGACAACGAGAAAAGGGTTCAACGACGGAGCTAAATGCTAAAAAAAAACCATTTCAATAGTTACTTTGCAATTATTAATTCTAGATTTGTTCCAAAATAAAACGGTGCCGGAATATTTGACTCTTGTAACATACCCATGTAGGACGGTAATCTCTCGAACAGTTATATGAATCACCAAATAAATACTCCAAAGCTTTTTATCTCAAAGTCCATACTCTTATGTAAGATATATCACATTCATACTTCACTCACATCATTTGTTTCAAGGCTTTTGGAGAAAATATCACCCTTTCTTGAAACAAGTCTTTTATTTTCATAGTAATAAAAGGTTTTTGAAATGATTACTGTCTAATAGAAAAATATCAACCTCACACGTGTGGCCTCCGCCGTTGTGTGATCTCCCATATATCAACTTTTTCTTTTCACAGCTCGAATATGCCAATTATATTTTTCTGTATCTCCACGATACTCGAGGACCGATCTAGTTGAATCCGATTTCTGTGTACAATACTCTACTCATTCTTCATAAAATAGCTTTGACAAGTTCGTATAATCGAGTCCTTGCACACAAATTTTATTTTGTTGAAAGTTTGTTCAGATCAAAACCTTTATTCACAAACATATGATCATCGATGATCGGTGCAATAATCCAATCATACACATCGTTGAATGCAAGAAAGTTTTATAGAAAATCATTAACTGTCTCCATGTTAATTTTAACTTCTGGACTACGTTGATGATCATTATTTCAATATCCTCTCGATTATAATCAAACGTTTTCCGCGTTGGCATCGCCACCTTGTCAATTTTATTATTTATCATTACTATAAAGCTAGAATTTTGAATAAGAAAGAAATCAGTGACTTATGTATTAAAAAAGGATGAGTAATAAAAAAGGATGGTTAAAGTTCAATTAACAACCTAAACAATCTATAAACATATGAACACAGCCGCCTATAAACAAATGAACGAAATCGAAATCAATGATTCACCATCAACATATGAACAAATTTCGATTATAAAATTAAAAGTTCATTCATCATCAACCATTACCTAAACAACTAATTAACAATACACAACATTATAATTTAGATTAAAACTAAATATGCTAAACTCTGAAGTGCAGCCACGACCGACGGCTACAAGCCTTAAGTTGTGAAACATGCGCCACAGTCGTCAACGCAGAGCTTGACAGAAAATGAGAAAGAAGTGGACACATTGTTAAATTCTGGTAACTCATGGATATATGTATAACATGTATTTTGGCAAACAGTACAACACCATCAAGGCTGCAACAGAGGGTGAGTCAGTACCAGTTCGTCGGAAATATTGCGTGTGCAAAATAAATATTTTGGGAGATATTCCGATGGCAATATTCTCCAAGATATTGAGATGTTCTGATGACTATATTCACAAGATCTTGCAGATCCGGAAGATTAGATTCTGATCCTAAATTAAGAAAACAAGATCAAGCTATTCTAGTTTCCTAAATAAAACAAATGTAATCTAATCTATATATGATGAACGGATCAGGAAATGCAGGCAGCGAAGATGAATGAGTTGATATGAAAACGAATCAAGAAGGAGCCATCAGAGTTGCGTTCAACTCCAGAGCTAATAGAAATTGAGCGCACAAGAAACTGATTGCAAGGTGCGCGAGATAAACGTTGAGCAAACTGTGTTACAGTGCTGATATTCTCGGAAAGAGAACTTTCAATCAGTGGGAGGCAGATCGAGTTGGAAAGAGAGGGATATCATTCTGAGGGAGTCAAACGCACTCACGGTGATTCAACTACATAGTTGTAACCAAGGGAGTTGTGTTACTTAATGATCTATTGTACTTGATCATACACATATTTGAGTGATTTCCACTTGGGATTCTGAGTAACCCCCTTAGTAGGTTCGGTGAGCTGAACAGGAGAAACATATCCTGTGTCATTTACATTCCTTCGTACTGTTTATGTTGCGACTAAACGTCATTCAAACGCGATCTATTAAAGCTTTGGGAAACAACAAATATGTGATCTGGAACAGTCCGAGTCGAACAGACGAACAACTTTCACACATCAAACAAAAGAAGGCTGAAACCAGTTCTGAATTTTTTATTTTCAAGAGGCGCTGCTTGTAACAGCGCTTTTGATTTAAATGTCTGATTAGACACTATGTAAACGTCATATTAGCGGTAATGTGCAATAAGCGCCTCTAGCAAAAAATCTTGTTGATAAAGAGGCAAATCGAATAACAACTTTAAAACTTAGGGCAAAGAAAGAAAAAAGTTTGGAAAGCAGGGTCAGTCATTCGGCAAGCCAAGACAAGACAAGACATGGAGCTGGGCCTCTTCGACTTTGACTAGTAAACAACAGCCTTAGAGATCTTGAAATTTTTTTTAATCTCCCACCTTTCTAAAAGTTTCTTCCAAAAATGTCGTGAGTTTGAAGTTCATTTCCAAAATGCCACTTTTTGCAGCAAATCTTTACTGGGAGTAGCGGTTTATGATTTTTTAAGTAAAAATGCTAATGATGATTTGGCGTTGAGATGTACATCTCACCACAAATCGCTACTACAAGTAGCGGTTTGTGCCCGTACAAAAACTCCATGGCTCTGATTTTTAATTCACGACAAAACGCTACTACAAGTTACGGTGTGACCAAAAACACATCAAATCGCTACTCGTAGTAACGGTTTATCGAGGATTAAATTGCAGAAGCCATTTGTTGTATTAGTAGTTCAGTGCTCTTAGCTTGATTTGAAAAATCTTCATGAATGTTGTATATTAAATACATACTCATCCAATAAAACTAGTTAAGAGTTCAGTTCAAATTTTAAAAAAATTTAATCATTAAGAAACATAATATTATTAACGTGGAATGAAGTTTGATGAGTGAAGTCTATCCAATAACTGGACCTATCGATCTTCTAAGTGATCGTTTAGGCCTGTTGTTCCTCTGAAGTCTCTGTTAACTCTCAACCTCAATCTGCACTTGAGTAATTTGTGAAGGACCTTGATCATCAAAATCTACATCTTCGGGTACGCGCATAACTTCTTGAGAAGGATGAACATCATCCGAGCGAATGTGGAAAAGAAATAGCTAAAAATATAGAAAATTAAATAAAACTGTCGGCAAAGATCCGGTGTAATTCCCATAGCACCCTCCTCACCAAGATCTGCCAAATCAGCATAACTAGCATAGAATATATTGTAAGCCACCTTCTTTGATTTTTCGGGTACATCATCCGGAAAAAATTTCATCTGTTATACATACGGCTAGATCAGATCAAAGAAAAAACCTAGAAAACTGAACATCAATTATTTATAAAGAAAAATATGAAAATCATATGCTAGTATTTATAATTTGTAATCTAATAAGAAACTTACATGTGATGGCATCTCGTGTGAAGTCGGTTTATATGCAATTGGCTGATCCTGAGCCTTGAGTGGCTGAATAAATCTACGAGTTTCCGAGTTATATATAACTTAAGTACTTAATTTAATTTAATTTAAGTTACTATTCATTACCACAATAACGCAACACCACCACCACAATAACACATTCACATCACCACCACCACTACTCCACTGCCTTAACATCAAAATTAAAATTCACCAGCACCACACCACCACCCCACTACCTTAACAACAACAACCACCACACAACCACAATATCACCACCACCACAACAACCCACCACCATAAAAATATTACTATCACCACAACACCACCACATCACTACCACCCCATTACCACGTCACCACAACACATTCACACCATCACCACCAACAACAACACCACTCCACCACCACCATCCACCTTAACATCACAACCACTACCACAACAACAACCCACCACCACCACAACAACATTACCACCCCCATTACCACAACACTACCACCACCACCACAACAACCTACCACCAAAACAACATCATACCACCACCCCACAACAACACATCCACACCACTACCACCTCATTGCCACATCACCAGCACCACACTACCACCACAACAACCCATTACCACCACCATTACCACCCCACTTCCAAAATCACAACAACCCACCACCATAAAAACAACACACCACCAATAAAAATAATAATTTAACATATTTAACTTAATTTAACTTTATTTAAGTACTTAAAATTTAAGTGCAAAAGAACAGGGTAACTCTACTCCAATCCCTCTTTGATTTTTCCCTTGTTATCACATGCAATTCTTTGTGACTTAGATGTGGCGTGTGCGATATCGATTGTCGGAGTCCAAACTATCGTAAGACTTGAGATGGATAATGCCATGTTTCTATGTAGAAGCATATCAAAAGTACTTCAGCCATTCAAGTACCACACACTGCAGAGCTGCCTATACAAAAATGCCAATACAGCGCTGCCCCAACTATACGAGCTGACTGAGTCCAGGTTAACCAACCACTATAAGTAGTGAAGGCAAACATCACCGCCTGATCCATCTGGCATTAGTGACGTTCCGAGCATGCATAACATGTATGCTCGTGCATATCTATGTAGATCCTTCACAATAGCATCTGGTGGAACTACGCTCATATGATCTTAAATCAAGCACAATGAACGCTACAAAATGTTGCAAATGATGTCTTTCAATCTCCCGGAATTTGTACTGCAAAATGTTCATAAATTTTGGTAACTGTGCAAATGATGTCTTCGAATCTCCAAATAAATATTTATGAGCTTTTTGCCTCACTTTCTATGCCTTCGCATTTGGAATATCATACCCAAATTTTTTGAACATCAATTGCTTGATGGCTCTTGGTGTAAGCCCTCTCGAATAATGTTGCTAATTCCATAGCTATGAAGGATTTGTTGAAATGAATGTTATCCTTAGGAATAATATATCTCTCTTGCAAGAGTGTGCCTTTACATAGCTAGTGATCGCCCAAATAGCTGCTTTGCGTTTTTCAACCGCTCGAACATGCCTCACGCAATTATTAGCTCCATCTCTGCAGTGCAGGATAAGTCTACACCCGTTTTACTTGTATGTGCGATATTCAATCCTATTTAAGATTGAATGTCTCTGACACGCATGTATGACATCTTCCTTTGATCCTAATAACATCCCTTTGTGAAGCGAGTTCATAGAAAATACACTATTATCCATCACAAGTTCATCTACTTCCATATTACCCATCCAATGCGACACATCATTAAACCTGAAAAATAACATATTATTAAAACCCCATCCTCGACATGAGCCGACCCCATGATTGTTCGACTATCAGCATCTCCCATTGCATCTAACCTTTCCAGATTATCTCGTTTGTATTCATCGGGAATGGTTAATTCAAATATGTCCAACGTTGACATAACCATTCAGCAAGTTCTTCATTATCAATTTAGCAAATATTTGCATGTATTTTAACTTCGTACAAAATATACATAAATGATCATCAATGAATACCTTGCTACAAAATCCTATTTGTATTAGCTGCATACACTAAGAAACACGCAATTCAATACTAATAACATATTTTACTTAAAACATTAAACCAAAAACTTTAATCAACACCTAAACACCGAATTATACAAGCTTCAATCGAAGCAATACACCCATTTAACCTAACCTGTAATCAAACGCATTAGAGGAAATTGATCACTCAATTTCATAAACACAACTCTAATTTCATAAACTTAACCCCAATTTCGTAATCCTAACCCTAATTTCGTAACCCTAATCTTAATTTCCTAAATCTAACCCTAAACCCTAAATTTCAACAACCATGCAAATAAACTTAGCTTCGAATTGAAACTTTGGAGGGAGCAAGATGGCACGGGGTGGCGTTGGCTCGCGGACGGAGATGGCACATGGAGGAGGGAGAAGTTTGCTCACGGTCTTGGCGGAATGGGGAAGAAAGTGGCTTTTGAAATTTAATTCACGACAAATCGCTACCGTGAGTAATGATTTTATTGAATTAAAATTAAAAGCCATTGAGTTTTTGCACCGTTCCTACCACCAAAGTTAGGTCAAACCGTTACATGTAATAGCGGTTTGTGGTGAGATATACACCTCAGGCTAAATCAACATTTAAACTAAAAAAACGTACCAATTGAGTAACAGCTTGTTAAAAAAAACGAATTTTAAAAATAAACTTCAAACTCATAATATTTTTGAAAGAAACTTAAAAAAAGATGACGGATTAAAAAACAATTCACAGATCTTGGAGGACGGGTTCCCAAATAATGAAACGTCGAAGTTGTACTCGCACTAGGGTTTTAGGGGTCGCAAACTTTTCTAGCACAAACAAATCAAAGCGAGATCATTTCGCTAACTTCAAACCCTAGAAAATTTTCGGAGCGGGAGAAATCAAGATGGACAAGAGCATGCTAGGAGATTTAGGCTCTCTCACCGAGGAGGATCAGGTCAAAATGGCTACCATGATTGATCAGTTGCAGATCCGTGACAGGTTTTTTTTCTTCTCAAATTCTTTTCTTGTATTGCATTTTTAGTAATAAACTGCTGATGTAGCAGCGTCACTGTTTGGTTCAAGGCTTTTTCTGCGAGCACAGGCAGTTTTCCCGATTTTTGTGAATGTTCTTGTTCTTCTCTGGGCGTCATCTGTAAGCGGCCAGGTTATTTGGATAATTATACCCTCAGTTTTCGAAATTTTGATTAAAGTGACGCTGACAGTAAATTGAGGTTATTCACTTTTCATAATTCTAGTTCAGTTCGAGTTGTAATGGTTACTACTAGTTGGGGTTCATTTCAGACTCTTGTCAGTTTAAATTGATAAGAACACAACGATATTTCTCTTTTAACATTTGGTTTACGCACATTAGATAATGCCATGTCTGCATTGGTGTTGTCAAACAATGTGGAAGTTGTTAGTAATTTGGAGTGCACCATTAGTGAGTCAGAGACTCATCTATGTGATTTTGAATTGATTTTTTTTCAATTTTACTCATTTTTTAAACATCAAACATCCGAATCAGCTCTTCAGATAGTTTTTCATTGGCTTTCTTCATGCTTCTGTCCAAAATGCAAGGGTGAGGCGTTGAAGGTTTCGGGCAACATCAATTTAAGCAATATCTGTTAGCTAATAAGGAATTATCAAATTCGAAGTAAACTGAGTGTAGAAGCTTATTCGTCTCCGAAGTGCAGTTTCTATCTGGGCCTCATACTTGTTATGTAACGAAAACTGTTTGCTGTGTTTTGAAAAATGTTCTCACTGAAATATACATTCTTTGGTTTTTCATAATCAAAATACAAATCTGAAAGTAATCTAAGCGTAGGACAAAAAAATGTCTCAAATGCAACGCGATGAGCTGCAGATTATGCACAACACTTGGTTTGCAGCCAAACTAGTGTCTGTAACCTCCCTGTATCTCTGTAAATCATAGTCTTTCTGTGTGGCCTCTAGGACTTCGTAACCACTGTCATGTGTTACCCCTGATACCTTTCCTTTTAAAGCATACTGTGGCACGGTGATTTATGCTTTAATCCCGGATGTTGGTCAGTACTTTAAAAGCCGCCATGCATCATCGAAACATTACCAGGTTCTGTGCTCACTTAAGGAAAAGGAACAGGCATTAAAAAATTCCATTTCATGCTTCATACAGAGAAAACCATGACAAAGATGCTAGCTATACTTACATTCATGGAGTCTGATATATGCTCTGTGTTCGTGGTGGCAGTTCGGTTTAAATGTTTGATATAGTTCCTCAAGTTGCATTTGTTTTATAATTAGCTTTGGTAAATGTAATGTAGTTTTCACTTATTTTGGGCCTGGGTATAAAATGCTTGTAAACAAACAGCATTCTAATTCTTTCAATTACATGCAGTTTGAGGATGTATAACTCACTGGTGGAAAGATGCTTCAGTGACTGCGTTGACAATTTCCAACGCCAAACTCTTGGCAAGCAAGAGGAAACTTGTGTCCGCCGATGTGCAGAAAAGTTCCTAAAGCACTCCATGCGTGTTGGTCTCAGATTCTCAGAGCTCAATTCAGGGAAGGCCACTACAGACTAAGAATTGTTCCCATTTCATATATTTTGTAATGCACCAGGATATTTAGAATCTCCAGAGTCATCCTTTGTTTTGAAACAGTTAATTGTATCACCCATCCAATTTCACTGTTGTCCCTATGTGCTACAACTGCATATAAACAAGATAAACATACAAATGATGTTTTATTTCCATTTTCCAGAAGGCTTGTCATGGTTGTCGATTTGATTATTCTAGTCTTATAAAGTATTTAGTTATAGGGTTTGTTTTTTTAAGTTGAATTTATTTATTGAAGTAATTAAATTAATGTAATTTAATTAAATTTCAGTCAATTGAAATTATAATTCATCATCTTTCTGATCAGTAAGCTTGTCCATTTAGCCCGAAGCTAGGCCCGATTCCAGAAGTCAATTTGAAAAATATCAACCCGTTTTGCTAAAAGCCGGGTTAGGGTCCAACGATCCGAATAAAGTCCATAAGGCTTGGTCCAATCCGACCCAACTTGGCCCTGGCCACTAAGACTCATGAAAACAATAAATTTAAACTAAAAAAATCCTTAACTTCATTCCTCTCTCTTTAAGTACTAATTTAGATCTATCATTGTTGATTTTATTATCAGTTTTGACTTTAGATCTGTATATATATGTTTAGATCTGTTTGAAGCTAGTTGTTAAAGCCGATTCTGTTTTCTAATCTTTTTAACTTTCTGTGTGTTTTGCGGCTTTGAGGGGTTAAAACGATAGATTTTCAGTGAAACAGTTTGCCACTTGAGTGACTCAGTAGCTTCATTTCATAGATCTTTAAATTTATTTTTGAAGCTTTTGTCCACACTTGTTTTATTTGTTGACACTTGTATTTATTGGTTAGTTTATTTATAGATCTGTCAATTTATTTGTGAAACATTTTTTTATTTATGTGTTCATATTTGTTTTTATTTAATCTTTACATGCATGTTAAGTGCTTATAATAATATGTAATCAAGTGATTTTAATCTTTTAATATAAGTTTGCTAATTTATATGTGAACATGAAATTAAAATTTGATATTATATTTGAGGGCCTTCAAGTCCGACAAATTTCGATTGGGGTCGACCCTTCAAAATTGTTAGGACCGAAAAATATTAGGCCTATTGAGGCTGGAGTTTATTATGTTTGGGTCGGACTGGCTCGGCCCGACCCATTGGACATGCCTTCCGATTATCCACCCCAATCCCACCTACCATAATTCCACAACAATCACCTACCTCAATTCCACCACCATCAAAACACCATCCACCACCACAATTACACAACCACTACCCTCTCCAATCTTACCAGCACCACCAAAATCACCTACCATAATTCCACCACCATCAAAACATCATCCACCATAATTCCACAACCACCACCATCCAAATCACACTACCCACCCCATCACAACCACCCACTCCAATCCCACCACCACAACCATCTTCCACAATTCCACCACCACCACATCACCACACACCACACCGACAACCCCACTCCCACCACTCATCCACCCTAATCCTACTATCACTCACAAACCAATACGAAATAATAAAATAATAATAATTAATGTACTTAATTTAAATGTATAAAATGAACTTAATTTGTTAAACTTATTTATTAAAAATTTAAGTACAAAAAAATAAGGACTAAGTAGCAAATTGAGGTATACAACTTTAGTCCCGAATTTCAATCTTCGTTTTTTTTCCGAAAAATGTGTATTCATTAAAAATAAAGGAAGGTAGATATAAAACCATAAAGCACCCACGAAAATAACTACCAGCCTCAACTCTAGCCTCATAACACCAAAAGTATATCAATCAGACAAAACTCATTTCTTACTGCCCTATCTCTATCATGTACAACTCATAGATTTTTATCAAAAAGCTTCTTTTGCCATGATTAGGTCTATTTTGGATATTTGATTCCTCCATATGAATTGTCTAAGCTAACCGCTCCCAATGATTTTTATAATTTTTTTATAAATATAGGCCGGTTTCTATTCATCCATGTCTCATAGAAAGCAAACGTTGATGAAGAAGAAGATAATCTCCTTGCACGCTTTATTCTCTTAGACCATACCATGTTTCCAATTTATTAAATCTTCTAGTCTACGCCATTACACTGGAAGGCCCAACAGCTTCATGCGATTGTTAAATTATTATAATTAATATAATTGAAACTGAAAGTATAATTTAGATAATTATATGTGCTATTATTATGATAAACTTGAATAACGTGATCTAATCTTTGTGGAAGCTTATCAGGTATAATTTTAGTCGTGAACTATATTGTGTAGATACATAGAGATAATTATGATATTCTTTGAGAGACGAAATGCATGATTATCTCGATTATATCTTCTCGTGCAAAAGATATAAATATGGATTATGCTCCCCGGTCTATTATATCGTTATCTAGTTTCTTACTCTCAAAGAAACTGTCCCAATAGACATACGGTTAGACTGTAAGCACCAACCCAGCTTTTGTATTGCAGGTGACTTTCATCAATGGAATTAGGTACATTTGATTTTTGCAGTAATCAGGCATGCTTAATTATTCTGGTATGGATTTGATCCTGTTAATTCGTTTCCGCTGCATGATTTTGATCCAACAAGTGGTATCAGATGCCTCCCATATGCAATTAATTGAGCATAACACGAATCTGATTTTTGTTGTTGTTAAAACTGAACAGTTCATAATTAATTGGTTCAGATCAGATTTATATTATAAAAATGAAAAATAGATTGATTTTAATTTATGCATATTCACTGTATCTATTCTGGATTTTCGAGTCAATTCGCCGAGTTGACTCAGTGAAACCCTACGCTTTGTTTCTGGGTTGATCGAGTTCACTGGGTGAACTCGGCCGCAACCCTTCGTTGCCCCGCTGATCGGTTGATTTCTTACCGATTATTCGCTTCATTCGATGATGAATTTCGCTCCTCTTCCGAACTTTTCATTGTGTTTTCACCACTCTACTCTCATTTCTGGTCAAATTATATTAAATTGAGGATTTGTAGTTCGTTTGGAGCAAAATAAGGCAAAACACAAAGATTCAAACGAATACAGACCAAATCTGGGAAGATTGACCTATTCGTCATCAAAAGCTTGCCGAGAACATAATTCTTATCCGATTGAAGCGTGCTATATCTTGTTGGAAAGCTGACTCGAAGGACATTGTAGTTTATATAAAGACGTAATTCGAAGGTTTAGGTGGTCAAAAATGTAAGAAAATTCAGAATCACAGTGCTGAGTGAACAATATCCCGGTTCAAGGAAGAACCTCCGGTTCACTAGTCAAACCGCAGATTCATTGGTCAAACCGGTGGTTTGGTCTCAGAACCGGCCTCGAAGGCAAAATATCCTCATTCTCTGAAACTGGCCGGTTCGATTCGAAACTGGCGGTTTGTGGCCTGAACTGACGGTTTAAACATTGGAACCGGCGGTTTGGAAGCAAACCGGGCCGCAAATTAATTTCGAAAATCAGCCCAATTGACTTTCAGTATAAATAGGAATCGAGGGCTCGTTCACAAGGGTTGGACGATTTTGGAGAACGAATGCAAGAGAGAAGAGGATAGCTTGGAGTGAAGATCGTCTTCACGAGTTCTTCGTTCTTTATTCTCTTCATTCTTGTATTGGTAGTAATCCCGATTAGTATCGAGTAGTCTATTTAGTTCTGGGATCCTACGGATCCCATGCCTGTAACCTGATTTCATGTGATTTGTACAAACATCAGTTTTAATCTAATGCAAGTTTATGTTTTCAATTCTATTATGCTTCATTCTATCGTTTTACCATTGTTGATCATTGATTGGGATGACTGCATGTCAGAACGAACCTAGGTTAGATGCCAAAAAAATGAATGGGTCTGAGGCAATTAACTAGAACAAATAGAATTGATGTCGAGACATGGTAGCTATATTGTTAGTACATGAATCGATAGGAGAGTTGACATATTTTGTATGGAAACCTTTGGGTCTAATAATTCGAAACTGTTGATAATTCGTGATTGAGCAGCGTTCAATAGTGTAGATTAATTCAGGTGATGATCCGTGAATGGGCGGCTCATCTGATGTCAGTTTAGGTTATTTTCAAAGCTATTTTGCATAACTATATGGTGTGACTGATAACATGAATCGTGTTGCAAGCATGGGTGAAGTTCGATCTTGGAATTATTTTCTCTGATCGAATTAACCGTTAATATTTAGGATAATTAGGACAATTAGAAATATTTAGAACTAAACTCAGAATTTCCATTAGGAGTAGCTGAACATATTGTTTGCTAGCTAGTATATACACGCGCCTGTTCCTAGGATAAACCCTTGGCTTACCAAGGTCTATAAATTATTTTTGACTACAATTTGACCCCTGAAACTTATATCTGACATCTATAAAGGGTTAAAAATACGATTGTCACCCGCCTCGGATCAGCGCGGCATTGGCTGCTCTCCTTGGCTGCCTCTGCCTCGCCTCGGCCCTGCGCTCTTCCGGCTGCTTCCTCAGCCCCGTTAGCAGCGTTGCTCAACTAGTCGACGATTCTGTGCGCCTCGCTTCCTCAGCTGCTGCTGACGTCCGCGGTCTCGTAGCCGTCTGGAACACGTCCGATATCCATTGACGACCAGACGATATCCATCGAAGTTCCGCAAGCGACCAAACTCGGAGGAGAGTGCTCGACTTTGGAGGAGGAGCTGTGCCGCGTAGAGAAGAAGACGAAAATGGTGCAAACCCTAATTGGTTCGCATTGTTGGATCGAAAACAGAACTGAAATTGAACCAGTTTGGTTCATTGTGGTTCAGTTCAAGTATTGGACTTGGTCCAATTTTGGGTTTGGTCCAATTTTCAGTTCCGTTTAATTTTGAATTGGTTCAATTCTGATTTTGGTTCAGAATTCGAATGTTGGTTTAATCAGTTTTCTGATTTGTTCTATGGTTCAATTCTTTAACCATAATTTTGGGAACCAGCATTACTAATTATTTAACTGCAAGATTGACATTCAATTTTGAGCTAACACTATAAAATATGTTAATTGAAACGGAAATACACGTATACTTAATTGGCGTATCCGCGTAGATTGACTTATTTGGTTTGTTAGGATGGACGTGTGTAGTTATATGACTATCGAATTAGCCCTAAGGTAAATTAATATTCAATATCACTGCATACATATCTGTGGTGATAAACATGTGATGTTTCTTCTGCATCTTGGTGTGAATAATAAATACATCCTAAGATGATTTATTATTTGACACATCTTCTCGTCAATGTTTTGATCACTACAACAAAATATTCACTCACAGTTAATACCACAGTTCTAAGACTTTCTATTATTGTTGTGTCCGGTATCTTGGAATGTCATATTCTTCTTTTAAATATTTGTGGTGTATACATTTATGTGTATATATTTTGTGAGCCTAAACTTATTCGAATTCTTTTGTTCTCGGAATCAGCTCACATGTCAATGCCTTCCGCAATTACCAATATAAACAACACTCCTAAGTTGAATGAGACCAACTTCAAGGATTGGAAAGAGAATATGCTGATTACGCTTGGCTGCATGGATCTTGAAGCTATTCGTATGCCTAAACCGGATGATCTCACTGAAGAGAGTACTGGCGACAAACAGACTAAGTCTATTGATCATGAAGCGCGGCATTCTAGAGACCTTTAGAGGTGCAATGACTGATGACGTCCTTACTGGCCGAGATTGAGCAGCATTTTATAAAAAATGATAAGGCTGAAACAAGCACGCTTTTAGCTAGCTTAATTTCAATGAAGTACAACGGCAAGGAAAATGTTCGGGAGTACATCATGGAGGTGTCACATCTTGCTTCTAAACTTAAGGCATTGAAGCTTGAGTTCTCTGATTTGGTTTTGATATCTCTTCCTGCATAGTTCAGTCACTTCAAGGTCAGTTACAACTGTCAGAAGGATAAATAGACTCTTAACGAGGTCATTTCTTATTGTGTGCAAGAGGAAGAGAGGCTGAAGAAAGACAGGCCCGAGAGTGCTCACTTAGCTCGCACATCAAAAGGAAAGGGCAAAGATAAGGTTAAGGAAATGAAGTCTGCTGCACCTCCCAAGGGCCCAGACTTTAAGAGGCAGAAATTTGATTCTATCTGTCACTTTTACAATAAGCCTGGACACTTTAGGAGGGATTGTTCTCAGTACGCCAAATGGTGTGCTAGGAAGGGTAAGTTTCTCTTGGTTTGTTCTAAAGTTAATTTAGCTTCGGCACCTAGAAACACATGGTGGATAGACTCTGGTGCTAATACTATGTATTTCTATGCAGGGTTGCCTGAACCACCGAAAGCCAAAGGATGTTGAAAGCCGCATCTATGTTGGAAATGGCGAGTCAGTGCAAGTAGAGGCAATTGGTCAATTTAGATTATTAATGACATTTGGTCAATTCTTAGATTTAGTGAATACTATTGTAGTACCGTCTTTTATTCAAAATTTAATTTCGGTTTCTGTATTGGAGAAATTTGGTTATTCTTGTTCATTTGGAAAAAATAAGTTTCAGCTATCCATTAATTCTAGAATTGTGGGAACCGGTGCATTAAATGTCTTTGATAATCTATACTTGTTTGATGTTGTTCCATCGTCTTCTGAGACCCTGTACGTGGAAACACGTGGTATGAAGCGTAAATTGACTGATTCGTCTTCATTGTGGCACAAGCGTCTGGGTCATATCTCGAGATCTCGGATTCAGCGTCTTGTGTCTGATGACATTTTGAATTCACTCGACTTTTCTGATCTTGATACTTGCGTCGAGTGCATCAAGGGAAAACATACCAAGGTTCAGAAATTAGGTGCCAACAGAACTTCTGGCGTCTTGAAACTATTCATACTGATATATGTGGGCCGTTACCTATTGCTTCCTGGAATGGTCAACGATACTTTATAAGTTTCATAAATGATTACTCACGTTTTGGCTACCTATTTCTTATACATGAGAAATCACAGTCTCTGGATATGTTCAAAGCCTTTAAGGTTGAGGTGAATTGCAACTCAGCGAATGCGGTTCGATTCCTGATGGGGCCAGAGCGCTCGGGTGGGAGTTTTGGAGTAGAATAAGACAAAAAAAATACTAAATTAAAAAAAATTGCAACTCAATAGGAAACTTAAGAGCGTCAGATCATACCGTGGTGGTGAGTACTATGGTAGATATGATGGCTCAAGATCACAGCGTCCAGGACAGTTTGCTTTATACCTAGAGAAATGCGGGATCGTTCCTCAGTACACCATGCCAGGTTCACCTAGCATGAACAGTATAGTTGAAAGACAACCAACACTGAAGGATATGGTAAGAAGCATGATTAGTCATTCTTCTTTACCAGAAAGCCTTTGGGGTGAAACACTTAAGACACCATCATATCTCCTTAACCGTGTGCTAACCAAAGCAGCTACTAAAACACCTATTGAGCTTTGGTGTGGGCGTAAGCCTTGTCTAAAGCATTTGCATGTTTGGGGATGTCCAGGCTCAGGCGAGGCCTTATAGGCCTCATGAAGGTAAATTGGACTGCAAGACAGTTAATAGCTACTTTATTGGCTATGTGGGGCGATCGAGAGGTTTCAAGTTTAATGATCCTACTTCCAGAAATATTTTTGAGACGGGAAATGCAACATTTTTAAGAATGTTGAGCTTGGGGGGAGAAATTTGGCCAAAAACATTGTCTTTGAGGAAGAGGGATCAACTACTGCTTTTGACAATGATCAGGTTCTTTTATCATCAACCTACTCGCAATGTTGTTCAAACCCCAGTTCTGGATCACGACAATGTTCCCGATGTTCAAACTCAACTACCTCAAGAGACAGTGCCAATTTGTAGATCCATTAGAGAGAGGAGAAATGCGATTTCGGACGATTACGTCGCATATCTCTTTGAACATGGGGAAAAATGGATTGTTGGAATATGATCCAATCAACTTCCAGCAAGCCATGGATAGTTCAAACTCTCATAAATGGATTGATGCTATGAATGAGGAGTATAAGTCTATGCAAGACAATGGAGTTTGGGAACTTAATTGTACCATTATCAGACCACGCGAGACCCGTTGGTTGTAAATGGATATTTAAAACCAAGAGGGACTCTAATGGTAATGTGGAGAGATTCAAAGCTCGTCTTGTAGCTAAAGGATTTACTCAGAAGGAAGGGATTGACTTCAAAGAGATCTTCTCCTCTGTTTCTTTGAAGGACTCTTTTAGGACACTGGTTGCACACTTTGATCTTGAGTTGCATCAGATGGATGTTAAGACAGTGTTTCTCAATGGTGACATTGACGAAATGATTTACATGGTACAACCAGAACACTCTGTGTTTAAGGATGCAAATAATATGATTTGTAAGTTGAGGAAATCCATCTATGGGCTCAAGTAAGCTTCTCGTCAGTGGTACTTTAAGTTTCATCAGATTATTGTATCGTATTTGAGGCAAATTCGATGGATGGGTGTGTGTACCACAAGTTTAGTGGGAGTAGGCATATTTTTTTGATTTTATATGTCGATGACATACTGCTGGCTACTAATGATATGAAGACTTTGCGCAACACTAATGAATTTCTATCAAAGCATTTTGAGATGAAAGACTTTGGTAATGCATCTTTTATTTTGAGAATCCAGATACTCAGAGATTGTTCGAAGGGTATCTTAGGATTATCACATAGGAATTATATTGAGAAAGTTCTCGTTAGATTCGGCATGCAGAATTGTAGACCATTGGACACCCCTGTCTCCAAAGGGAACAAGTTTAGTCTCGATCAGTGCTCTAAGAATACTCTAAAAATTCAGGAGATGCAACAACTTCCGTATGCTTTGGCTGTGGGAAGTCTTATGTATGCTCATGTGTGTACGCGTCCTGATATCGCGTACATTGTTGGCATGTTGGGAAGATATCTGAGTAACCCGGGAATGGATCATTGGAGAGCAGCCAAACGAGTTATGAGATATTTACAGGGAACAAAAGAATATAAGCTCACGTTTAAGAGATCAGATCATGTTGAGATCATCGGTACTCCGACTCTGATTTTCCTGGATGCCAAGACAGTAGACGATCCACGTCAGGCTATATATGTTTGTTAGCTGGGGAAGCCATTTTCTGGAGGTCTACCAAACAGACGCTCGTTGCTCCATCAACTATGGCGGCAGAATTTGTAGCTTGTTTTGAGGCATCAAATCATGGCGTATGGCTGCGAAACTTTGTCACAGGACTGCGCGTTTTGAGTGATATTGAAAGACCACTGAAGTTATACTGTGATAATAAATCAGCAGTGGTGTATGTCAACCGCAACAGGAGCACTACGAAATCAAAGCATGTTGATATCAAGTTCCTGATTGTGAAAGAAAATATACAGAGTGGACAGATATCCATAGAGCATATTGGGACAAAAACTCCATGATAGCGGATCCGCTTACGAAGCCTTAACACCCAAGGTCTTTCATGAGCATGCAACTCACATGGGTGTAATCTTGTTTGAGGATATTCATGATTAGTAGGAGTTTATATTTTTGTATTGACGCTCTATGAGATGCATAGATTTTTCTATCTATACATTTTGGATTATGTTATGCAGAAATTATGTTTACACGGTACACTCTGTATGATTCTGTTGGTCTTACCTTTGAGGAGACCAGTTGAAAATAGGCATGTGCAGATCACATTTCATGTAATTTCCATGCTACACACCACGATGAATCCATGTCATTTAGCTATGTTGACATACGTGACAAGCACGATCGAGTAACGATGATGATTACGAATGCTGCGTTGATCTTATGTTTGCATAGTTAATGGACCGGATAGTTTTTGATATACCTGTTCTGGCATGATAGCAATTCTGTGCACACTTTTGTTTATACATTTATTTGGTTACACATGCGGCCCAGTGGGAGATTGTTAGATTATTATAATTAATCTAATTGAGACCGAACGTGTAATTTAGATAATTGTATGTGCTATCATTATGATAAGCTTGAATAACATGATCTAATCTTTTTAGAAGCTTATCAGGTACAACTTTAGTCATGAAATATATTGTGTAGATACCTAGAGATAATCAGAGATAATTATGGTATTCTATGAGAGACGGAATCCATGATTATCTCGATTATATTTACTCATGCAGAAGATATAAATATAGGTTATGGTCCCCGGTCTATTATATCGTTCTCTAATTTCTTACTGTAAAAAAAACTGACCCAAAAGACATAAGATTAGACTAGAATCACCAACCCAACTTTTATACTGTATGTAACTTTTATTCATCATCAACAATGTGCCCTGAATAGCAAACCAACAATTGGAGGGGGTATAACATTCCAAACTAAATCACTTCACCCTTGCTGGATTTCATGCTCAACCAGGATATCATTATGGCCCTTTCACAGAGAACAAACTTGAACTATTATCATTTAGAGAAATAGATGACAAAATATTCTTTAACAAGCACAATCCAATAATTTTTTTTTCATAACAACTTGGAAAAGTAAGAGGCTAATATAATCTCAGTCTTAGCTATCTAAAATATGAATGTAGTGGCGAGAAACAAGTAAAGATACTGAAAAATGAAATTACATTACAGGCTCAAAAAAGTAAAGTAAAAGAAATGTGCCGTTACATGTTTAAACTTTAACCCTCAGTCAATGCTTCACGTCGTCAACTCAGTGACGGAAACCTGGAACGCGGCTTCGGCTTTACCTAACGGATATAGTTAACGGTAACGTCGTTGAATATATGTTTTTATGTCTATCGAAAAATATTTATTTCTCTCTTTCAACGGGCGACAAAATTTCGAAACCTGGGAGAGACCAGCGTCTGTTGATTTCAATGGCGGAAAACCTAATTTTTCCATAACCGACCACCTCCACGTCGATTCCTGCCTCCACCTCGATTGATTGTTTCGCCTCCAGCTTGTTTTGAACAGGTATTGATTGCTTTCACGCGAGCTGTTTTTTGTGCGGGTGTGTGTTCAATTGACTTGTTGGATTCCGCCGATTACTGTTTTGCGGTTCTTGGTGCAGAATTATATGAAATTGAGATTCAAGGTTTGATCTTTGATGTCGGTTCATTGGTATTTCCGTGTGGGGAGGTTGGGATTTTAGATAGGGTTTTGTCTGATTGGGATTTGGGGTGGGAGTGTGCACGCGTGGGTTTGATCTGGTTGTTGATTTGATGATCTGGGGGTTTGGTGTTGTGTGCGTTAGTGGGTTGTGGGAGGATTGGGCTGTTGGAATCTGGGGTTTGACTTTGGGGATTCAGATTTAGGAATTTATGTGATCTGGGTTTGTTGATCGGTTGGCAATCATGTGTCAGACGGAGCTGAGCTGAGGAGAAAATGGGAGAGCTGAAGATAGAGGAGATATGTCTTGAGAATAAACAGTCATTAGCTGCTTCAAGCTCGTCTTTTTCTGAAGGAAGTGGTAGCATTACTATCAGGTCTCCAGGAGTATGTAGCCCAGCTACAACATCACCATCTCAGCGGTATGATTTTATAGCCAGGGAAATATTGTATGACCACATTGTCCACCGTGGAAGATGTTTCTTCTTCTACTAAACTTATCTTGCAATCTTGATTATTCAGGAGGACTACTGGACCTATAAGGCGTGCCAAGGGAGGATGGACACAGCAAGAGGTCAGATATTTGTCACATTTATGGTTTGCATTATGTAACTCCGTGCCTTCCCAATGGAGTCTTTGAGTTAGCTGGAGTCTAAGCTTTAACAATATGGGAAATTCATGCATCAATTTTCTTTTCTCCTTCTCCAGGACGACACTCTAAGAAATGCTGTTGCAGCTTTTAAGGGGAAATCTTGGAAGAAAATAGGTAACACTGCCTTCTTTTCTGTCGTGTTGCTATCCTGCTCACAACCATATCAGTACCAAAACCTTCCAGCTGGTACACTTGGAGACTTGGAATCAGTTATTGGTATCTCTGAGATGGAGATAGTTGTATGATGATTCAAATGTGATTTGGGTGTCCTCTGAGGAAGGCATCATTTCATTCTCACTTTCAAACGTGTCCTTGTTTGTCGCTTAATACAGTTATCCCCTAGAATTTTGTCCAATAGATATGAAACACATGGTTGATTTACATTTTTCTCCAGCAGACATCAACCAAATTTATTAAACTTAGAAATATGATATTTCTTTCTGACCGTTCATTTTTCTGCTGAATTCTATTTACCATATTGTACTGAGAAGTGTACTAATCATTGGTTGCTGATGCATTAACAACAGCTGAATTTTTTCCTGAACGTTCTGAAGTCCAGTGCCTTCACCGTTGGCAGAAGGTTCTTAATCCAGAATTGATTAAAGGGCCATGGATGCAAGAGGTGAACACTCGACATGTTTCTATTTTACACTTCCCTTTCCTGTAAAGCAGCTTTTCCACTTCTCAGCTTGAAAGTTTTTTGTCCCTTTCTCATCTCTAGGAGGATGACAAAATCATAGAGTTGGTAGCAAGGTATGGCCCCACAAAGTGGTCTGTCATTGCCAAGTCTTTGCCAGGTCGAATAGGAAAGCAATGCCGGGAGAGGTAAATTACTCATCATATTGGTTGATGGTTACTTTTGCTCAAATATGCAAAGCATAATTACATATGAACTCCTGGTGGTGCTGGCGAGTTTTTCGCTTCCACGATTCCTGCTTTCTCCATGTACCAGTTATCATATATTTTGTATAAAAGAGAAACACTTAAATTAACAATAGGTTTCTTATTTTTCTGTTTCTTGATGCACATTGATCTTGCAAAGAACTGAATCATGTTGATGTAGAATTAAAAATCCGATTTTTTAGGGGTTTATTTTACAAGAACGAGAGCTCTTTAATTTTGTAATTAAATCCGAATCTCCTTAGCTCTGTTATATGTCATAAACATGTCACCGTGTCCACTTTTTTTATTTATTTTCTAAACTGTAACCATTTTGTCTTCGACAAATCTTGTTTTTTGTTTTTGAGTAAACTGTGGAGCAATTGCTAAGAGCTATTAGTTTTTATCATATACAATTGATTTGTGAATTTAATGATGGTATCAACTGAATGTAAATATTCTTAAAGATACTTTTACAAATGCAGCAAAATGTACTTATTTCTTGATCTTGCTATTTGCCTAAAATAAATTCTCGTTCACTGGATGATGCACTGAAACTTTAGGTGGCATAATCATTTGAATCCATACATCAAAAAGGATGCTTGGACATTGGAAGAAGAACTTGCCCTGATGAATGCTCACCGCTTATATGGAAACAAATGGGCTGAAATTGCTAAGGTGCTACCTGGAAGGTATGTGCTTCACCTATAATTTTTTTTGCCCTTAGTAATATTTTCTGTTACCTATGATTTTGTGTGAGGTTAGTAGAGATAGATAATGAAGAAGAATTCGTTTTGAACAATAGATGTCTTTCACATCCAACGACATTATTGAAAAACCTCTTAAATTTTGAATGGAAGTTCGCCACTCACATATATCATGTTCACACTCCCTTTTGTAAAATGAGATCATCGCATATCACTTTATTAATTGGTGTAAAGAATACATAGCTCCATTTGGTAACAAGAATCTAATGTCGTTATCATGCTTATTTCATATACCTTCATTTCAACGTCAGTGCTCTTCACTTCCCTAGAACATGGATTCAAATGCTAAAAATAAATATAATTTAGTCTGCTGTACAAATAACTGTCCACTGATACAACTAGCCATTTAATGATTCTTAAAACTGGAGAGGTAAAAGTGACGGCTCAGTTTTATTAAAATTTCAGTTCAGCATATCTTTATGTTTAGAAAATGACTAAACATGACTTTGAAGTTCATAACTTTGCATCAATGATAGCTATTTGTCTTTGGTCCCGAAACTTAATGCACAAGATTTATAATATTGCAAGGTAGACGAAGTACTATCCACAACATATTTGTGACTGTAGATGTACTGTACAGGCAATGTCTTGTTCATTTGTAAACATGTCACTTTCTAGCACTCCAGTTTCTTATATTAGTCACTCCAGTTTCAGCATTTCTTTTGACTCACATAGTTGTTTATGCAGGACCGATAATTCAATCAAGAATCACTGGAATAGTTCACTTAAAAAGAAATTGGACTTTTACCTGGCCACAGGAAATCTTCCACCTATTTCCAAAAACAGCGCTCCTAATGGGGTTAAGGACTTCAACAAGTCTATGGCACCTAGGAAGGCTCTTGCCTGTTCTAAAAGAGAATCGGACTCAACTGCTCAATCATCTTCTGGAACTACAGAATTATGCAATATGGAAGATGCAAAAGGACAGTTTGAGTCAGCCCCTCATGAAGATGCACGCAAGCCAAATTTGCGACGAAGTGAGTCTCCTGATTGTGAAGTTGAGGGATGCAAAGACCAATCCCCTAATGTAGAATGTAGGTATACAAATACAGAGTCAATTCCAAAGATTGAGAACTCCAGACCTACCAACCATCGAGGCACAGATTCAGTGTCTAGGAAATTGCCTCAGTTTGAAACTCTAACATATGGTTCATTATATTATGAGCCGCCAAATTTTGAAAGTAGTATGGCATCAGATTCTGATCTCTTCAACAGGGGTGGTCAGTCTAAGTTTCATGAGGTATTTTCACCCGTCAGTTTTTCCACCCCGCCTTCTGCAAAAAGTAGAGCCTCTTTGAGTCCAGAGTCTATTCTGAAGAACGCTGCGAAGACTTTTCATAATACTCCTTCCATTATTAGAAAGAGGAGGATGGAAGCTGAAACTCCTCCGTCCACCAACAAGAGTAGCAAAACAGAGAGGGGAACAATTCATGAAAGACAAATTAGGTACAGTGATACAGAAGGGTTTGGATATGAGGCTCGAGATGAATGTTATAGTGACAGTCCTGCAGATGTTGGAAGCGAAAAAACTGAAGAATTTAATGACGTAATCTACAATATCTCTCCGCCATATAGATTGAGAACCAACAGATCCTCCATTCTCAAGTCTGTGGAGAAACAACTGGCCTTCACATTTGATGATTTAGCTATAAAAGGAAAGTCGACTGGTGCAAGAGAGGATCCAGATGCCAATAATGTGGATTAAAATGAAGAGCAATGGTAAGCAATCTCATTTGTCCTTAGAATAATGTTTACAATTCATGGAAGTGTTCGATTTAATTTTAAACTCTCCTTTTGTGTTAATACAGGATTCGAAATGACTAGGCTATTAACTACTTAATATTATTGTATAATTAGCCTTTTTTAATTTGAAACGAGATTGTATAATCAATAGCCCCGTTCCAAGCAATTGTAGTAAACGCATTTTACATATTCTCCGTTTGCCATTTTGCAGCTTTGGTTGGTCATTTTCATTTAGAGAAGGATTTGCATATATGTTATATGGTGGTGAGGTGCAGGCGTTCAAAGATGAGCATGCAGAGTTTCAAGGAGGTGTTTCTTCAATCATATTGGAGAGATGGCGGTTAGATTAATTATGCATATGTAAAAGGAACAACAGAATAGCGACTTTGATAAGGCAAAAAGCTGCTAGGGGTTCAACCTTGGCTTCATCTTGTTTCCTTCCTTCAAATATTATATGAAGGCATTATCATTTAACATTTATAAATTTGCAAAAACAGCAAGCACAACAACAAGAATATTGATCACGTTCCATTACATTTGTCAGCAAGAAGCTAGACTAAGCTATCGCATCATATAACCAATTTTGGCATGCTACTCACACAGGCAGGATACTTAAATTCTATGACATCAGGATCACTGAGGTCATGTTCTCTCAGCGTACTTCACAAGGAGGGTGAGAAAGAGGGCAAGGATACCAACGGCCTGGTTCTTCAACTAGGAGGGACTGCATTCCACTAATCTGGAAGCAGCTTCCACGTAAAGGTTCCAGGAAAAAAGACAGGAGTGGGGACAAATATAACCTGCAATGAAGTAATTATTGAATCATTTAGCATGCTTTGCGGCTTTGTGAAATTTGGAACTTTTATTTTATTGATTCATATGTGAGAATCTAGATCTAAAATTTTGTATGTAACAGGAAATAAAACCAGGCACAACTATCATTAGCCAACACTATACACAGACATTGATAAATACTCGCTCCTTTTAAGAAAAGATGTCTTTTTAACCTTAATTATGCATACCAAGAAGATCCAATTTCGAGGCCAATTTTACTTGCATGCACTTTTATTTAAACAAATTTTAATACTGATAGGTTAATGTTTATTATTAATATCATATGTAAACAATACAGAGGATTAGAGGCATTTGACCCATAATTATAAATATAAAAGAGCATGATTTTCTTTAAAAAGACTTCTATTTTGAAACATAAACAAAATACTAAAGAAACCTCTACTCTAAAGATTAAAAAACCTCTAATTGAAACGGAGAGATTATGTCCCTCAGCTTGAGGCACCAAAGCAACTGGTGCTGCCATAACCGCAATGCAAAACTGAATCTCTGTTTAACAAGCAGCTCAACTAATAACTCTAACAGTAACACATCTTTCACACAGTAAGCAAACATAACATACTATACACATTGTTGGGACAAAGTAATGGTCTGGGTAGAGCAGTATAATGAAAGTAATCATAGAGCAGTAGAAAGATTGCCCACCTGAATCTAACACGTCAGTTATCCGTCAAGAGCTTTGGATAACTACATTGATAGTTTATTTGTACTTAGAGCCACCTGTCACTACAAGTCACACATCCAAATAAATAGTGCATTCTAAGATAAAATTAAAATACAGAACATGATCCGTGGGTAACTCAATAGTAGACTACAATAAAACTCGACCATACGCCAAATATACCTCATGAAGATATTTTCATGGCTGAATCATGATAAAGTTACCCATTGATGTCTGGCGAAGCACCTTGGAACTTCTGTCAAATCCATGAGATGCAACCTATAGTGAATGCAAGTAACCTTCTTAGCTTTCCGAGGCGGAGGATAAAAATAATCGTTTATATTCTAATTTATAAACATGTTTTACAGCATTATCTAGGATGGGGAACAATCCAGGTTTTCTTTATTCAAACTTGTTCTGATACCATGTTGACAACTGTCTTTTCCATTTTAACGCAAGGATAGCTATACATCCTTATTCCTATAAATAACAATCTAAGAGAATAACAAGCATGCCCCCATTTAGTGCTTTATATGAGGAAAAAGACTAAAAAGGAAACAGAAAACAAACAGTTTGAGGTCACCAGCAAAAGGATAACAAATTATGCAAGGTAGCAAACATATGAATATGTTAGTGGTACCAGGTAACACAGAGCTGCATAGCGTTCCTCATTCAAGTAGAGTGGCTTTCCTCTGCGCAAGTCCACATCCTACAGTGTTTGAGAACGTACATGCATTATTTTATGTTGTATTTTGTAGCTGTTACTAAAGAACCTTGTTTCAGGGTACTATTAAGTAAATATTAGCATTGCCATACTTTAAATTAACATGTTTACAAAATGTGCAGAAAATATACTTTATAAATCAGACCTATCAACAAAGAAAACCATTAACAAATAAATAAATAACTACCTCTTCACCATATGCATCCAAATATGGAGATGGCCAGAGTACCTGTCGGGCACATCTTTGAAGCAGAATTGTAGTTTTCTATCATCGAAACAAATTGTTATCAACATTTTTTAAGTATAGAGAAAAATATGTTAGTGTTTAATAGCAAGGCAGTGAAGCCTACTCTTATGAGCAGATATACTCCAGTACCAGCACCACAGGTCACTGCATGAGTTTCACATCTGTTTTCACTGTAGAAGCAGTAGTGAGGAAATCATTTGTTTCACACTAAAACTAATATAAAAAATTGATCACTATTAAGAGCAACTGTGTGATGAAGATGGCTACCTGCAGCATAACTTCCATAAAAATGAGCATAACCTACCACAAAGCAAGCATAGTGCAGGCTCGTCTATAGTTGAGTTGCAATCAGAGCACCGTTGCTTAATATACCTATAACATACACCATCCAAATAGAATAATGAACAACGGAATGTGTAAATATATTTGAAGTCAGTAACATGCAAATACTAAATGATACCTCTGCAGGAGATCCTGGTAAACATGAGGTAAATCCATCAACTTGAACGGCACTGCTGGGGTCAAACGTAAAGAATGCTGAAAACCACAATCCATTAACCGACTTTCAAAACGATTAAGCCATATCAAAACCAGCGAGCGAAGATATCTATCTTTCAAGACAGCATCCAATGAAGGGATCTGATGCATGTGTTCCAGCTTTTGTATTTCAGCAAGTTCAGTATCTTCATGGTTTTGATGATTTATCGTATCATCAAAACCATGAAATGATTTATCATGCTGGTGGCCACAGGTCACAGTGCTTAAAACTTTTGACAGCAACGTGCACCTCCTCAGAAACGGTAAACTCATACGACGAATACCATCATATATGCTGCTCGTATCATCAATGTAACTGGAGACAAAAAACTGATGAGAAACTCTAGATTCGCCAATAAATTTGGCTACATCCCCAGTCATGCAGTCTTGTAGACCTAGTTCACTAGTATTACTCTGAAATTTCCCATGATAAGTGGCTATCGCCTGCGAATCAATGAAGAATGGTCAAGTTTATTAATTGAAATAATAGGCCTTAAGCATAGTTCAAGATATTTTACTAGAACACCACCTGAGTTACACAAACAATATAAAAGAGATGAACAAGCGATGTGAATGTTTCCTTGCACAATAAGAATGGTCTGGGTAGACAAAACAGAGTCCACATCAAGGATGAAAAAGGGTCACGAGCGAGAATAGGATCTGAAGTCCGCTCCCAAAACCGCATATCATAATACGGCATGGCCAATTCTGAATGCTTTCCAGCACTAATATTATTATCTGCAAGGGAAACAGAATTCTCATTATTGAAGCTTATGATAAATCCAAAGTCACAAATGTACATGCAATGTAATAGAGACATGCAAACAATCTAGCGTTGGCAGCAATAGTATGGGTAAAGAAACTCCTTTCTTGGCTTATAGTAAGGGAATGCAATAATTTGTCTAGCAAGAGAAAAAAAAAAAAAAAATTCACTGAGTTGAAAAAAAAAAAAACAAATTATGTCAAATGGGATAGTTTCGTACATTTTTGTAATGATGGGATGAAAGCTTCAAGGGGTTGAGCCATGGATATAGATTCCGCAAGAAGCTGGACACCACGAAATCGCAAAAACATTTGACTCGGATCCCCGCTACGTTTATTATCTACAATCTTAGCCAGCAAGGAGAACACAATGTCGCCAGAAGATTTGAGTTCACCATACAACGAATCAAGACTATGAGTTACGGTCAAAGATGTTTTCCCAGTCCGTGCAGCAATTTCAACGGACATGAGGGAGTACTTAAGAGTATCCCACATGATTGAGGAGTGGCAAGCTCCAACTTGTTCAGAGAATTTGTTCTTCTTCCCTGGAATGTACATAGAGTACAACGCTTGCAGTACAGGTTCAAGATTTGGTTTTTCTCTTCCATTCATCTTATTGAGTAGAGCTTCCAAAATTCTATTCTTATCAATCATAGTACAAGTTGTTTGCAAGACGTACATGGCTTTTTGAACACCTAAGAGAAAGAACTCTCCTGCTGCAGAATCAGTATTCTTAGCATATGATAAAGAAGCAAGTGGTTTCGCAGGCTGCTTCGAAGCAAATGGAATATCTGCAGGTAAAGCAGGCAAAACAGAACTTGCAAGTAGGCGACATACTGGACAAAGGAACTCCCCCTGGCAAAGAAAGAAAGAAAAAGATGAAAACACACATTTATATGTTTTGCGAAAAGGAAATTGAGGGAAAAAAAAAAACTAATTGTACCTGATCTAGGTCCACAATATGCGCTCCTTCAAATACAACTCTTCTAGATCGTCTGTCAGAAAAGAAAGCAAAAGGAAGTCTAAATAACATGCATAAATATATATACACGTTTAGGTAGGAATTGCACATAAGCTCGAACTGTAGAAGCAAAAATTATCTTACACAAGATAATATTCTTGACATTCAAAAAGATAGTGTAGGTTGAGCCCTCTATGTGGCTTAAGAATTACCTTAATTATGAATATGTTTTTCCATTCAAAATGACATCACAAGTTGCATCGACTTGATGGTGTTTCAAGTTAATTATGCATCAAAGGCCGTTCTTTATCACTTAAAAATTCAGTAAATAAGTTAGAAAAATTTAAGTTATTGTCTCATAGTGGAGTATTAGTGAAGGTGAAGATGATGATGTTAAATTAAATGCCTAAGTAAATAAGTTGAGCTCAAAGAAACGGACCCGTAATCATCAGAAAATACAGTTTGAATTGATTCAACTACTGCAGGTTTACTTTAGAGTGTCGACATGACAATCTATACTATGCATGCTTGAGTTGCATGAATTCAACAATGACAACGGCAGGTTAACCTCGCTAAGAATTACTGACACCTTATTTGAATTCATGAGCTATGCATATAATTTGCCAGAGGTAACTATTGGAAACAAGAGTTATCATATATCAGACACTCAATTCTCAACTGAAGCAATTTTAGGTCAACAAACCAAGATGACTTCAGAAAATCAAAGACATAGCACGGTAATTCATCAGCAAAAAAAAAAAGCCTAGTAAATATGTAGTTACCTTTCCCTTAATGAAGACAAATATCGATCAAGACATCCCTGATGAACCGCATGCCCACATGAAGAGAGAAACACGCCATCACAATCTAGAGTACCAAAATCCCCATATCTTGACAACTGATCACCTCCCATGGATAAACTTTTAGCAGCAGAAGAACGATCTGCCCCCTCGCCGAAAAGACCAACCGCATGTTTCTTGGAAAGTGAGGCTTCAACAGATTCACTCTTATTACTCTCGTCGAAATGAAGGGCCTTTGTATCAGCATCAGTTGATTTTGTGTTTTTAAGCTGATCATGTACTTGTTCCCAGACATATTCATACATGTTCTCCTCCAATATCTCAAGCATGTGTGAGCTGCCTAGATGATCATTCACTGGACAAGGCAGTAATCCTTGGTTTGCAGGAAACTGCGCCTTTAAGTACTCAAGGTAAGCCTCATCCCATATTTTTTGCCCATCACTGGAAAACTCAACCACACCATTTTGCAGCAACTGCAAAGATTCAGAAACAATTTCTGATCCTGATGTGCTCGGAGAAGTCCTTACAGACTGCTTGCAAGTGGCGACAGATGCTTGGCTCTTCTCTGGTTGGTGACATGTCCAGGAAGGATGACCACTGTCCACAAAACTCACCAGCCTAGATTTCTAGTTCCAAGAACATATAACTTAAATGAATATTAAATAATGCGCTCACTGCAGACAAACTATTGCGAGTGCTGACAATAATACATAAACATTAATGCTGGCGGGAGAAATAATCTGTATTTACCTGAAGATGGACGAGAAAAGAGACAGGAGTTTTAGAGGTTTGATCATGGCAGAGAGAGCAAATAACATTAGTGCACTCTTCAGCTACATTATTGGTACTAGCATTGTCTGAATTTTGTCCAGTTTTTGGGTCTGTCAACTCATCACGTTCACTGACATTTATGCTTGCAAGAAATTTCGACTGATCAGCCTTCATTCTAGCCTGCACAAAAACAACGTATACTAGTCTTGGTTTATACTTTCAGTTGAGTCGTTCAAAGTTCATCTATAATATAAGGAAATGCTAGGTGTAGAAAACCGCAACACGAATCATGAGGAAATTAAATAGTTCAGTAACTATAAACTGTGTGAAAGATATCTTACCAATATAGCAGCCTGTCGCTCCCTTGCTTTCACCTTATGATCTATATTACCAGCCGGGATGGAGGTATGTGTATCCTTATTTGCAGAGTGAAATAAATGATCAACAAACTCCGGAGCAAGTTTCCTCAAACCAGTCACGCATTCAGTTTCAAGTTCACAAAACTTCTTCAGCAAAGTACCAATAAATGAGGAAATGTCATAATTGCCCGCTTCCATTACAGACACAGAAACATCCTTCTTGCGTGTTCTCATCAATAGAACTAGAAGTGAAAGTAAACTCTGTTCACCAAAGGCTTTACTTGCATCACAAGCGATCTTTTCACTAGCGAAAGCTAACAGAGGGACCAAACTTGAGGTGTCACTAGACTTCTTCAGCTGGGTGCATACGTCAAGAGAAAGCGTGAGTAGGTGCAATGCTGATAGAAGCACACTATCAGGTGCACGAGAATCTGTCAACTCAGTGAAAACGGCATAATATAAAACAGCATGAACAATTTGTAAGACTGCTTTGCAAACAGCTACTTTAGCGACCTCGCTCAGAGGATGGTATATCTTTGTCCATCTGGGAAACTGCGTGGTCAAGGCAGAAACACCGCAGATACGCAAATACCTCTCTTCAGCAACTTGCAAGTCCTTGAGACTCCATCGAGGGTGATAAAGATCCAACTCTTTCCAAAATGAGGGCCGCAGTGAATACATACCCTAATTTTGGAGAAATCATGAATACAATTATACTCTATTAATTAGGTCAGCAAAGTAAAGACTACAAGCGTACCTGTTTTAAGCCAGAGGGATCGGAATATGAGGCAATATTATCTAAAACATCTTGAATATGACTGCTTTTACAAAGATCGCGAGGAAGGGATTTCACCAGATGACTGCGTGTGGCATCCCCAACAGACAATCTTTGAATTAGTTCCCTTTTCAAAAATTCAGGCGTGGTCATTCCACAGAACCGCCGCTCCGTAACTATTTGTATTAGAAGAGCCAGCATCTCCTGAACCAGAACAGGTTCATTCCTAAACAAATACAATCCAACTCAAATGCCCTCTTCATGTCAATATTAAACTTTAAAAGAAAAGGTGATTTTAATAATCTGAGAATATTGCCTAGTAAAACCATTTAAAAGTGAAATTAGGTAAACAGTATAGGATCAAGCACTTACTCAATAGACCGTTCAAGATTTAAAGAAAGATAATCTGATAACCCAAAACGTTGTACAATTCTGTTTACAAAGTGGTCAGGAGGAGCTAGTGCAGCACAACATTGAAGCAAAAATAAATCAAATTCCATGCTTTGTTCTGACCTGCAAAACGGTTTGAAAGGGGTTGATCATCAGGACTGCAGGTTTAAAATTGACATCCATCTCTGATTTTTGAGTCATTCATCACAAATAGGGTTTGCATATACATGAGAGGTGTTTCATACCAGCATGTTGTGCGATATAACTCGCAAGATAACACAGCAACATCACCATTCCTCTTCCACATTCCAGCATGAACTTGGGCACAAAATACCCTGATACGTACAGGTTGTTCCATTAAGAAGGCTGAAAACCCACAGGGGTGGCAGCTACCTAAAATATTTGCAAAAAAATTCATCGTCTCTGGCGGGGTATCATAAGAAACAGAGGTTGTAGTTTTTGTCATCACAGATTCTCCATATAGTTGTCTTAATCCTTTGTGTAAAATAGAAGACAATAGTCTATGCAAGGGGATATGCAGAGATACATCCTGTGAACTGACATCATACTCCAGATGCGGCCATTCTGATAAACTTAAAACACGTAAAACTCCGGAATCTGCTGTTGATTCTACTTCCAGGGCGTTATTCACAAAAGCCTCCAAGTTACATTTCTTTTCAGAAGCAGGACCTTCAGGAAGTACTTTTTCATGTAGTCGGCACTCCAAGCCTGGACATGTAGATGTAGGGAGATCACTAAGCAAAGATGATGAGTTTCTTCTCGATGGTTCATTCAAACACGAAAACCGCCGGAAGATATAATTACCCCTTCTGAACTTGGATAGAGTTCTCTTAAATGCTACGAAATTACTGCCGGATAAAAGTTCACTTCTAGGTGAAAACACATTCTGAAGATCCTCTGACGGTATGTCTACTTCCAACCAATTCTCAATCGCCCTCACACACTCAGATGCTAGCCATACAAAAGACGGAGGAACTGAAAGATGTCCAGCTCCATCCTTATCTGTTTGACCAGCAAAGGATGATTGCGGCACAATAATACTTCTGCCTGGTGCACTAGACACAGAGCTTTCATGGGAAACACGTCCTACTTTTGCAAGTCTCAAGCTTTCTCCATTGTTTAGCTCTAAATCACATGCATGCCGAACGGTATCTTCATCTGCCTCTTCGGAATATGCACCATCCACCAGAAGTGAATGTACCAGTGTAATATAGTAGTCCAGAATGAAAGGCAGATGCATATGTTTACTTTCATCTTCTACATGAATACCAGTCTCCCTCCTTTGTGGGTCCATTCCTTGCATAAAGCCCAATAATCTGACCCACATTCTCAAAATGCTTTTGCGTTTATTTACTAAATATTTAGGAACATCATCATGGCTCAAAACAAACCGGATGTCGTCAATGACACGAACTGTGGTCTCGTACAGATTGTTCCACTTGACTAGCTGCCAAAAAAATATATATATATATTATATTTCAATGATCTGTAATTATGAAACCATAATCTAATGTAAGAGAAACAAAAAAAAATTGATAAAAGAAAAGATACAACTTACAAACAAACGAGAACAAGATACAACTTATGAACACGAAGCAAGAGATTTATAAAAGTCAAAGCGAGCAGTTCTTGAATAGCTAAAGTTTAAAAAGGAGCTGCAGAAAGGGAGCATAAAGCTAATTCAAATTGTGCCCAAATAGAAGAAACGAGAAAATTACCTACCTGAATATGGCCATCTTCTCCAGTACATGATACAAAGATGTCTTCCAAACATCCAACAAACACATCCAGCAGATCCATATCCATGACTAGACGGGGGGTTAAAGTTGGAACAGTAAGAATTTGTACAGAAAATGTTGATATGAGCGGATATTTCTTATAAACAGAATCACTAGATTGTTTGATGGCCTCATCTATGACTGTTGGGTAGTACCTGACAAAGGCTTTGGCAAACTCATATTTCAAAATGGGTTCCCCTAGTAATTTTAGCAGCAATTCATGAAGCTTTTTCACAGATTCCTTCATTAACCGTCTCTCTGCCCTCACCAGAATATCCAGTAAACCTTCGAAAGAGCACACTTTCTTGGAAACAAAACTAAGCAAACTTTCACTGTACCTGCAAAAATCTAGAAGCATTTCAACAACAGCATAAGTCAGTTCACTGACAATCTTTCTCGGTTCAGGAGCTCGGTCACTTTGACTTGTGGTTTTAAGATGAGTAGCCTCTATAATTAACAGCTTATTTCTCCAATAAACGAGAAGGGCATCAAAAACTGTTCCCATTGTATGGGCATACTCATCAGGAAGAGGCTGTATCTCATCTGCACCTCTATGGTTTGAACAAAAGCCCTCACGTTTCCAGGCCGTCACATCCCCGCAGTCACAACAACCTCCACCTGTGTATATGGTTGAATAATCATGGTTTTCATGGTTCCCATTCAAGAAGCAAGGAACACAAATGGCGCATGTCGGATCTAGTTCACATGTCAAGCAGCGGTAAGCTATATCGTTATGACCCCAAACTGCCCCACAGACACCACGCTGACCAGTACTCATGTTGGCTAGTGTTGTTAAAATAACCCCTGGATCACCTTCAAACATTATCCACTGCAGCCAAACCATGCTTTCTCGGAATCGATCTTTCAACATTGAACCTGAATAAGGCTGTTCAGATTCCATACTAGCTGGAGGTGTATCATCTACTACCTCTTCATCATTAGGTAATATTACAGATACGAACTCTGACTTAAGGAGATTGTTCTCTTTGATGAAAGCAACTAAACCAGACTGAAAGTTACGAAGTGCTTCTTCAGGGACCCCATGTTGACTAAGCCTCTGTAACATAAAGTGCGGAATTTAAAAAGTAATATGATAGTCAACAATTTTATACTAGATCGAAGAGTTGCACAAAAATCAACTAAATCCACAATCACCTTTACTTCTACAGTAACCATGATGGTTTTTTCATTACTTTTCAACAAGCTATAAAAACTAGGCCTTGCATACAATTAACTAGACATATAAATAATTAGAAATGAACCGTCATTTTAACTAAACAAAGACAACCAGAAATGAGGCCATTTATCACCGGAACTCAATTTCAGTCCCAATATGAAACAAGAAATCTTTGCTGTCCCATTCATCTATCCATCTCTCTCATCGTAAATCAATTATAAAAGCGCTAATTCATTTGAAGCAGTAGACCAATGGAATCACTAGAAATGAAGTTTCGTATAACACAAGCTGATCAGAGGCAAACATTCATAACCGAATACCATCAAAATGGTGAACCTATCATGTTGCCCTATCGACCCCTCCTAAACACAATTACACACGCACAAAAATTCACTCCGCCAGTCAGAGACTAAAATGATGATGATGAAGAGCATCCGATAAACACCAAGAAATCCATCCAAACCAACAAGATCATCAAAACTTCCAAAGCTAACAAAACCAGAAATCGCAGAACTAAACCTGTACAATAAGCTGACGAGGCGTCAGCGTAGCGGGGGGCGACAAAGGCGAGTCAATAACCATCATTCCGGCCAAGAAACGCAGCAAATCGGCACAAGAGCAGTGGGCCAGTCGAAGGCTTTCGCTCCCCAGGCTGAATCACAACCACAACAGAAGTGACTAGGCGACAGTTTCAGAATCTTCGGCGATAAGTTGTAACCCTAGAAATCGTGATTTGTCAGAATCGGAAGAGTGTCGAACATTTTCTTCTCTCCTCTTCTGCCTTCACCGCTTATCTCTGAGGAATCAACAACGACCCGAAAATGGAGACGTCATATTGTCGCAATTATGACAAACTGATTGCATATTTTTGGAATTCTTTCTTCTTCTTCTCAACCGTCTTTGTAAATTCTTTTTCGGAGTTTGCTCGGGTCTCAAAATATTTCTACGGCCTTGGGGACGCACGAGACGGGGTGTCCTACATCTCGGGCTCATTTTATGATAATTTAAATTTTATATATACATTTTCAAACTTAGCTATTAAAATGATTATTATTCACAAAAAAATAGATTTTAATGCGTAACAAAAATTATCATAAATTTAAAATGATCGAACATTTAACACAAATTCAGCCACCAAAGTCTTGTGTCAGTAAATTAAGCTAATGTATGTAATATATATATTCAACAACATTTACATATTTAATATTTATGATCGAGCCGGACCTAAATCCTTCCAGCCTCCATCTGGACGGACTTTTCGATTTTACTTCAAAGACTAGGTCTAAGCCCCACCATCATCCTCTCGAGCAGGGTCGGATTAGGGCCAGGCTGGACTTCCCCATCTGCAGACTTTTTGTCCCAACGTAAAAAAAAAAAAATTGAATAATTCTTATTATTTGAGTAGTTAAATAATTTGTCGAAATGACAGTCGGCTAAATTCTTGGTCGAAAGAGGACATGATCTTATTGATTCTTGCATGATCGCAATTAACTATATTAACATTTTTTATATTTGATTAATTGGAACGACTAAAATTTGATCTAAAAGAATGTCCACCACATTGAATTGACTTCATTTCATAACTTTTTGAAGTACATGTTATCATCATTATTCATACATAGAGGGCAAATAATTGCCTTGGCCCCAATGAAAATTGGTCCAACCTATCTAAAATGTATGCATTCGCTGAGCTCAAAAGTCTTCATGTTGGAAAATTGGTATATTAAGTGTGAACAAAATATAAAGTGATCATATTTTATAATTAAAATTGAATATGTTCATAATGAAAGTATTTAATTAGATTTAAATTCCTTTTAATGAAAGGAAAAAAATTAATTATTTACATGTTAAAATTAAAACCAAAATGAATGAAATAAAATGTTCAAAATTATGGAGAACATTTAAGTTTCATATTGATCAAGTGAAATGCCTTATTTTTTCCCCTTAAGAGGCATGAATACTTATCCTGGTTATCAACATGTCATAATGCTTGTGGTCTATTGGTTTTCCAATAACATTGAAAACTTAATTAGCTAGCATTGGTAATGAATATAGACTAATGCGTGATAAATTTATCAGTTCAAGAGCATTGAAAATTAATTTTGATATTATGAACTAAAGGGGTCTCATTGTGAGTCCAATAGTTACATTGAAACATTAATTTTGGTGTCCTCAACACTATCCTTCCCTATAAAAAGAGGTGCAAATGATGACACACAAATAGCACAACATTTTTGATTTTCAACTTTTCATCCCTTGATAGGACTTTATTCACTACATACTCTCGGAGTATTTCCTTAGTGATAATTTCAAGCACAATGTTCGTTCGCCGGAGAATTATCTAGTGGTGCAAAAAGTATACTCATAAGTTGTTGCATCGTGGGACACTCTTGCCGTTTTTCAACACCCCGCGGGACGGCAATAAAGCTCTAAGAAAATCGTCAAACGAGCATCAACTCATCATTCATTTTCCAATTGGATTGTATTATTATTTCATCCTTACTTTTGAATAATTTGTTGATTTGGCTATCTATTCATTTGTTCAATTTATAATCTTCAATCGGATTAAATTGAATGGATTATATTAAATTGATATTAGATAATCAATGTATTTTAATAATTCATATAATCACTCTGATTATTTCTTATAAAAGTTATAATTGTTCAACATAATCATTATTATGAAAGCCTTATTAGTAATGTATCCCTTAGAAACACATCGTCGAATATAATACTACTTTACAAAATTATCCGCATGTTCCATCATCACTAATCGAACAATTTACTCCAACACTTTATCCATAATTAACGTCTACATTTTACATCCTAGACCATTTTTTCTTTGTTTTCTTGATGATCACATTCGAATGGGTGTATGATGCCTTGATTGACTTATTAAGTTGTACACTAAAATAAAGGATTTGACTTTTTCAAAATAAATAAAAATTAAACTGACATGATTTAGCATGCATGAGCATTTTGAATGTGGGAATCATATTGTCCAGTATAAAAAAAAATGGCACGATCCAAGTATCATCAAAATTTCAGTTTATAATATCCTAAACTTAGTTTTGTGTTAAATTTATGGGCAAAGTTGAAACTGGGAGAAAAGCTTTCTTTATTTCCGAGAGGCAGAGCCATGGCTTTGCTTCATCTTACAGGTATGCTACATTGATAACTGCTTCAAATAAATGTTTCTGAATTCTCTCATTTTGTTAAAAATGAAATCAAAATCTGCTGAGAAATTTTGAGTCATTACGAGTCCTCGATAAGATAAATTAACAAATTTATCACTTCCATCTCTTGCTTTCTTTGTATTCATTCACTTAGTTGATTTACATTCCTCCATAAGTTACACAAGTCCTCCATCCACTAAAGTTTCTTCCCAACTTCATAATATATTGTGATACGGCGTCTTTATACAATTCATTAAACCGTTTAAATTCAATTATTTCGGTATGTTTTATGTGAACAGTTGTTACTTCTTAGTGTTGTTTGCATCTCAGGTGTTTCGAATACATGAAAAGAGACTCGCGACTTAAAATGGTGTTTCTGGAGAGCCGAATGCGAAAATCGACGTTGAAGGAATATAGTGTGCATCTCAGTGAGTTCGGCGCTCGAAGAAGACTTTAGGGTCGCGTGTTGGATCAAAATCATACAGCGGAAACGAATTTAACAGGATCAAACTCATAACAGAATAATTAGCATACCTGAATATTGCAAAATAAAACATACCTGAATCCATTGACAGAAAGTAACCTGCAGCACAAAAGCCTGGGTTGGTGCTTCCAGTCTAATCGTATGTCTCTGGGGTCAGTTCTTTGAGAGTAAGAAACTGGAGAACGATATGATAGACCGATGACCATAATCCATATTTATATCTTCTACACGAAAAGATATAATTGAGATAATCATGGATTCCGTCTCTCAAAGATTTCCATAATTATCTCTAGGTATCTACAAAGTATATTCCACGATTAAACTTATACCTGATATGCTTTCCAAAAGATTTGATCACGTTATTTAAGCTTATCATAATGATAACACATATAATTATCTGATTACATGTTCGGTTCCAATTAGATTAATCATAATAATCTAACATCGTGCGCCAGAAGCTTAATGTCTTCACTGGGCGCGCTACTTAATGTCAGCGTGCGGCGCGGCAATGTGATGATATCAGCATCGGCCCGCGGTTTGAAATCAAATTTTGAAGCCTAATCTCAATTAGGGTTTCAAAAGCAGAAAATTAGAACGGGAGTTTTGGAACGGACGGAGATTTTGGAGAGAGATGAAGTCTTGCGTGAACAGTGTTTCCCGTCGTGAACAGTGTTTTGCGATAGTGAACAGTGATCGCGGCGGTGAACAGTGCTTGTGAACAGTTTTTTTATTCCTTTCAATTTAATGTGTTTTTCAGTCATGACTATAAGTAGCTAAATTTATATTTCAGTTTAGAGTTTTCAATTAGTAACATACATGTTTGAGACTCGAATTTAATGCCCGTTTCTATTCAATTCTCGTTCTGGATCTTAAATTGCATGAATTGTATTTTGCGGTTACCGTATACTTTGTCGCGAAACTAATTCAATTATCAATTCTAATTATTTATGCTTGTCGAAACTTTGTCGTGGAAACAAGTAGTAAAATCCAGGTTTAGTATCACCTTTGTCGGGGTACTCTAGGTTATTACCTTTGTCGAAATGACCACATGCTTGATTAGAATCTCAATCTTTAGAAGTCAATGATAACAGTCACTGTTGAATTCCCTGGGCTGAATACTCTCTTAATTGTTATTCACATTTACTTACTTTCGTTCTTACGATAACTTGCTTAAACCCCCTTTAGTTTAATATTTACAGGAAATCACTTCACAGTTAGTTCTCTTGGGTTCGACCCTTGCTTGCCGCTACACTAGCTAGAGCTTGGAGATATAAATTAGAAATTTGGCGTACACGGCGATGCGTGTCAAATTTTGGCGCTGTTGTCGGGGAACTGCTACAGTGAAGAGTTTCTTTTCCTTTTCTTTTTATATTTAGTTTTCACTTATTTTTTGTGTTATTATTTTGTGTTGCGGTAAATTACTCTTTCCAGCATGTCGCACGCAGGTAGTGTTAACGGTGATGGCTGCCAAAATAACGAACAAAATCATGTCAACAACAACCGTCTTTTACCTCCACCAGGGGATCGAATGTGCAAGTTCAGCAAGTTCCACCACCATTGTACGAAGAGCTTGAACGAGTGTTTAGAGCATGCCAGAGGGAACTTCGTGAAAGAGAACTTCTGGCTAGGGATCCAGGGGCACGAGCAAAAGGTTTCAATGAGCCTAACCCACCACCTCAGCAATATGAGCAGTAGCAGCCTTACGGACAGCAGCCATATGCCCACAGACCCGAACCAACAATGAGAGAGTTGTCTGCACCAAACTTCCATGACCAACCATGGTGCATCAATAGTGATCCAGAAGAGGACGACTTTGAGATAAAGACTGCTGTGATGCATCACATATCTAAATTCAGAGGATTGCCAGGAGAAGTGGCCACAAGACATCTACAGGAATTCAATGGGATATGCCACACACTGAGGTCATATGTAGCTCCTGAAAATCGATTTAAATTAAAAGTTTTTCCATTATCTTTGACTGATCTCGCTAAATTGTGGTTTTGTCTCTTCCCTCAGGTAGTATCCGAACATGGGATCAAATGCAGAGAAAGTTTTTGGACAAATACTAACCGCCAGCTAAGGCAACACAAGTGAGTAGAGAGCTCTCTACGATCAAACAAGAACTCAGTGAGTCAATGTACGACTATTTGGAACACTTTAATTCATTAGAACAGAGTTGCTGCAATCTTGGGGTGCCTAGAAAGATGGTAGTGGAGTATTTCCTCGATGGACTCAAACCCTTAGAGAGGATGATGTTAGATACTGCAGCTGGCGGCACAATTATGAATTTAACTCCCGGAGAGGTTCGAGAACTGATCACAGAAACTGCCGAGAGTGCAAGGTTTAGAGACGAAACAAGTAAGCGAGAGGATACGAGCAGAACAAGGAATGTATCACAGGCCGACACATCCAACAATCATATGGCTGCATAAATTAAAGAGCTGAAGGACATGATACAAAAATGATGGTGGGATAAGCAAATGTAGTGAAGCCTAGTGAATTTTGTGGTGCTGTTAGCCACAAGACTAATTCGTGTCCATCCTTATACGAAGAAAATTCAGGAGAGGTAAACACTCTAGAAGGGTACTAGAATTTCAACAACAAACCACCTCAGAGGAAATTTGGATTAGCTGCAAATGGGTATAGTTGAAAGAATTACGGAGGATTTCCTAGGGAGCAAGCCGCGCCTCAACAGCAGACCCAGTATTATCGACCATCATTTCTTTAGCAACAAGAGGGATACAACAGTGCTGATCCGTATCAACAGAGGAAAAACTATAATCAGCCAGGTCAGAGCAACCCGAGCGGTAGGAAATCCACAGAAGAAACCGTTAATGATTTGGCAGTGAATCTTCAACAATTCCAAGCGAAGACGGACAGTGCTATTGTTGAATTATCAAAGCAAATGTCACAATTGATCACGGCCGTTAATGAGGTGAAAAATGACCAGGGCAAATTACCATCTCAAACGGTCCCCAACCCGAATGGAAATGTTAGAGCTATGACTTTGAGGCAAGGGAAGGTACTCAAGGATGCAAATGAGGTAGTTAAGCAAACGGAGTCATGGGATACGGTGCCAGATGAGGACATTACTCTGGCGCGTGAGGCATTAAAGTCTTCTTCGGGCGCGCCAACAACCTATGAAAAGCACGCGGTTAATACAACGACCGTGCCCCAAGTGGACAATGTTCTAGCTCCAGAAGAGAACATTAACTCTCCGCGCCGACATAAAGTCTTCTTCCGGTGCGGTATAGCCTGCTGAAAATTTTGAACTTCGCCGTACTGACCCACCTTTGCCCTTTCCATTGCAGGTTGAGGCTCCTAAAAGGCAGTTGATCGATAAGGAAGTGTGGCATCTCTTCAAAAGGGTTGAAATCAATATCCCATAACTCGAGGCAATTAAGCAGATTCCACGCTACGCTAAATTTCTCAAGGAGCTGTGTACCAACCACCGATGTTAAACATTGACGTTCAACTCAACCTGAGCAGGTAATGTTTAACGCTAACGTCTCTGCAGTTATTTAGCGAAAAATAACTCCTAAATGCGGAGACCAGGTATGTTTACCATCCCTTGTGTTATTGGCAACATTAGAATCAAAAACTGCATGCTTGATCTCGGTGCATCTATAAATGTTTTGCCTTATTCTTTGTATTCGAGATTATGTATAGGACCTTTAAAGCCGCCTGGACTAACGATTCAATTAGCAGATAGATCTTGTAAGCGACCTGAAGGTATCATAGAAGATGTCTTAGTGCAGGTTGGTGACTTGATCTTTCCAGCTGACTTCTACGTGCTCAGAATGGATGGTAGTGATCCGGTTGATCATCCACCGATTTGACTTGGTCGCCCCTTCTTAAAAACGTCAAAGATGAAGGTTGATTGCGACTCTGGGGTGCTGACCTTGGAGGTGGAAGATGAGACGATCAAATTTGATCTATTCAAGGCTATGCAACACCCACCTGAGCACGCAACGGCGAATGCATTAGATGCATTGGACGATGTCGTGCAAGACGCACAAAGAGGCGGTGGCGAAGACCTATTGAGGACAGCATTGGAGAGCTCCATTTTCACACAGGAAGATTCTTATGCTCTCTACAAGGATATATGTGCCGTACTTGCACAACTTGACATTTCTCGTCCTCTGACGCCCAGGTATGAGGTTAATCAAATTCAATTGTTTAAAACTAACTCTTCTTTGCCTTCTTCTGTGCAGGCACCGGTTGTAGAATTGAAACCTCTTTCTGAACATTTGAAATATGCATTTTTGGGCGAAAATGACACTCTCCTAGTGATCGTTAAGAGTGAACTTGAGAATGAGCAAGAACAGAAGGTCATAGAGGTACTTAAGACTAACAAATTGGCCATAGGTTAGACGCTTGGGGATATACGAGGGATAAATCCGGTGGTGTGCATGCATAGAATTCTGCTAGAAGATGGGGCTAAGCCTTCGAGAGAGCCGCAGCGTCGCCTGAAACCCGTAATGATGGAGGTAGTGCGCAAAGAGGTACAAAAACTTTTAGATGCTGATGTGATCTACCCTATTTCAGATAGCCAATAGGTAAGTCCCGTACATGTGGTGCCAAAGAAGACGAGCATCACAGTTGAGAAAAATGAAGCCGGCTAGATGGTGACTACACATGTCAAGAATGGATTGTGTATGTGCATAGACTACATGAAACTGAATGCAATGACGCATAAGGATTACTTTCCTCTTCCATTTATTGACCAGATGTTGGATAAACTGGCAGGTAAGCCCTATTTTTGTTTTCTTGATGGTTTTTCGGGCTATAACCAACTCCTTATCGCATCTGAGGATCAAGAAAAAACTACCTTTACATGTCCATTTGACACATTTGCATTTAAACGTACGTCTTTTGGTTTGTGTAATGCGCCTGGAACCTTTCAAAGGTTGGTTACCAGCATTTTCTCTGACATGATTGGTAGTTTTATTGAGACTGTATGGATGATTTTACTGTGCATGGTGATACTTTTGATGCATGCTTAGATAACTTGAGTAGAGTATTTGAACGGTGTGTGTCTATGAATTTATTGTTGAATTATGAAAAGTGTCATTTCATGGTTACACATGGAGTGGTTTTAGGACATATAGTCTCGCATGAGGGGATTCAGGTTGATAAAGCAAAAATAGATTTGATTTTTAGTCTTCCTTACCCTTCTACGGTGCGTGACATTAAATCGTTTCTTGGGCATGCTGGTTTTTACCGTCGTTTTATTAAGGATTTTTCAAAGCCCTGCCTTTATCTAACCTGTAGCAGAAAGATGTGCCGTTTGAGTTTACAGGTAAGTGCAAGGAGGCATTCAACGACCTGAAAATTGCTCTAACCAGTGCGCCTATTAGTCGAGCACCTGATTGGAGCCAACCATTTGAGATTATGTGCGATGTCAGCCACTATGATGTGGGAGCAGTGCTCGGACAAAGAGTAGATATGAAGCCAGTTGTCATTTACTACACTTCACGTACCTTGGACACCGCTCAGCGAAATTATTCCACTACTGAAAAAGAATTGCTAGCTGTTGTCTTTGCTTTAGAAAAATTCAGATCTTATTTATTAGGTACTAAAGTAGTTGTGTTCTCTGATCATGCTGCTATTAGGTACTTAATGATGAAGAAGGCTAAACCGCGGCTGATTCGTTGGATTTTACTGCTGCAAGAATTTGGCCTAGAAATCAAGATCAAGAAGGGAGTTGAGAACACAGTTGCAGACCACCTGAGTCGATTAGTGAGGGAGGAAGAAGCTGGACAGATTACTGAGACAGTTTCAGATGAGCACCTCTATGCCATCACAGGTAAAATACCATGGTACGCTCACATAGTGAACTACCTGGTCGGAAGTAAATGAGCAAAAATATCATCAACATACAACAAGACATAAAAAGGGCTTTTGTATTATGGATTTAAAATAGAGACATGTATCATATTAGAAATCCCAAAGACAGCACACAAGAAATTGAACTTCTTGTTCCATTATCTAGGGGGCTATTTAAGTCCACAAATTGATTTCCTCGGCAAACAACTATAATTTGAATGGTTTTTATCGAAAAAACCAATTGGCTGCCTCATGTAAATTGTTTCATTTCAATCTCCATATAAAAACACCATTTTTACATCCATTTGCTGAATCTCTAAGTCATATACAACAGCTGAAATTCGCGGCGCCTCTGAAAAACAGATTAGTGAACAAGCAGTTGCTACAGCACACTCTTGTTCACCCGAAAACTGTTTCAGCAGGAAAGAACAAGGACAAAGGTTTGTTCACCCAGATCAGCCAAATCGCCTACGTCTGGGGAGGACTCTTCTCAGTCCTCAATCCAGTAATCTCAAGGTTTCCAAGTACACACGGTTACAACCCACGCAACCTATGCTACTCAATCACAAGTGGATCCACGTACACAATCAGAATAGGCTCTGACTTGTGTCTGCACACCCTCTATTGATATCTATCTAGAATAGCTACTGTCTCCTCGAAACTCAGCCTATTCTAAACAATACTCAGATTCTGTAGGGTTGCTATAGCATCTGCTGTAGCACACAGCTGATGCACAAACTGTCCGCGTCGCTCCGAAGCCTTCCGCTGAGCCGTTCGAACGATTCCACGATCGCTGCACACTCTGGAATACTCCCCCTCACTCAGTGACCTCCTGTCACTAGCGAGCTCTGCCGTCCAGACACTCGACCGAGTCACTCACTCGTCAGTTCTTCCGCGGCTACCCTTGATCAACCAACAAACACTCTCTGCTCTGAATTGGCTAGCAGATCAAGCTTGGATCAGACTACGCAAGTCCTGATCACCTTCTGCTTCAATTACCTCAGCTCTGCGCTCACGCTCTGCTCTCAGTGATGATCAAAGATTCGCCCGCACAGATTCACTCTCTGTTGAATTTCTGTGTAACTCTCGTGTTTTCTCTTTTAGCTTCGATCAACCTTCATTGCTCTAAAGAGACTCCATTATATAGGCGCGTCCACTGCCATCATTATCAGGATTTAGCAATTCCCTTAGCAATATCAATATCTCTTAAATTTTAGGAGATTAGATTTGATTTGAGATTCAAATCTCCCACAATCAAATCTCCTTCTTCAGCTAGGAATCTCCACTGGAATATTCTCTTCAGCAACTTAGAAACTCTCCTGATGCTCTTAGATGGACTGCCACACCTTCTTTCCAAAAACCCAGATTGCTGCTGCACGGACAAACGCTACAGCTCTTCTAAATAAGCTCCTGCTAAAGCTTCCTCCTGCTATAGCTGCTCCTTGTTCACTGACCTTGTTCACGAAGGCTGGACTTCTGCTATAGCAGCATCTTGTTCAGCTGCTTGTTCACTTGCTCTGGTTTTGTCAAACACTGCCATACCGATCAACAGCCATAGCAAGCATTATCGATTGCTAGAAAATAATATGGCATAAAGGTATTAGGCATACTAAATTCATTGTTTTCCAATAAATTGTTTTGACATAATTGTGATTTGTCCATCTTTCTCAGTTAGTTTCTGAAGTTCAAATGGTTCACGACGCAAATGATTAATAAGTAATAATTGTATCTTATTGATCAATCATTGATGCGATCATAGGTTAGTATCAATCATTTTCACAATCTAAGAGCATACACAATAGGTTTGCAAAATCTTACAGTCTCACTTCATTCTCTTATATTTTTCCTTTGCAATATTAAAAAAATATTATAATGTTCTCTTGTGGTGTTTGTTGTTGTGTGATATAGTCTCTGCGGGTGGAGCTTGTAGTTTTGCACGTCTTTAATTGTTAATGTAAAGATGTGTTGTATCATAATTTATGACCGATAAGACTAAGTCGATCCAAAGGAGCAAGTGTCAATTTAATGCACTAATGTAATGGTGACTAAATCTAGCTATTCCTTATAACGAATGTTGGTTTAGTAATTATTTAATACTAACTTATCTAAGTAGGCAAAGGGAGAATTTGTATCAAGCAAGACTAAAAGCGCATTCTATAGTACTATTTCACTCATCAATGTTTATGACTCAAAACGTGGCAGGTTCATGCAAAATATTTATTTTAGATAATTAGATTAAGGTTGGCACGTCTATCCAACCAAATTCAACTCTCTTTGCTTCTTTGATTTGAGGAAAATGTGTTTTGTCACGCGAGTTTCAACCCTCGTTATGTTAACTCGCGTCTAACTCACCCCTCTTAATCACCAACCCTTGTTGAATGATCAAGATGTGTGAATTCTTGATCAATCTAGCTAGCTTGTCTCAATACAATAATGGGCCACCTTCGTGATCACCACCATGTAAGAATGATTCTACTTGTTTTCTAGAGCCATCGGCATGACTCTCTCAAGTCCTTAGCCTAGGGTTTAATATAATTATACACTAGATATTTCTCAAACACCTAGAGTGCATAGATAAAACATTCAATCCAAGTAAACCACAATCATTATAAAAGACATATCATAGCATAGATTCATCGTAGATATGAAGTCATTACACCCATGAGCTCTATAAGACCCTAGAACACTAAAGGGCTACTCACTACTCATAAACAAATATTTAGTTCGAGTTCATGAACACTAAAGTCATTTTCCTATTAAAATGACGTAATTTTATATGAAGAAAAAATTCAAACTTTAAAAACTACGTCGTCTTAATAATTACGAACACAAAATAACATTCTATCACAATTAACTATATTTGGTTGCGCATCACTGGTTCTGATTCCAATTTAAATATTCAAAAGCATATATTTATTAAAATGTATAATCCTTTGGATAATAGATATTTTTTTCAACATTGATTGTGCATATCATATTTTTTCTTTGTATGCACTTCTGAGCAACATTTAATAATATTCCGTTAATAACTTAAAAGTTACTATTAATAGCTTAATATTTATTAGTGATAAGATATGTAAAAAGATAAACATAGTCATTTCATATTTACAGAAGAGTATGATTTTCTTATAACATCAAGGAATTTTATTTTAAAACATATGTGTATTATTTGGCTAGTTTGTCCTCCCTTCATAAGACCCATTCTGTCGCTTTTCATGGACGATCTGTTGTCATTGCACTAATGAGGATTGTCCCTTCCTAAATATGTGGAGTCGCTCCTGCATGGTGAGGTGTCCCTGCGTGGCATATATTTCGTTTATGGATATATGTACCAATTTTTGAATGCGACGTATTTGTCCGTGGTGCATTTGTCTTACTTGGGCGATGCTCAAGTGTTGATATATGTAGTAGAAAATATCGTCTTGAATAATTTGTTTGAATAGCAAACTCATCGATAAGAACTAGGTGTTGGATCGTTTGTTAGCGTTTTCTTTTGAGTAATTCAGCTTTGGATTGCCCGAGAGGTATTGCAGTGAAAGTTCAGATCGAGTTACCCGAGTGGTAATGCAGTGGGTAACTCAATAACAACAGCGTAATTAGTAATAATAAGAAATACGAATATTCACGATTTAGAGTGGAAACTTCAATGCGAGTACTGAGTAAAACCACTACCTTCCAGTATTCGCTGAAAGGATTTGTGAAAGACGAATCGTCATTTTATTAAGATCTCTTGTCAAGTACAAAACAAACAACTTGTCGCCTCCAACGCCTAAGCTATTCTTTTATCTATCCTTGACTCAATCTAACTCTTGGACAGTTCTTCTTCCACTCTTGAACTTGACCGTTCAAGCAAGTTCACGTCTTGCTTGCTTAATTCGCACATAGTTCTTGTTCACCTCCAAGACCATTTTCCGCAACCTCTAGCTTGGTTACTTAAAAGAGCAGCACGTGATCTCCCGGATACCTTGGATTGATGCACTTTGAAATTTCACAGTGTCTTAGTTCGACAGATTTTGTGAACAAGCAGTTGCTGCAGCACTCTCTTGTTCACTCGAAAATTGTCACAGCCAACAACGAACAAGGCACAGGTTTGTTCACCCAGTTCGGCCAATCAGCCTACGTCTGGGGAGGACTATTCTCCAGTCCTCAATCCACTCAACCAACGGTTCCAAGTACACTCGGTTACAACTCACGCAACCTATGCTACTGAACCTTGTGTGGATCACACGACACAATCAGAACAGACTCTGATTTGCGTCTGCACACCCTCTGCAATATGTCAATCTAGAATAGCTACAATCTTCTCAAAGAACTCAGCCTATTCTACACTACAACTACTCAGCAGGGTTGCTATAGCAACTGCTGTAACACACAGCTGAAGCACAAATGTCCGCGTCGCTCCAAGGCCTTCTGCCGAGCCGATCGAACGATTCCACGAGCGCTGCACACTCTGGAATACTCCCCCTCACTCAGTGACCACCTGCCACTAGCGAGTACTGCCGCACGACACTTGACCGAGCCTTCCACCCGTCAGTTCTTCCGCGGATGCCCTTGATCAACCAACAAGCTCCGTAGCTCTGAATTGGCTTCCAGATCAAGCTCGAACCAGACTCTGCAAGTCCTGATTCCCTTCTGCTATAATCACCACAGCTCTGCGCTCACGCTCTGCTCTTGGGTGATGATCGAAGAATTCGTCCGTCGCACACCAACGATTGCTCTCTCTAAAATCTGTGTATGCACTCGTGTATCCCTCAGCTTCGATCAACCTCTCAGCTCTGAACCCCTTCAGCTTAAATAGCAGCAACAACTTTAAGCAATGTCCAGGATTAGGCAATGTCCCAAAAGGAATCAATTATCTCCTAAAATCTAGGAGATTAGATTTGATCTTTATCTTCAATGTAAAACTCCTTCTCTGACTAGTAAACCTTACTGGAAAATACTCCACAGCATTTTAGAAAAACATCAGATGCAATCCATAGAGTTCCAGCCCTTCAAGACACGCCCAGGTAGCTGCTGCTTATTGGACAGATGAACCAGTCAGTTGAACAAGCTCCTGCTGCAGCATCCCCTGCTGCAGCTGCTGCTAGTTCACTTCTGCTGCCTGCTTGATAATTTGAGCTGCAGCAACTCCTTGTTCATTTGTGCTGGTTTTGTCAAACACTGCCATACTTGCATCATCAATCTCCCCCTTGGCATTTTGACAAAACCTTAGACCATATGCACTCTCCCATGAACCAGAAAAAAAAACTCTGAATACTCTAAAAGGAAAAATCCAACAATAGAGAGTAAGAGTAAATAGGTGTGGCCACACTCGGCCATAGCACAACCACGCAGGGTCAGCAAAAAAAAATAAAAGAGTTTCATCCTTAGCAGTAGCATCTTCTCTCCCCCTTTTTGTCATAGATGCTCAAGGGGCCTGCTCCTCATCTGCAGGAAACTCCAGGTCTCTGAGGAGACTTCGGATCTGTCCACCCCTAGCATCCCTCCTCTTGGCTTCAGCTTCAAGTGTGAGCAGCTCAGACCTGAGATGGCTGACTGACTGAATTGTTGCAGCAGGGGGAAGAGATTCCTCCAGGGGAGCTGGAGCTAAGGAGCCAACCAGTAGAGGATCCTCATAGGCAACATCCACTGCATGCTTTCCTTTGAACAGCTTGTGATCGACTGTGAAGACCTGCAGCTCCTCAGATAGGCCTTCAGAAATCTCACCAAGCTCCGGGTGCTGAGAGACCATGATCCCATAGATGAGGGAGCGTAGCACAATAGGCTTGCTGGAGGCAGCACTCCCGGCATGAGTGGCCAGCTGAGGAAACATAACACTGCCCAGACTGCTCCTCCTCTTCTTTCCAATAGAGTAGAGAAGGTTAGAAAAGTCTCTGCTAACCTTCCCCCTGTGAGAGCTAGGGATCCAGTTTCTGATGCCCAGATGATACAGCAGGGCATTCTTGGAGGTTAGCTCAGCAGCACTGAGGTTTGGACCACCTCAAGACAAGCACACTCCCCCTGTCAGAACTTTAGCCAATATCTCTGGCTGAACAATAGTGGGAGCTCTGGCATTCTCATGAATTCCAAGAAATTCATCAATTTTTTCAGGGGTAATAATCACAGTCTTACCCCTTACCCAACTTTTCCCAAACTCATCCGCTCCTTCTTCTCCAAACTTCTCTTCCATATTCACAATAAATTCCCTAACCAAAGCTATGTTGAATCTGAATGGAAAGGTTAGGGACTTGAGAAGATTTACCTCTGTGAGGAGCTGGATTATAGCTGCTGATTTGTACTTGTCCTGAACCAGTCTCTTTTCGGCCACAATGTGCTTCCTCTCAACAGCACTCCAAGATTGAGACGCACTCCTGTTTCTGAACCAAATACCTTCAACTGTGAGAGCAGATAAGTCTGCCACTGAATGTCCTCTCACAGACGGTTCACCAGAGGCACCAACATTTTCTTCACTTGATTCTTCTTCTTCACTGCTGGAGACTGGGATTGGGATTGGAGCTTTTCCTTTGTCTGAAGAAGGAGGAGGATGTGCTGCAACAGGTTCTTGTTCAGGAGACTCGGCTCCTGTTTCCTCTCCTTCACCCACAATGCCAGGGGACATAACAAGTGTTCTGCAACTTTCTTCTGCAGAACCTGCGCGGATGCTGTAGCATGTTCCTCCTCAGAGACACCCTCAGCCATGGCCCCCTCAGATAGCACAGCGGAACTGGAAGCAGGTTCCCCGTCAAGAACCAATCGCTTCCTTTTCTGAGATGTTTCTTTGTGAGGGGTGGGCTCGCTGTGTGACACAGGAAGAGGTGCTGGTTCCCACACCACCACATCCAGGCGCTGTGCAGGGGCTTCATTGCGCGACTTGGTCCGTCTTTCAGACCTGCCTTGACGGTCTGCTGCCAGATTCTTCTTCAACCCGCGCGTCTTCACCATTGTAGCTAGATTGCAGACAGTTTGAGGAGCGTACAGAGGATGATCAGCAGCGATTTTTGGGAAGCACCTTGCACCTTGTCTTTGCCCTAGAAAAAGATTTACCCGTTATTTTCTTTTCCATTTTGAAGTTGTTAGATCACGTGCCTCACATGTGCCTTCTTCCTTCATTAGCAACCAAAATGTGTGAACAAGCTTATTCTTGGTCAGGTTGCTATAGCACATACGAGCTAGTTCAACTGCTCAGGTTAGACAAACAGCTTTGCTCGGAAGATCCTTCAGAGGTTCTGATGGAGATTTCATCACACACCTGGGATACACCACAGTTACTCCTTTTCTGACCCTCCAGCCTCCTATCTCTTTGTTTGTTATGTTTGGGTTTCCATACCTGTAACGTCTGTGGTTTTCCCATTTCTTTAGCGATCCAGCGCCCTTGAGCAGCAGTCTTAGCAATCCTCCTCTGTGATTCTTTCTAGCAAGGAGCATTTCTTGTAGCTACATGATATGCATTCTTTTTGCAGCATGTGTTGATTCTGGATTTTGCTCCCCCTTTATCAACTGAAGAGGTTTTGTGCAGCTGCTTCAGATTGGCGGTAATCTTTTGATTCCCAACACGTGTACAAGATCCCCGTTTGTTCTGAGCCTTTAGCTTTGTTGTAGAAAAATGGTGTGCCCGGTGCTATAGCACCCTCTTGTTCACATGCCTAGTTCCATTTTTCTCTGCAGTTTTTGAAGAGTCATCTGTATTGTTCTTTTCACCTATCTCAGCATCTGAGGCTTTAATAAAAACTGTCCCACTAGAGCTTTCTTCACCAGTATATCCAAGCCCTGTTCTCCCTTTTCCAAGTCTTTGGTAAGACAGAATTTCATCCAGGATATTATTCTGCGGATCAGCTGTCTTGGCTGTTGCTGGAGCAGATCCAACAGAGATCTGTCTTTCAGAGTCTTCCCTTTTCAGAATGGTGACTTGATTATTGGATGAGAAAAGACTTTTCTTTCGATCTTCTTCCAAGAGATTGACTCTGTCAGTCAATGCTTGATTGGTCTGAAGAAGTGCCTCACACTGCTCGAGTATCTTACTCAGATAGTCAACAAGGCTGTCAGATGGGTCCTCTTCATCTTCACTTTCAGATACTTCAATCCCATAGTAAAATTCTTCCTTCTTTAGTTCTTTGAGGTTGAAATCTGATACACTGGTCAGCACAACACAGTTTTCTTCATCACTTTCATCAGAGTCACTCCATTTTGCTGTCATGGATTTGCTGTTCTTTTTCTCTGAGTTATTGAGGGGTTTGCTTGGACAGTCAGCCTCAATGTGTCCATACCCTTCACAGTTCCAGCATTGAACCCCCTTTTTCATTTCTTTCTTATCATCTTCATCCTGAGCTGGTTCCTTCCCTTTCCTTTTACTTTCACCACCTCTTCTGAACTGTTTTCGTGAGGAGGAGCTTTTGCCATTTCTTGAGTCCATGTTCTTCAGGAGCTTTCCAAGATTCTTGACAAGCATACTCAGTTGATCATCTGGAACTATCTTCTTAGCTTCTGTTTCAGCTTTCAGTCCAACATTCTTGTCCTTGGGAGTGGTGTCTTCTTTAACCAGTTTCATCTCAAATTGTTTGAGAGACCCCATCAATTCTTCCAACCTCATGAATCTGACATTTTGAGCTTCTTCAATGGCCGTCACTTTCATGTCAAATTTTGCGGGCAGCGATCTGAGAACCTTCCTGATCAGCTTCTCTTCAGGGATAGGTTCACCAAGGGCATGAGCTTCATTTGCAAGATCACAGAGTTTAGCATTAAACTCAGTGACTGTTTCTTCATCCAGCATTCTCAGATTCTCAAATTGAGTGGCAATTATCTGGAGTCTTGACAGCTTCACTCTATCAGTGTCTTCATGCGCAGTTTGCAGAATTTCCCATGCTTGCTTGGCCATGTCGCAGTTTGATATCAACCTGAAATTGTTAGCATCTACTGCAGCAAAAATTGCATTCAGTGCCTTTGAATTACCAGTTGCTGCAGCACCTTCTTCAACAGTCCATTGCTCTTCAGGTTTTATCCTTGTCACTCCTTGCTCATCCATGGTGATTGGGGAAGACCACTGAATTACGACAGCTCTCCATGTCTTCTCATCAATAGCCTTGAGAAAGGCTTTCATTCTAGCTTTCCAATATCCATAGTTGCTCTCTTCCAACAATGGAGGTCTGCTTGTACTCTGTCCTTCCTTCATTGTTTTGGCTACTTCAGAGACACTGTAGGATCTTTAACTCTGTGTGTCGAGTTCCTGCTCTGATACCAATTGAAATTTCACAGTGTCTTAGTTCGACAGATTTTGTGAACAAGCAGTTGCTGCAGCACTCTCTTGTTCACTCGAAAATTGTCACAGCCAACAACGAACAAGGCACAGGTTTGTTCACCCAGTTCGGCCAATCAGCCTACGTCTGGGGAGGACTATTCTCCAGTCCTCAATCCACTCAACCAACGGTTCCAAGTACACTCGGTTACAACTCACGCAACCTATGCTACTGAACCTTGTGTGGATCACACGACACAATCAGAACAGACTCTGATTTGCGTCTGCACACCCTCTGCAATATGTCAATCTAGAATAGCTACAATCTTCTCAAAGAACTCAGCCTATTCTACACTACAACTACTCAGCAGGGTTGCTATAGCAACTGCTGTAACACACAGCTGAAGCACAAATGTCCGCGTCGCTCCAAGGCCTTCTGCCGAGCCGATCGAACGATTCCACGAGCGCTGCACACTCTGGAATACTCCCCCTCACTCAGTGACCACCTGCCACTAGCGAGTACTGCCGCACGACACTTGACCGAGCCTTCCACCCGTCAGTTCTTCCGCGGCTGCCCTTGATCAACCAACAAGCTCCGTAGCTCTGAATTGGCTTCCAGATCAAGCTCGAACCAGACTCTGCAAGTCCTGATTCCCTTCTGCTATAATCACCACAGCTCTGCGCTCACGCTCTGCTCTTGGGTGATGATCAAAGAATTCGTCCGTCGCACACCAACGATTGCTCTCTCTAAAATCTGTGTATGCACTCGTGTATCCCTCAGCTTCGATCAACCTCTCAGCTCTGAACCCCTTCAGCTTAAATAGCAGCAAGAGCTTTAAGCAATGTCCAGGATTAGGCAATGTCCCAAAAGGAATCAATTATCTCCTAAAATCTAGGAGATTAGATTTGATCTTTATCTTCAATGCAAAACTCCTTCTCTGACTAGTAAACCTTGCTGGAAAATACTCCACAACATTTTAGAAAAACATCAGATGCAATCCATAGAGTTCCAGCCCTTTAAGACACGCCCAGGTAGCTGCTGCTTCTTGGACAGATAAACCAGTCAGTTGAACAAGCTCCTGCTGCAGCATCCCCTGCTGCAGCTGCTGCTAGTTCACTTCTGCTGCCTGCTTGATAATTTGAGCTGCAGCAACTCCTTGTTCATTTGTGCTGGTTTTGTCAAACACTGCCATACTTGCATCATCACACTTGATTTGCACGCCAGCATTCAGGTTTCCAAATCTGCCTCAATCCAAATCTTAATCAGATATCCCTTATTTAAGATAAGGAAAACAAATCAAGTTTGTTTCTTTATTTCAATGAAGAGATAATCTTGAAGATCTATTATATATCCATAATATATAATAGATGCATTCGAATATAATCCCTGAAGGATATTCGAATATATGCTAGATTCTTTCCTGATTCGTGTCACGCCTTGTTTCCAGGACTACGCTGACTTTACCGTCATCATGTTCTCTCATTAGTTCCCTCTTGCCTTCCCCGAGGCGGAACTCAATCGCCCACTTTGTGTTTTTCTACACACTCATTATTCTTTATTAGTTGAGTGTTTGTTATCACCAAAACACAAGGATTCAACACTAGGTATAACTTGTATGAATTGTAAAATGGTCAATGAAATATTGTCTTTGTGCAATGAACAATGACTGAAAATGGATTGGGGGCATGCCCACGTTGCCAAATTTTACATTATAATCAAAATTTTCAACAAGTACAAGGTTCTCATTATCATTGTAGACATGATGATAAATTTTATGTTTGTGACAGTTAGGGCATCTGCACCGATTAAAGATCTATTTCAATTTGAGAACGTTCTATTTCAATTTGAGAACGTTCTCGTCACTTTCAAATGCACCGGTTGAGAGGAAGATCCGAAGGAGGTAGAATGTGCTCGGAGACGATCTCGCCGAAGAGATCGATCGAGAGAGGAGAGAGAAGATGAATGGAGGAGAGAGAAGACACGTGCAAATCACATGAAAGAGATCTAACGGGCTGATTTAAAACGGGCAAGAGATCTGGTCCGTTAGATCAGATCTAAATTTGATCTAATGACTCAGATTTATTTTCAACGGGATTTAAGCCCAAAAAAATTTGAAAAAATTTGAAAACATAATTTTATATTATTTAAAAAAACCACTATAAATATACTGCTCTTATGAATTTAAATTCACACAAAGTATTCAATACTTCACTCTTCTCTCATATTTCAATTCACATATTTCATCTCTTCTCTCATATTTTCAATATGTCGGGCAATTAGTATATGTCCGAAGATGTGCAATTGAGCATTTCATATCGTCGTCAATCGATCGATCCAATTACCGGCAATAGATAAAGAACCGACAAGTTGTGGGAAAAAATCCACACCGATTTTCAATCAAATTCGATTATGCGTGACGATGAGGTAATTACTACTGATTCAAGATCTCAAACCGCCATTATTTCTCGATTTGCTAAGTTGAAACCTAATTTATCTTATTGGTCGTCATGCAATGCATATGCAAGAAGAAATCCGAAATCCGGCGGTAATGCGCAAGATGAGGTAAATTATTTAATTAGCTTATTCAGCATAATTATTATTAATTAAAATTTCATTAAATCTAATTTATTTTATCATTCGCAAAAAAGAAAAGACATTCATACATTTTGAATGTTGGGAACAAGTTAAGTCACACCCAACATTTGCACCTACGGAAACAATTCCTCCACCGACTTCTGAAGGTGGTGCACCATTGCAAGCAACTCCTCCACCAACGTATAACCATGATAGTAGTCCGGTTATGGAAGAAGTCCACGAAGAATCAGTATTTTATACACTCGAAAGTAATCATATGAGTCCATCTAGTGCGGTGAGACCATCCGAAGTGAAGGCGAGAAAGGGTAAGAAAATCGTCACTTCAACAAATATTTATAGTGACGCTTTACATATCATTGCTGAAAATCAGAAAAAAAAAACATTGGATATCCAACAAATGCAAGTGGAGCTTGCTCAAAAACAAATGGAGCATACTCACCGGATCCAAAAAAAAGGCCGACGAGTCAAGGATTATGGAATTGAACACAGAAATGATGACCCCAAAATCCAAGAAATATTTCTCAAAGAGAAAAGCTAATATTATGCGACGTTATGAGGAAGAGGAAGAGGATGTCAACAACGACAATGAAAACGATTCGTACTTTTCAGATTATTACCGTCCTCAACATAATGATTAGATTATGAACTTTATTTGATATTTATTTTAATTTAATGTCATTTTAATTTTATTCGACGCTCGAATAACTTAAGTTGTCCTTAATTGATGTACTTAATTTGTTTGACATTTAAGATTGCTATTAATTTATCAAATTAAAAATAATTAAAAAATGTGAATACTAAAAAAATATCTCCTCGAGAGAGTTATAAGTGCATAAAATGTGTAGATTGCTATTATTGTTTGTTGAATATTAACAGAAATTGCTTCTCAAGAAATTCTTCAACGAGATAGAACTTCTTCAACGGATGGGGATGCCCTTATGCATATGGAATTTATTTTATAAGATGCGTGATTTGTTTTATGTGTACATATTCGAATGCTTATCCAATAACTATTATTCGTATCTTGTAAGAATAATATTAGAATAATATTTAATGTGAATCCAATAACTAATATTCGATTTTGCCCTTTTTTTAAGAGACTATACATGAAGCTTGGTAGCTGTTAGGAACCGAATCGGCGCAGGCTAGAGGTGTCGATGTTGATACTTGCAGGTACAATTGTCATTCCACCCTATCTAGAATTCTCCTACTGACTCTTAGGAAAATTAAATGTGCCGAGGAAGCCATCGAGATCAAACCAACTATTATTCCAAAAGACTGGCGTTAACAAGATCGATCTCATGAATTATCTATAGAAAAAAACGACCTTGCTAATGCCGTTCTCGTAGCATTAGACAAATGCGAATCTCAAATTCAAACACGGTAAAATCTAACTTAAAACTGAAAAAGAGGGTAAATCTTCCTCTCTCTTTTTTTTGGGTAATCAAAATGCTAACTTTGATAAGAGATAGCTTGAGCAAAATCAGTGGCAAATTTCACAATGGAAAAAAACATACAACAACCGCGGGTAGCATTTATTTGAAAAGAGTTGTGTATATATATACATAGCTTACTTGCAGATATGCCGCATAGGTCTTCTCTTTACTAAAGCATCAGAGTCGAAAAGTACTGCTCGAATTCCTGATCAATGGTGGGTTTCCGAGCTGCTGATTGGGCATCTGCAAAAACAGGAATATCAGTCGACAAAAGTGAGGGTAAATCAGAGGACAATGACATACCTTGGTCGATGACCCATCTACCAGATGAGAGCACAAACATGTTTGGATTCACTTTTAAGGATTCAGAGCAGAGGAGGTCATCAAGGTCATTGTCTTCCCCAGGCTCCATTTCGCCATTTTCACATTCAGATGTCACGTGCATTTCAAATTCCAGGAGATGATCTTCTTCTAGATTGGAGTATTCATCAGCAGCACTATGGCAGGAATCATACACATAAGCGTTTGAACACTCGGGGTCAGATTTGGTTTGGGCATAGGAAGACGTTACGGAGTCTGAGTAGGCTGGGAGGCTGTTGCTGTCTTTAACTGACTCAGGGTCAGATGGAGACGTGGATTCAATCTTTTGGGAGATAAGATGTGTTTGGGAAGATGAAGCTTGCGAATTCTTCTCCAGGGATTCGACAGGCGCGTAGCATTTATGCTTTGCGGTTAGCTGCCCGAGTTGCTCTCCTTGACATTTCCTCTTCCTGTAGAGGTGCACAATATTAGCAGATGCTTCAGTTGTCGCTTGGAGTCTGAAAAAAGCACGAGAACTAGCGTGATGGTTAAGACATGGAATTTCCTATTTCAATAGGAAAAGTTAAACTCAGTTGTATAATTCCAGGAAAATTCGAATGTGAAGCTAAGATACGCGCTAAATTAAGAACAATAAATTCACCACAAGTCTGAACTTGGAAATAAATACGTACTGCTTTTAGTCTGGTACAAATAATAGGAAGCCTCTAGATCTGTAAGTGCATAGGAAACTGCAAAAGCTTAGACAAACAATGGAGACATTCCGGGGAGAGGAGAGAAAGTAAAACGGTTTCATCATTCATTTGCTGGATTGAAAGAAAACTAAATCGCTGAAGAACTTGTGTTTTAGTACTTGTGTTTTGGTAACATAGATTTGAGGAATAGTAGGCAGAATATAATTCGGTAATGGAACAAAACTCCTAAAATCCCAACTAAATCAAAAACCTCAACTCTCAGATCTGGTGGTTTTGCCAGAGGCATCACACCAGCGCATAGTGACTAATCTGTTCTCTTCAATGATCACTTTAGGAACATTTCTCAAGTTAATCTGACCCGGATGCAGCAGCTAAATGGCCAAGAATTTCAATCGAAACCAACAAAAGAAGAAGACCTATACAACCATCAAACTGAGTAGAATCAAATCTGGAAATGTAACAAAGCAGAGCAACAAATCAAACTCTAAACATTGCAGAGCCAAAAAAGACCAGCAGAGAGGATACAACAGAACCGACCTGTGAATGGAAACTGAGTCATCTATGTCGGGCAGCATCTTTCTCAGCAAGTGAGCACTGATGGAAGAGAAGGCGCAGCAGCAATCATGAGAGAGGTAGGGAGACTGGATTTGAGGAATTGGGGTAGACCCATATACAACAACCTTTTACCAGTTTGTCCCACTACCTCCAGCTTCTTCTTCTTCTTTTTTGTATTAGTTCTTCATCCATATAGATATGGTCCTCAACATGGTGGCCCGTGCCGTGCACGGGCCGCCCATGATGTCAAATGGTAAAAATCATCAGACCTGCAGAGATGGCTGGTCAACCAGAACAGAAGCACTATAATCCTGTTTAGGAAGTAAACATTGGGGCATGGTTTCCATGATCACCGCACGTGGGCTTGCTTAGTCCAGTCAGATGATGGAATTCAATGGGCAAAGGTGGTATGCGCCAATGTCAAATACTATGGGACTGAAAGCAAGGAATAAATGCTGCAACAAGGTTCTCACGTCATTACAATAACTTACCTACTATTTTACACAACACCCCCACTCAACTTCTCTAGTTTCTTTCTTTCTATGCTTCTCCCATTTACAAATATCATAACCAATCTAACTACTACCATCCGTACAAGACTTGACAAAAATGGCTGACTACTCTAGGGAAAACCAGTACTATTGTGAAAAACAGCTGTAGCTTCTAATCCTACTTGTTTCCCTCAATTGGCTCGCTAACCGGAGCTGGACAGATCCACAAGAACCAGGGCTTTCAAATTTCAGACCAGCATTAGCAAGTAAGTTGATAACTATATCCGCTTTTTCAATTAAAGACGTCATCTCCTGGATGATGCAGCACCTTGATTATCGTAGATAGTGGGAAAGCGAAGTCCTGAACCAATATATCTTGATGTTGGTGATACCCATGTGAGAACACTTGGTCCCAAGATCTGCATTGTGTGAGGACAAAATTACGAGTCAGAAGCGATAACATTGATCCTAAAACAAGTAACAATCCAAAGCAAAATGACAGCAGAGCCACCCATACATTAAACTGATGCTTTACCGAAAATTCGAAGCCTGAACAGAGAACAATGTACAGTGTTGTACTTAAATTTGATGAATCGACAAAACAAGCAGTGCCAACCTTCATCATGTTACTAGATTAACAAGATATAACAGTATTGCACCCACTCTCATATGTGAAATTGCTGAAAGCTTTCTGGAGCCTGTCTTTTTAATTTTCGTGTTTTTTTTTCTTCTTGTTATATATTACAGTTGTTTTTTTGGATATGAAAGAATGAGGCAAGATAGACTACTTGTCACATCCACAAGTATAAAACCAAGCTTAAGATTTCAACCAAAAATCTCACAAAGATTTTAAAAAAGAGGGTACTTAAACGGCGCATGACTGAAACTAAATTGTCTACTCAGTGAGTGAATTATGAAGAAGTAAAAGGTATACAATATCCTTACCAGAGCTAAATTCTCGTCGGCACCAAGATCATAGGGATGCTTATACACTTCACCTCCTTTCTCTGCAAGCCACAAAGCTCTTACTCCTTCATGATACTGAGACCAAATAAAAACCACAATCTTAATAACAGTTAAGAAAATATAACTTTACGCGCTGCGCAATTAATCAAGCATATCACACCTCAATGGTTGTCTTGTTCTGTAGAGTGAGGGTGATGTGCCAGCTTAGCAGCATGCTTAATCCCACAAATATACCCACAATCAATAGCCCACAAGTGACCTGATAACATAAAACAGTGAGGACTCAACCAACAAGTCACACTTTATCAACAACAGTACAACTACAAAATGAATAGAAAAGTATTCTTGATCCAATTAGTGTCATTACATATGAAGTACGGAGCCAGCTTCCACTTTCTGATTCTGGACTCTCAGCAGTTAAACTACCGATAAGCATTACCTGGGTAACATAAAATAGTCAGCTGTAGTGTCTGCCTTCATGTGACATTACATTTTATGGCCTTTGGATAAGAAAAGAAGGCAAAAGACCAACATTTTGTCTCAACGATCAGTGTATAAATTTGGAAGTATGCATGTACTAGAACAAAACTATTGTCACTGCACCTAGATCATTTTTTTCATGTACAATTGACCATATGATTGCAAATTAAAAAGGACCTAACAGAGAAAATAAAAAGAGACAGAAGAAAATACCAAGGAGTATAAACATGTAACAACAGCATAGAGAACGAAGACAAAGAAGAACTTGTAGTTAGCATGTCCCACGCAGTTATTAATCCAAATGCAGTGGTGATCCTGAAAAAAGAAACAGTAACCTGAATATTCTTTCCAGAGAATTCAAAATGAAGGAAGAGCAGAAACATACCATTCTCAAAACACATCTTTTACAAACACGGCAATGATGTGCTCGAGGAGGCTTGTAGTGCGAGCATTTCTGGCAATATCTCAAATCCCCACCCTACATAAAACACAATATAAATGTAGTCAATCATTCTCAAAAAAGACTATATGAAGGATCGAACAAAAAAATCTGTTACTGCCTTAACTACCATTGCAACAAGGTCAAAGAAATGGGTGCTCAGATAGTCCTTTGTAAATCAAACAAATTATTGGTTGGTTTATAAAATGATTACATTAGAGCACACAGATAACCACATGCATATGCCTCAAAGTTACTACATTCCCGCAACCCAAGCATCGTCTTGATTCTTGATCCAATCCGAGACCATTATTTCAAAACCTTTGATCCACATAGAATTGAATCTAAACTCCTCAATCACCGAAGAAAACAATCTACAAGATCCAATGCAAAACCCTAAAACGAAAAGCAAAAAGGAATCCGAACACAGCCTCAACCAACCTTACGCTTGATCTCCTGAACCAGATTATCCTTATCCTCCACATCGGGCGTGAAGCTGGCCGGAACCCTACCAGGATCCGTGAAAATGGCGATAATATAAGTGTAAACACACAACACCGCAAGGCAGGAGAAAACGATGGCGTTCATGATCCCGGGGGAGGTCATGAGGCCGAACCACCGATCGATGAAGACAAAAATCGTGGTGGTGTAGATGTAAGCAATGATGGAGACGACGACGGTGACCGGGAGGGAGAGGGAGCAAGTCCGAGCCATGGAGATCCTCCGGCGATCGGACGCGCGGTCGCCTCCTCCGGGATTGGGATCGAAGGGTAAAGTAGGAAAAAGAGCAGACTTGCAAAGACGAGTAAATGTTAGTTATGACTTGAAAAATACTAAAATCGCTGACGGCCACGCACTACTTTAAACTGGCAGATGCTTTTCTTCTTCTTTCCCCTCTTAATGTGTAATTCAAAATCCAAATATAAGAATTTGAAAATTGTAAAAAAGAACATGCAAAGTTCATAAAATCCCAATTATAATCATTAAAAATTGGTATCATAATACAAAAGTATACTAATAATGTCAAATAATGTTCAAGGTATCATAATACAAATCGCTTTTAGAAAATGCGATTTCTCTAATAAACACGAAAATGCAAGATCAATATATCATGTCAGCGCTGACTATACAAACAAACAACAAAACGTCTTCGAAAAGGCTGTTTGTGAGAAAAGTGTCACAACTTCACAACGATGACAATCTTGAAACAAAAGTGATAGAAGATGACATTTCCACACAAAAATTTGAATTGACATATTAAAAAATATCTTTTAAGTAAAATTACATGTAATTGAGTTGGATGCATCAAATCTAAAATCCAATATAGGCATAGTTCATATTGAATCCAATTAATGAGTAAGAACAAAAAAAAGCCGAATCAGCGAGGCCATAAGGGCAACTTAGGTTCCTTAGACGGCGTGCAACGTTATCTTATGTGTGAAGAGAACAGATATAGTCCGCAGCAATGAGGGGTTGATCAGGATTTATGATAATTTTCAGGACTGGGTAAGGTAACACAACTCCTAAATACTATATGAATCCATGTGCTGTATGTTAACAGTAGCCATACAAAAAATTGCAAATTTTCAAGCTCTCGCCATTTCTAACTGGTAAATACATTAACAAAGATATAGGGAAGGTAATGAAACTGTAAAATCCAAAACTAATCTCGTTAACCTCACTCGGGCAGTCCAGACCGGAGAAGAGCCAAGAAGCTAATGTATCAACTTTCAGATAAGTCAACCAAACTACTATCTGCTGATATCAAACATAGATCACATGATTAAATGAAAAAAAATCTATGCTGAGATCTGAATTTTGTATTGATGCAGGAAACTACAGACTCCAGCTTTGGACGGGTTAAAAAGGTAGATAAAATATTTTCAGTCTTTATGTTTCAACAGACAGAGAATAATATCAATATTTGAAATGCATTAAAGCATATAAAGCACCGAAGCTAGCTAAATGTAACAAGGCAACATGGCAGCAGTGGAATGGGCAGGAAATCGAACAGCACACAAAAACTAGTCCTATCATGAACCAAATAGTGGGAGATCAAGCCTAAAAAGTACCTCACCAAAGAGCAAGAACTGAATAGGCATGTTGACCATTAAGTTCTTCTTGAATCAATAAAAAGATGCAACATATTTCTCACCTTCCAATAGTCATGTCTTGGGAAGAAAATTCAGCTCGCTAATCTAAAACAGTCCCTGAGACTGAGGAGAGTGTTTGATAACTACCTTCTTCTTGCTCTTTGCTACTACCCCAAGAAATCAAAGGGTTACAGCTGTGGAACATATATGTCATCAACAAATCACATGACAAGACGCATCTTGAAAAAACGAGTGAAAGATTCAAAGAATAAGAAGTGAGATTACCTACTTATATAAGCACACTCAATTGGTCACCAATACATGGAAACTTGGTAACAAAAGCCACCAAGAAACAATCCCATCTAGGTGAACTAAAACGTTGAGAGCGCAGATAACGATGTAACATTTGTTTCTTCACAGGTTTGATATTCAACTAAGATAAGGTAGTTTTTCACTCAGAGATAACATGTACCTGTTTGAGCATACTCATTCTGGAATTCTCAGAATATTTTTGAATCATTAAATGATCCCCCATTCTAAAAAATATGATCACAACAAGTACTAACTAAAATACAGTTAAACGAAATTCAAAAACTCCCAATGCAATGATGAATAACTTCAGAGCAACAAAACATTGAGAATAAAAATTATCTTGCTTGAAAGTTCACCACGTGTATAACTGCATTGCAAGCCTAGTAGAAGGAGGAACTTCAACCTCGCACACATCCACTGATAGACAGAGAATCCGACTCCACTTGCAACAAGGATTCAAAAGAATCAAATGATTGTCTTTATATATATTCTTAGAAAAAATTATATACAATGGGTAAAGCTACACATTGAATAACCAGAGCGACATTACTCATGAGATCAAAATCACAACAAACAGAATAAGCCTAGAAATTTCAAGCGGAAAAATACATTAAGCATACCACTTTTTCAACCAAATCGCGCGTATCTCACCTAGACAGCGTCCATGTGTGGCTACGACCCCGCCTGGATAATCTTCTTCCAAAGATTGAAGTGGACTGGCTTCTTCTCATCAACACAGATTCATCATGACTGGAAACTCCACTTGAACTCCTCCTTCTTCCAAAGAAGGAAAAAAAATTTCTAATAGCACGACTGAACCCGCTCCGCTCTCTAGACATGCTTTCTCTTGATGCCCACTGAATCCCCCTTGACAAACCAGCACCGCCACCAATGTTAAGCCCACCATCCATTTCAGTATACACCAAAGGAAATTCAGCTTCACCAGCTCTTCTTCCTCCAGTGAACCTCCCAACCGCAAACCCTCCACCAGGCAATCTCCATATGGTCAAGCCCACAGCCTCGTCATCCCTGTTGCCTCCGGGCGACCCAGTAGGCAATTCATGTCGACAGACAGGACATGAATTCCTAAGAGACAACCAAGGCAAGACACAAGCAGAATGATAAATATGTTTGCAAGGCATCTCCCTGGCTTCAGCATGAAGCTCAAACAGCTCAGTACAAATCGCACAATGCGACTCAGCTGTCACATGACACTCACCGATCACAACAGTGGGCAGAGACTCAACTGCTGCTATGGACGCTGGTGGCTTGTCAGACCTCCAAACTCCATTATTCTCCAGCTGTGACAAATGGTCCAAAAGCCGGTCAAACCCAGAACTCATCAACAACTCCGTCGCGTTAGACGGCATCGGCTGCAACCCCAGACCCGAATTATCATCAAAATAAAGCTCGTAATTCGTCGAATCACCACCACCAACCGGCCTCCTGAGAACCACCACAGGGTTATACGGCGACCGATCTCCACCGTTCATCCTGTTCCGCCGCAATCTCGATCCCGAATCTTGACTCCAACTGGGCGAGCTATCCGCTGAAACCCCTCCAAGAGGAAATCTCCGTGGCTCCGGCGACATCGGCGGATTCTCAACTTCCTGAACAAACCCACCTCCGCATCGCCGACAGATTACCGTCTGGTCAATCGAGCTTCGAATAAATCTTCTGCACTGGTAGCACCAGACCGATGTACTGCTAGACGCCATCAAATTCCTTGACAACCGGAAACCCTAATAACACGACCTCGATTTCTTTCCCCTCCCAGATCGATAAAACCAAGAAGAGAATAACAACAACAACAGCAATAAATATTCAGAAAAGACAAAAAATCAAAGGTATCGATTTTGCAGATGGGATTCGGAGACGCCACACAACACCGAAATCAAATCCGATTCATTTTGGCATCAGCAAACGCTGCAATCTTGCAAAGAAAATTCGAACCGATGGAGAAGAAAGAGAGATCGAAAAGGATGGTGTGAATTGGGAGAGAAGAAAAGTTTAGAGTTCCTTTCTCACTTTTCGTACTGTAATAATAATAACCATTTGTTTATCCAGGAAAGCGTGTACAGCAGTGGATCGACCCGACGTCGTTTCGAGACCAAGCTTAGGGCTTGACTTTGTCGTTGGATATTTTTTCTGAATACAAAATTTGAACCCATTTTGAAATTAGTTTCAGAAAATATCCTTCTTTTTTTATTTACAATATCATGCCAGCCAGCCACCTATAAAATAATATTTGTTATACTAGTAGTGACGAGGTTTGCGTAGAATGATCGGTTAGGCCTGAAGCCCCATATCTAAACGACGCCAAAGCTTGCGTTGCGTGTTCAGTGTCTCTTCGACGAGATCGCCGACCTCTTTGCAAATCTACAACATTCCCGAAGCTTCCAGCCCTCTCGAAAACTCACCCACACATTCATACGCAGCCTTAAGAAGGAGCTCACCGTCCTCCAGCTTTCCTGTTTCAATTTTAGGGTTTTGATTCAATTCGAGAGATGGCGAACGAAGGACCTAATTGGGATGGTTTGCTCAAATGGAGCATCAAGCACTCCGACGGAACACGTCCCACGAGGAACCTCAGGTACTAATGTTTACGATCTACTCCTCTGAGCGATTGTTTTTTTTTTTCTCCTCTTGCTTCCGAAGATTGATGGGTTGGTATGTGTTTGTGATATTAGCGAGGAGGATAAGAGATGGTTCATGGAAGCGATGCAAGCTCAGAGTTTAGATGTGGTGAAGCGGATGAAAGAGATTTCTCTGGTTATGCAGACTCCTGAGAAGGTTTTGGAGGAGCAAGGAGTTACTCCAACGGACCTAGAAGGTTACTAATCAATTACCTGCAGGTCTCATTTTTTGTATTTTCTTGTTTTTCATGTTCACATATTGATGTATTTTACATTTTTTTAGGTATGCTGGATGAGCTTCAGGAGCATGTTGAGTCCATTGACATGGCTAATGGTATGCAGAGTACTCGTGCTTCTTATCTGTCATTATCATGGATATCTGCTTACAATATGTAGGCGAACTGGAAATGGATGCACTTCATGTGCTTTTAGTTTGTGCAATTGAAGTGACCTACTATATGAACCTTATGTTCTAAATATGGCTTCCAAATGCTTATATTGATTTTGCCCTAGTTTGCCTACTCAAGTTGCTTTTATATTGGTTGTCATGTAGCTCGTAAGTGAAATCAGTTAAGCAGTCAGGAGGTTTTGATAGTGCTCCGTGTTCTTGCTCGGGATATGTCCTAGTTGTGATAGTGCTCCCCGTAAAATTTGTTTTTAATTGCAGTGCTGTTACTAAATTCCAGTGAAGCGGAAGGCTGAGGTTGGCTTCAATTTTTTGGATATTGTGGTTTTGGGTTTAAGACTGAAGTTATATTGTTTGTGTCGGGGATGTAGCGTATAGATGATAGCTCTTGGTCAGGGTTTTATGTATGGATTCTAGTTGCTGGTGAATTCTAAAACTGTATGTTCAACTTTATTGTGTGAAAGTCATTTGTGTTAAAATAAATTGTGCAGATCTTCACTCTATAGGAGGTTTGGTCCCTCTTCTTGGTTACTTGAGGAATACACATGCTAATATCCGAGCTAAGGCTGCTGATGTTGTAACAACCATAGTTCAGAACAATCCTAGAAGTCAGCAGCTTGTAATGGAAGCTAATGGATTTGAGCCTCTCTTCTCCAATTTCACTTCCGATCCTGATGTAACTGTTAGGACCAAAGCACTTGGTGCTATTGCCTGTAAGTACTCACAAAAATTGGAAATGCTGCTTATCATTCAAACAAATAGCTGTGTTGACTTGTCGTATTACAGGATGTGTTTACATACATATTCATCTTTTGTTGGCATGTAACCTCGTGGCATTTTGGTTTTAGCGCTCATCCGGCACAATAAGCCTGGTATTGCTGCATTTCGACTTGCAAATGGCTATGCGGGTCTTAGAGATGCTCTCGGTTCTGAAAGTGTGAGGTTCCAAAGGTATCCTTTTTTTATTAGCAGTGAACTTCTATATTGCTAAACTCTCTCTCTCTCTCTCTCTCTCTCTCTCTCTCTCTCTCTCTGACTGACACAATCAGGCCAGTCTATCTAAAAGAATTTATCTTACCTGATGCAGGAAAGCCCTCAACTTGATACATTATCTGCTGCATGAGAACAGTGCAGATTGTTATATAGTAAATGAACTTGGATTTCCACGCATAATGTTGCACCTTGCTTCAAGCGAAGATGGAGAAGTTCGCGAAGCTGCACTAAAGGGCCTTCTTCAGCTTGCTAAAGATGAGGAAAATGGGAAGTTAGCTGCTGGTGAGGAGACAGAAAAGATGAAACTAGTTTTACAAGACCGTATAAAAAACATTGGGGAAATGTCAGCTGATGAGCTTGTGGCGGCAAGGGAAGAGAGGCAACTTGTCGATTCGCTCTGGAGCGCTTGCTACAATGAGCCATCTTCTCTGCGAGAACAAGGGCTTCTTTCACTTCCGGGGGAAGATGCACCTCCACCAGATGTTGCTAGCCAGCTTTTTGAGCCACCCCTCAGAGCATGGGCTGCTAATAGATCATCGACAGATGGAATAACCAGTACTGAGAAGAAAGAGCCGGCCCCATTGCTCCTGGGTCCTCCATCAAACTCACAAAGAGGGTCAGGTTCGAGCAATGATGGTCCCCCATAAAGTGATATAAGTTGTAAGCGAGGGTTGCGTGTGCTCAATCAATGCTGCAGCTTCTTAGTAATGTTTAACGGTTCTGTTTTGATATTATATGTGAAATTTTAGTACCCTTTCTCATGTGAAAGCTTCAGTATTGAAGCTGACTGATGTTGTTATATCTGAGAACCGAAACTTCATAAAAGTGGCAGATTAGCAGTGGTCAGCTCTTGGAGACAACTTGTTATTAGAGAAGTGGACACAAATGCATATTGCAAGGATCTTCTTCTTTTTCTTCATCATGGAATCCAATTCATGACCTCTTACAAAAAAATTTAGAAATGCATTGTTTAATTCAGCTGATATCTCAAATACGTTATCTGTAAATAGGTTTGAGGAATGTCTCATTTCATATTGTTTTCGGTTTTAAAATTATCGGTTTGTTGAGAACAAATCAATTATATCATTATTGGGTTCCTCACAAAACAGTCGAAGTGACAAATATTAGGCATTGCCACATAAAATCCGTGTACATCATTGCCGGTTTCTTTTTGAAACTGGTAATATCTCGCTTGGAGAAAATAGATCTGCGATTTTTTCTCTTCTTCATTCCCGAATGCAGAATCCTTCTCTCCGGGTCGATTTCCTTCTCTTCCAGACAGAGTCCTTGCTCCTCCTCTCCTTCTGTCCTCTCTCAACCTAACCGAAAATCCCTTCTCTGCATCAATCCGCTCAACAGATCCGCATGTATGTTGGGTTATTTTTCGAGTTAGGTTTAGGGCTGATTGTGGTGTTGTTGCTAAAGGATGAATGTTGTGTATGTTTTGAGTGGTGTGTAGTCAGATGATGTGTATGAATTGAAGAACAAAATTTGAGGTCAAATTACCACTTTAATCTTCTTTCAGGTTAAATTTTATTATATCGAGGCTTTGTAGTCCGTTTGGAGCAAAATAAGGCAAAACACAAAAATTCAAATGAATACATACCAAATCTGGGCAGATTGACCTATTCAGCATCAAAGTCTTGCCTAGAACATGATTTTTATCCGATTAAGGCGCGATATATCTTGTTAGAAAGCTAACTCAAAGGGCTACAACATTTTAGTTTACCACAAGACGTAATTCGAAGGTTTAGATGGTCAAAAACGCAAGAAAAGTCAGATTTACAGTGCTGAGTGAATAGTAGCCCGGTTCAAGTAAGAACCGCCGGTTCACTAGTCAAACGCCGGTTTACTGGTCAAACCGGCGGTTTGGTGTTGAACCGGCCCCAAAGATAAAATTTCATGATTCTCTGAGATAGGCCGGTTCAATGTAGAACCGGCAGTTTACCAATTGAACCGGCGGTTTGGACACTGAACCTCCGGTTTGACACCAAAACGGCTTGGAACTTAATTCTAAAAATCAGCCCAATTGATTTTTAGTATAAATAGAAATTCAGGGCTCATTCACAAGGATTCAACGATTTGGAGAATGAAAGCAAGAGCGAAGGGACAAGCCTGGAGGGAAGTGTTCTATATTCTCTTCATTCTTGTATTGGTAGTAATGACCACGAGTAGTGAGTAGTTTATTTAGTTCTGATGCCTCTAACCTAATTTCATGTGATTTGTTCGAACATCAGTTTAGTCTAATGCAAGTTAATGTTTTTCAATTCTATTATACTTCATTCTATCGTTTTACCATTGTCGATCATTGATTTGGATGACTGCATGTTAGAACGAAATTAGGTTAGATGCCAAAAAGATGATTGGATTTGACGTAATTAACCGGATTAAGTAGAGTTGATATCGAAATATGGTAGCTATATTGTTAGTATATGAATCGATAGGAAAGTTGACATCTTCTGTCTGGAAACCCTAGGCTTACTAAATTGAAACAGTTGATAATCCGTCATTGGGCGGCGTTCAATAGTGTAGATTAATTCAGGTGATGATCCGTGAATATGCGGCTCACTTGATGTCACTTTGGGTTATTTCCAAAGCTATTTTGCATGACTATATGGTGTGACTGATTGCATGAATTGTGTTGCGAGCATGAGTGAAGTTCGATCTTGGAATTACTTTCTCTGATCGAATCAACAGTTAGTTATATTAATTAAGACAATTAGGAACATTAGAACAAACCCAGAATTTTCATTAGGAGTAGGTGAACACATTGATTACTAGCTAGTATATACACGCGCCTGTTTCTAGAATCGACCCTTGACTTACCCAGGTCTATAAATTGTTTTTGACTACAATTTGACCCCTTATATCTGACAAATATAAAAGGTTAAAAATACGAATTGTCAAAATGGCGCTGTTGCCGGGGAACAGCGTCTAAGTGTGTTATTAGTTTTTAGCATACAAGTTTAGAACTATTCCATTTTTTATTTTATCCTTCACTAATCATATGTTTATCTTAAATTGCGAGGATGTATTCATACAATCAACAAGGCATGTACGCAAGTGGAGGAAACTCATGGGACGAGCAACGCTTTTTAGCCCCTCAATATACTCCATCTTGGAGCAATGATCGAGATAAGTTTCTGGATGAACCAAATTCTTATTGTGAAGAGCATGATTACAGGATACAATGTTATGAGCCAAATTGGGAAATCAACCATCATCCACTGATGGGAGAGCACTACTATGAAGACACACAATATCATCTGACCCAACCTCAAAACATTGTGACATCAAGAGTGGAGTCCATGCTCGCTGACTTTCTGGCACAACAGAGCAAGCATTGTCAAGAAATTGACGCAAAACTTACCAACTTGACAAAGTCAGCGGAGCAGCTCGCTATTAAGAACCTCTTGCTGGAAACTCAAATTGCACAATAAGTAAACTTAGCAACAAGGGAGGGTGGACTGCCTTCACAATCTACACCCAAGTATCCAGAGATATTTTCATCAGAAACTTCGAGCGCGACCAAAGAATTCATAGACAATGACGTCGAGATGGAAGTGGCCAGCCATCAAGAAGTTTATGTTTATGGAACATTAGCCCCTTCATCCTTATTTATTAATGATGTGAATGACCATGGTAATGTAGTGGAAGAGATGGACCACTTTGAGCCGCCACAAATTCAAAATTATGAGGACTTCGTTGATGTGTATCAGAATTTGACTAAAGAATATCCTCGCATACATATATATGTGATAGTGAAGAAAGGTCAAGAGACATTAGCATCTGAGTTACTAACTGAAGAACTCACAGAAAACGTGCCAATTGGATATGTAGTATGTAGTGAAGACGTATATCTTCTTGCACCACTTTCGGATAAGTTTCTAAAGTTCTTGCCATATTTCTTGAAACTGCCGAGAAGAAGCTCCTACAATCCCTTGTTCTCAAGGTTCTAATATTTATAAAGGGATTAGATTGTCAATTCAACGTCCATGTAGCACTTGATGGACGTAAATTCAAATGAGATTTGAAGGTGGATTGACACCTTTGAACATTGAAGGCCCCGCGAGAAGGGATTCTAGCAAAGAACTTCTCGTGAGTGATTTCTATTGGGCGCTTTGCTGAGTCTTGCCAAGACGTTAAACTAGGCCTTGACGGGAAGTAACTGATCGATTGATTTCTTATCGATTATTCGCTTCATTCGATGATGAATTTCGCTCCTCTCCCTAACTTTTCATTGTGTTTTCACCAATCTACTCTCATTTCAGGTCAAGTTATATTAAACTGAGGATTTGTAGTTTGTTTGGAGCAAAATAAGGCAAAACACAAAGATTCAAACGAATACAGACCAAATCTGGGCAGATTGACCTATTGGTCATCAAAGGCTTTCTGAAAACATGATTCTTATCCGATTCAGGCGTGCTATATCTTGTTGGAAAGCTAACTCGAAGGCCTACAACATTATAGTTCACAGCAAGACGTAATTCGAAGGTTTAGATGGTCAAAAACGCAATACAAGTCAAATTTATAGTGCTGAGTGAACAGTAGCCCGGTTCAAGTAAGAACCGCCGGTTCACTGGTCAAACCGGCGGTTTACTGATCAAACCCGCCCCAAAGGCAATATTTCGTTTTTCTCTGAAAGGGGCCGGTTCAACGTAGAACCGACGGTTTATAAGTTAAACCGGCGGTTTGAACATTGAAACCGCCGGTTTGGCACCAAACCGGGCAGCACATCAATTTTGAAAATCAGCCCAATTGATTTTCATATAAATAGAAATCGAGGGCTAGTTTAGAAGAGGGGGACGATTTTGGAGAACGAACGCAAGAGAGAAAAGGATTGCTGGGAGTGAAGATCGTCATCATGGGTTCTTCGTTCTTTATTCTCTTCATTCTTGTATTGGTAGAAATCCCGATGAGTGGCGAGTAATTTATTTAGTTCTGAGATCCTACGGATCCCATGCCTGTAACCTGATTTCATGTTGTACAAACACCAGTTTTAATCTAATGGAAGTTTATGTTTTCAATTCTATTATGCTTCATTTTATCGTTTTACCATTGTTGATCATTGATTGGGATGACTGCATGTTAGAACGAACCTAGGTTAGATGCCAAAAAGATGAATGGGTCTGAGGCAGTTAACTGGAACAAATAGGATTGATGTCGAGACATGGTAGCTATATTGTTAGTACATGAATCGATAGGAGAGTTGACATATTTTGTCTGGAACCTTTGGGTCTAATAAATCGAAACTGTTGATAATCCGTGATTGGGCGGCGTTCAATAGTATAGATTAATTCAGGTGATGATCCGTGAATTGGCGTCTCATCTGATGTCAGTTTAGGTTATTTCCAAAGCTATTTTACATAACTATATGGTGTGACTGATTGCATGAATCGTGTTGCGAGCATGGGTGAAGTTCGATCTTGGAATTATTTTCTCTGATCGAATTAACCGTTAGTATTTAGGATAATTTGAACAATTAGGAATATTTAGAACTAAACTCAGAATTTCCATTAGGAGTAGCTGAACATATTGTTTGCTTGCTAGTATATACACGCGCCTGTTCCTAGGATCGACCCTTGGCTTACCAAGGTCTATAAATTGTTTTTTACTACAATTTGACCCCTGAAACTTATATCTGACATCTATAAAGGGTTAAAAATTTATTCGTCTGCGGTCCGACGCACCCCTACTCACTTAAAGGATGCTCGATTGTCAAAATGGCGCCGTTGCCGGGGAACAGCGTCTAAGTGTGTTATTAGTTTTTAGCATATATAGTTCAGGACTATTCCATTTTTTATTTTAATTTTATCCTTCACTAATCATATGTTTATCTTGAATTGCGAGGATGTATTCATACAATCAACAAGGCATGTATCCGAGTGGAGAAAGCTCATGGGACGAGCAACACTTTTCAACACCTCATTATACTCTATCTTGGAACAATGATCGACAATATGTTATGAGCAAAATTGGGAAAGCAACCATCATCTACTATTGAGAGAGCACTACTATGGAGACACAATATCAGCAGACCCAACCTCGGAACATTAGGACATCAAGAGTGGAGTCCATGCTCGCTGATTTTTTGGCACATCAGAGCAAGCATCATCAAGAAATTGACACAAAACTTGCCAACTTGACAAAGTCAGTGGAGCAGCTTGCTATTAAGAACCGAATGCTGGAAAATCAGATTGCACAACAAGAAAGCTTAGCAGCAAGAGAATCGGGGGCAACCAAGGAATTCATAGACAATGACTTCGAGATGGAAGTGGCCAGCCATCAAGAAGTTCATGTTAATGAAGCATTTGCCCCTTCACCCTTATTTTCCAATGATGTGAATGAACATGGTGATGTAGTGGAAGAGATGGAGCAGTTTGAGCCGCCACAAATTCAAAATTATGAGGACTTTGTTGATATATATCAGAATCTGACTAAAGAAGATCCTCGCATACATATAGATGTGATAGTGAAGGAAAGTCATGAGACATTGGCATCTCAGTTACTAACTGAAGAACTTGAAATTCACAGCATCTCAGTTAGGCAGATATGTGAACAAGCAGTTGCTGCAGCACACTCTTGTTCACTTGGAAATTGTCTCAGCAAACAACGAACAAGACAGAAGTTTGTTCACCCAGTTCGGCCAACTGCCTACGTCTAGGGAGGACTATTCTCCAGTCCTCAATCCACTAACCACGAAGGTCTCAAAGTACACTCGGTTACAACTCCATGCAACCTATGCTACTCAACCTTATGTGGATCACTTGACACAATCAGAACAGGCTCTGACTTGTGTCTGGACACCCTCTACAAATGTCAATCTAGAATAGCTACAGACTTCTCAAGACTCAGCCTGTTCTAAACTACACTCACTCAGCAGGGTTGCTGTAGCAACTGCTGTAACACACAGCTGAAGCACAATTATCCGCGTCGCTCCAAAGCCTTCTGCCGAGCCGTACTCCCCCTCACTCAGTGACCACCTGCCACTAGCGAGAACCACCGCTTAGACACTCGACCGAGCCACACACCCGTCAGTTCTTCCGCGGCTGCCCTTGATCAACCAACAAGCACCGCTGCTCTGAATTGGCTTCCAGATCAAGCTCGAATCAGACTTTGCAAGTCCTGATTCCCTTCTGCTTCTGTCACCACAGCTCTGCGCTCACGCTCTGCTCTCGGGTGATGATCGAAGAATTCGTCCGTCACACACCAAAATTGCTCTCTCTGAATTCTGTGTATGCACTTGTATATCCCTCAGCTTCGATCGACTTTTCTGCTCTCAACACCTTCCTCTTAAATAGCAGCACCAGCTTTAAGCAAGACCAGGTTTAAGCAATGTCCCAAAAAGAACAATTATCTCCTAAAATCTAGGAGATTAGATTTGATCTTTACCTTCAATACAAATCTCCTTCTCTGGCTAGGAAACCTCACTGGAAAATTCTCCACAGCATTTTAGAAATTCTTCTGATGATCTCCGTAGCGATCCCAGCCCTTCTAGACAAGCCCAGGTCGCTGCTGCTTCTCGGTCAGATGATGCAGCCACTTGAACAAGCTCCTGCTATAGTATCCCCTTCTGCAGCTGCTGCTTGTTCACTTGTGCTGGTTTTATCAAACACTGCCATTCTACATCATCAATCTCCCCCTTGGCATTTTGACAAAACCCTATAGAGAGTTGTTTGCAGAAAAAAAATTCCTTAACCTCCCCTTCTTCTTTTTATCGTCTCCTCCCCCTTTTTGGAATAATTGACAGGGGGGGGGGGGGGGGGGGTTGCTCCTGGCAGCCCTATGGAGGTAACACACAGAGCCCCAGAGAGGCTCTCAAGTCTTCAAACCGGACTGCATCCAGAGCTTTTGTGAAGATATCAGCAAGTTGTTTGGCAGACACCACATGCTGTAGCGCAATGATATTCTTTTCAACTAGATCTCAGATGAAGTGATGACGAATGTCAATGTGCTTGGTTCTGCTGTGCTGAACCGGATTCTTAGATATGCTGGTGGCACTCATGTTGTCACAGTAGAGAGTCATTTCATCTTGATCAAGCCCATACTCACTCAGCATTTGCTTCATCCACAACATTTGTGCACAGCAGCTCCCAGCAGCTATGTATTCAGCCTCGGCAGTGGATAGAGAAATGCTGTTTTGCTTCCTGCTGAACCAAGATACCAGGTTATTTCCTAAGAAGAAGCATCCTCCCAAAGTGCTCTTCCTGTCCTCTGAGCATCCTGCCCAGTCCGCATCACTGTATCCTACCAGATTAGTATTTTTGTGCTTAGTATACCATAAGCCATAGTGCACAGTTCCTCCAACATACCGAATGATGCGCTTGACCAACTGCAAGTGACTATCTTTGGGACAAGCTTGAAATCTGGCACAGACTCCTACTGCAAAGGAAATGTCGGGGCGGCTGGCAGTCAGGTATAGCAAACTCCCAATCATGCTTCTGTAGATTGTCTGACTCACTTCCATTCCGTTCTCATCTTTAATGGCTTTAACATGAGTGGCAGCAGGAGTTCGTTTGTGACTGGCCTTATCTAGCTGGAATTTCTGCACAAGATTCTTGTTGTATTTGCTTTGAGCAATAAAGATCCCATCTTCTTTCTGGGTAATCTCCAGACCAAGGAAGTATGACAGTTCTCCTACCATGCTCATTTGAAATTCCTGCTGCATGTGATTCACAAACTGCTTCACCAGATGCTGAGACTTTGATCCAAAGACAATATCATCCACATAGATTTGAGCAATGATCACATCTGAATGAGTTCTTTTGACAAATAGAGTTTTGTCAGCTCCCCCTCGTTTGTAGCCATGTTTTTCTAGGAACATTGTCAACCTCTCATACCATGCCCGAGGAGCCTGTTTTAGTCCGTATAAGGCTTTCTTCAACTTATATACATGCTCTGGGTGATGGGGATCTTCAAAACCTTTTGGCTGAGAAACATATACTTCTTCAGAGAGATCTCCATTCAGGAAAGCACTTTTGACATCCATTTGATATAGTTTAAACCCCAGGAAACAGGACATGGCTAGAAGGAGTCTGATGGCCTCCAGGCGAGCAATTGGAGCAAACGTTTCTTCAAAGTCTAGACCCTCAATCTGAGAATATCCCTGGGCAACCAATCTGGCTTTATTTCTTGTAATGTTTCCCTTTTCATCAGTTTTGTTTTTGAACACCCACTTTGTGCCTTCTTCCAGCTTTAGCAACCAAAACATGTGAACCAGCTTATTTTGACCAGGTTGCTATAGCAGACGCGAGTTAGTTCACTTATTCATTCCGGAAGACAGTTTTGCTCGGCGGATCCTTGACGGGTTCTGATGATGACTTCTTCACCCATACTTGAGTTTGTCTAGAGTTTGTCCTCTTTCGACCCTCAAGACTCCTATCTCTTCGTTTGTCATGTTTGAGTTCCCACACCTGAATAGCCTGTGGTTTCCTCCTGTCTTTAGCAATCTAGTGCCCTGGTTCACCAATCCTAGAGTTCCTTCTCTTCGATTCTTTCCAGTAGTGAGCCTTTCTCGAAACTACTATGTACTGAGTCTCTATGCAGCATGTGTTGGTTCTGGATTTTGCTCCCCCTTTTTCAACTGAGGAGGTTCTATGCTGCTGCTTCAGGTTGAAGGTAATCTTCTGATTTCCAATACTTGTGCACGAACTCCTTTTGTTCTGACCCTTTTTCTTTGTTTTAGAAGGATGATGTGCCAGGTGCTGCAGCATCCTCTTGTTCACATGTCTAGTTCCATCTTTCCCTGCAGGTTTCGGAGGCTCACCTGAATTATTCTTTTCTTCTATCATGGCATCCGAGGCTTTAATGAAAACTGTTCCTCTAGAGCTTTCTTCACCAGTATACCCAAGCCCCATTCTCCCTTTTCCCAGTCTTTGATAGGACAAAATTTCATCCAAGATATTTTTCTGAGAGTCAGCTGCCCTGGCTGTTGCTGGTGAGGGACCGATGTCAGTGCCTTGTCTTCCTGTGTCTTCCCTTTTCAGAATGGTGACTTGACTGTTGGATGCGAGGAGAAATTTTCTTCGTTCTTCTTCCAGAACCTTGACTCTGTCAGTCAATGCTTGATTTGTCTGAAGAGCTGCCTCACACTGTTTAAGGATCTTCCCCAGATACTCAATCAGACTGTCTGATGAGCCCTCTTCATCTTCACTTTCAGATACTTCAATCCCATAGTGAAGTTCATCCATCTTTAGTTTTTTGAGATTGAAATCTGACACACTGGTTAGCACAACACAGTTTTCTTCATCACTTTCCTCAGAGTCACTCCATTTTGCTGTCAGGGACTTGCTGTTCTTTTTCTCTGAATTTTTAAAGGTTTTGCTCAGACAGTCAGCCTCAATATGTCCATATCCTTCACAGTTCCAGCATTGGACTCCCTTTTTCATTTCTTTCTTCTCATCTTCATCCTGAGCCGGTTCCTTCCCTTTCCTTTTATTTTCACCACCCCTTCTGAATTGTCTTCGCGAGGAAGAGCTTTTCCCAGTTCTTGAGTCCATGTTCTTCAAGAGCTTTCCAAGGTTCTTGACAAGCATACTCAGCTGATCATCTGGAACTGGCTTCTTGGCTTCTGCTTCAGCTTTTAGTCCAACATTCTTGTCCTTAGAAGTGGTGTCTTCTTTAACCAGCTTCATCTCAAATTGTTTGAGGGACCCCATCAACTCTTCAAGCCTCATGAATCTGACATTTTGAGCTTCTTCAATGGCCGTCACTTTCATGTCAAATCTTATGGGCAGCGATCTGAGAACCTTTCTGATCAGCTTTTCTTCAGGGATGGGTTCACCAAGAGCATGGGCTTCATTTGTAAGATCACAGAGTTTAGCATTAAAGTCAGTGACAGTCTCCTCTTCCAGCATTCTCAAATTCTCAAACTGTGTAGCAATGATCTGGAGTCTTGACAGCTTCACTCTATCGGTTACTTCATGTGCAGTTTGCAGAATTTCCCACGCTTGTTTGGCCATGTCACAATTTGATATCAGTCTGAAATTGTTAGCATCAACTGCAGCAAAAATCTCATTCAGGGCCTTTGAATTACCAGTTGCTGCAGCTCCCTCTTCAGTAGTCCATTATTCTTCAGGCTTTATCCGTGTGACTCCTTGTTCATCCATAGTAATTGGGGGAGACCACTGGACCATGATTGCTCTCCAGGTCTTTTCATCAATGGCCTTGAGAAAGGCTTTCATCCTAGCCTTCCAATATCCATAGTTGCTTTCTTCCAACAATGGAGGTCTGCTTGTGCTCTGTCCTTCCTTCATTGTCGTGGCTACTTCAGAGACACTGTAGGATCCTTTACTCTGTGTGTCGAGCTCCCGCTCTGATACCAATTGAAATTCACAGCGTCTCAGTTAGGCAGATATGTGAACAAGCAGTTGCTGCAGCACACTCTTGTTCACTTGGAAATTGTCTCAGCAAACAACGAACAAGACAGAAGTTTGTCCACCCAGTTCGGCCAACTGCCTACGTCTGGGGAGGACTATTCTCCAGTCCTCAATCCACTAACAACGAAGGTCTCAAAGTACACTCGGTTACAACTCCAAGCAACCTATGCTACTCAACCTTGTGTGGATCACTTGACACAATCAGAACAGGCTCTGACTTATGTCTGGACACCCTCTACAAATGTCAATCTAGAATAGCTACAGACTTCTCAAGACTCAGCCTGTTCTAAACTACACTCACTCAGCAGGGTTGCTGTAGCAACTGCTGTAACACACAGCTGAAGCACAATTGTCCGTGTCGCTCCAAAGCCTTCTGCCGAGCCGTTCGAACGATTCCACGAGCGCTGCACACTCTGGAATACTCCCCCTCACTCAGTGACCACCTGCCACTAGCGAGAACCACCGCTTAGACACTCGACCTAGCCACACACCCGTTAGTTCTTCCGCGGCTGCCCTTGATCAACCAACAAGCACCACTGCTCTGAATTGGCTTCCAGATCAAGCTCGAATCAGACTTTGCAAGTCCTGATTCCCTTCTGCTTCTGTCACCACAGCTCTGCGCTCACGCTCTGCTCTCGGGTGATGATGGTGGAATTCGTCCGTCACACACCAAAATTGCTCTCTCTGAATTCTGTGTATGCACTCGTATATCCCTCAGCTTGGATCGACTCTTCTGCTCTCAACACCTTCCTCTTAAATAGCAGCACCAACTTTAAGCAAGACCAGGTTTAAGCAATGTCCCAAAAAGAACAATTATCTCCTAAAATCTAGGAGATTAGATTTGATCTTTATCTTCAATACAAATCTCCTTCTCTGGCTAGGAAACCTCACTGGAAAATTCTCCACAGCATTTTAGAAATTCTTCTGATGATTTCCGTAGCGATCCCAGCCCTTCTAGACAAGCCCAGGTCGCTGCTGCTTCTCGGTCAGATGATGCAGCCACTTGAACAAGCTCCTGCTATAGCATCCCCTTCTGCAGCTGCTGCTTGTTCACTTGTGCTGGTTTTGTCAAACACTGCCATTCTACATCATCAGAACTCACAGGAAGCATGCCAATTGGATATGGAGCATGTAGTGAAGATGTATATCTTCTTGCATCACTGCTGGACAAGTTTCTAACGTTCTTGCCATATTTTTTGAAACTGCCGAGAAGAAGCTCCTATAATCCCTTGGTTCTCAAGGGACTAATATTTATAAAGGGATTGGATAGTCAATTCAACGTCCATATAGCACTTGATGGATGTAAATTCAAATGGGATTTGAAGGTGGATTGACACCTTTGAGCATTGAAGGCCCAGCGAGAAGGGATTCTAGCAAAGGACTTCTCGCGAGTGATTTCTATTGGACGCTTTGCTGAGTCTTGCCAAAACGTTAAACTAGGCCTTGACGGGAAGTAACCCGTTTTGTAAGTTTTTATATTTGTTTTGGTTAGCTAAATTTGGGCATTACATGACATGATGCGTGATTTATGTGCTCTCAACTTAAGTGTTTAGTTCTTTTTTTGGTTGATTTATATTTCTATTTTTATCGCTTAGGGACTAAGCTTGCTCTTAAGTGTGGAGTGTTTAGAGCGCATAATCACTCTTGCCATGTATTACATTTTAGTTAGGTTGATAGGCATGTTAGTTTAAGAACACTTGCATGCTCAAATTATATATGGCTTGTTGTTAACTTTCTCACGCTTTATGAGCTACGCCGGTTATCTGTTCATCCTATTTGAGTTTGTGTTTAGTATCTGAAATAGTTCGTTCGAGTGTGTATTCTTTGAAGTTAATATTATTACTATCTTTTGTCTATCATATGTCCCATACACTTTCGAAAGCATGCTTCGAACTTGATACTTGTAGGCACCGGTCTTAAATTAATCTTTTTTGAAAACTTAAGCATTGTTTGTGATTCCCGATGACTTTAGTTCTCTTATTATGTATTCTCGTGTATGTTGTCACTCACACACACCCGCCTTCACTTTTTATACTTTGTCAAGCTTTAAGTGTGGAGTCCCTCGAATGAGAGGGACAAAAAAGAACGTCAAAAGAGGGCACAAAATAGGCCTCAACAAAAAATATCTATGAAAAAAAAAGGAGAAATAAAATGCAAAGGAATGGAAGAAAAGTTCCTCCTTGAGCATAATAAAGCCGAAGGCCATTAGATACTCCATCATAAGCTTGACATTGTGTATTATACCACTTGTTTATTGTGTGTGATTGCATCATGTATTGGAAGTCATATAAGATGAGTTAAGGAACGACCCTTGTAATTGCACGGAATCATTGACTTGCTTATGCAATTTTCGTAAAATGCCAAGCCAAGCTCCTCTTCTCTTATGAGTTATAAAGTCTGGACTTTAAGACTTGAGAATGAGCTTTGCGCCAAGAGCCTATGGACTATCCCTAGATAGCATAGGTGAATGGCGGGCATGTTTTATGTAACCTGGATTTATGTTTCGGATGCATAGCTTGAAAAGGATGTTAAGACACGTGGTTAGTCATTTGATGGCTTTGATACCGACTTGTTTGAGTGTAACATCTTGTTTGAACTATGAAGGTATGAAAACTCATTTGAAGATAGTTTGACTTGGATGTTGGCTTAGCGCATTAGTTTGAGATTGTATCAATAATGCAATCACTTTTGAGCACCCATTTCATGCATTCATATAGGACACCTGCATTAGGAAATTGTAGGTACTCGCTCTTTTGAAAACTTTCACGAGATGATAACTCGTCCATTAGGGTAGCCTAAAGGTTTAAAGGCTTGATGCATATGCTAAATGCATCCGTTATTCCCACGAAAGTGAGTTAGGACTTGCATATCTTAGGACATTACTTTAGTTAGTGTAGATCGCATGACCTTGATTGGTACTTGCACTGAGTTTCTCTGCTACTCATTGTACATTTTATATTTGTTCGGGACGAACAAATTCTAAGTGTGGAGTGTTTTGATCGGTTGATTTCTTACCGATTATTCGCTTCATTCGATGATGAATTTCGCTCCTCTCCCGAACTTTTCATTGTATTTTCACCACTCTACTCTCATTTCAGGTCAAGTTATATTAAATTGAGGATTTATATCTTGTTTGGATCAAAATAAGGCAAAACACAAAGATTCAAACGAATACAGACCAAATCTGGGAAGATTGACCTATTCATCATCAAAAGCTTACCGAGAACATGATTCTTATCCGATTGAGGCGTGCTATATCTTGTTAGAAAGCTGACTCGAAGGCCTACGACATTGTAGTTTACAAAAAGACGTAATTCGAAGGTTTAGATGGTCAAAAACGCAATACAAGTCAGATTTACAGTGCTGAGTGAACAGTAGCCCGGTTCAAGTAAGAACCGCCGGTTCACTGGTCAATCCGCCGGTTCACTGGTCAAACCGGCCTCAAAGGCAAAATTTCGTTTTTCTCTGAAAGGGGCCGGTTCAACGTAGAACCGGCGGTTTATAAGTTAAACCGGCGGTTTGAACATTGAAACCACCGGTTTGGCACCAAACCGGGCCGCACATCAATTTTGAAAATCAGCCCAATTGATTTTCATATAAATAGAAATCGAGGGCTAGTTTAGAAGAGGGGGACGATTTTGGAGAACGAAGGCAAGAGAGAAGAGGATAGCTGGGAGTGAGGATCGTCGTCATGGGTTCTACGTTCTTTATTCTCTTCATTCTTGTATTGGTAGTAATCCCGATAAGTAGCGAGTAATTTATTTAGTTCTGGGATCCTACGGATCCCATGCCTGGAACCTGATTTCATGTTGTACAAACACCAGTTTTAATCTAATGCAAGTTTATGTTTTCAATTCTATTATGCTTCATTCTATCGTTTTACCATTGTTGATCATTGATTGGGATGACTGCATGTTAGAACGAACCTAGGTTAGATGCCAAAAAGATGAATGGGTCTGAGGCAGTTAACTGGAACAACTAGGATTGATGTCGAGACATGGTAGCTATATTGTTAGTACATGAATCGATAGGAGAGTTGACATATTTTGTCTGGAAACCTTTGGGTCTAATACATCGAAGGCGTTCAATAGTGTAGATTAATTCAGGTGATGATCCGTGAATGGGCGACTCATTTGATGTCAGTTTAGGTTATGTCCAAAGCTATTTTGCATAACTATATGGTGTGACTGATTGCATGAATCGTGTTGCGAGTATGGGTGAAGTTCGATCTTAGAATTATTTTCTCTGATCGAATTAACCGTTAGTATTTAGGATAATTTGGATAATTAGGAATATTTAGAACTAAACTCGGAATTTCCATTAGGAGTAGCTGAACATATTGTTTGCTAGCTAGTATATACACGCGCCTGTTCCTAGGATCGACCTTTGGCTTACCAAGGTCTATAAATTATTTTTGACTACAATTTGACCCCTGAAACTTATATCTGACATCTATAAATGGTTAAAAATACGATTGTCAGTAACCCGGTCTGTAAATTTTTATATTTTTTTTGTTAGCTAAATTTGTGCATTAAATGACATGATGAGTGATTTATATGCTCTCAACTTATGTGTTTAGTTCTTTTTCTCGTTGATATTTATTTCTATGTTTATCGCTTAGGGACTAAGCTTGCTCTTAAGTGTGGGGTGTTTGAGAGCGCATAATCACTCTTGCCATGTACTGCATTTTAGTTAGATTGATAGGCATGTTAGTTTAAGAACACGTGCACGCTCAAATTATCTATAGTTTGTCGTTAACTTTCTCACTCTTTATGAGCTACGCCGGTTATCTGTTCATCCTATTTGAGTTTGTGTTTAGAACCTGAAATAGTTTGTACGAGTGTGTATTCTTTAGAGTTAATATTATTACTATCTTTTGTCTACCATATGTTCCATACACTTTTGAAAGCATGCTTCGAACTTGATACTTGTAAGCACCAGTCTTAAATTAATCTTTTTTGAAAACTTAAGCATTGTTTGTGATTCCCAGTGACTTTAGTTCTCTTATTATGTATTCTTGTGTATGTTGTTACTCACTCACACCCGCCTTCACTTTTTATACTTTGTCAAGCTTTAAGTGTGGAGTCCCTCGAACGAGAGGGACAAAAAGAACGTCAAAAGAGGGCACAAAATAGGCCCCAACAAAAAAATATATATATGAAAAAAAAGGAGAAATAAAATGCAAAGGAATGGAAGAAAAGTTCCTCCTTAAGCATAATAAGGCCAAAGGCCATTAGATACTCCATCATAAGCTTGACATTGTGTATTATACCACTTGTTTATTGTGTGTGATTGCATCATGTATTAGAAGTCATGTAAGATGAGTTAATGAATGACCCTTGTGGTTGGACGGAATCATTGACTTGCTTATGCAATTTTTATAAAATACCAAGCCAGGCTCCTCTTCTCTTATGGCTTATAAAGTCCGGACTTTTAGACTTGAGAATGAGCTTTGTGCCAAAAGCCTATGGACTATCCCTAGATAGCATAGGTGAATGGCGGGCAAGTTTTGTGTAACTTGGATTCATATTTCGGATGCATATTTTGAAAAAGATGTTAAGACACGTGGTTAGTCATTTGACGGTTTTGATACTGACTTATTTGAGTGTAACATCTTGTTTGAACTATGAAGGTATGAAAACTCATTTGAAGATAGTTTGACTTGGATGTTGGCTTAGCGCATTAGTTTGAGATTGTATCAATAATGCAATCACTTTTGAGCACCCATTTCATGCATTCATATAGGACACCTGCATTAGGAAATTGTAGGTACTCGCTCTTTTGAAAACTTTCACGAGACGATAACTCGTCCATTAGGGTAGCCTAGAGGTTTAAAGGCTTGATGCATATGCTAAATGCATCCGTTATTCCCACGAAAGTGAGTTAGGACTTGCATATCTTAGGACATTACTTTAGTTAATGTAGATCGCATGAACTTGATTGGTACTTGAATTAAGTTGCTCTGCTACTCACTGTGAATTTTATATTTGTTCAAGACGAACAAATTCTAAGTGTGGAGTGTTTTGATCAGTTAATTTCTTATCGATTATTCGCTTCATTCGATGATGAATTTCGCTCCTCTCCCGACCTTTATATTGTTTTTTTACCACTTTAATCTCCTTTCAGGTCAAATTATATTATTTCGAGGCTTTGTAGTCCTTTTGGAGCAAAATAAGGCAAAACACAAAGATTCAAATGAATACAGACCAAATCTGGGAAGATTGACCTATTCTCCATCAAAGGAATTCCTAGAACATGATTCTTATCTGATCGAGGCGTGCTATATCTTGTTGGAAAGCTAACTCGAATGGCTACAACATTGTAGTTTACCACAAGACGTAATTAGAAGGTTTAGATGGTCAAAAGCGCAAGAAAATTCAGATTTACAGTACTGAGTGAACAGTAGCCCTGTTCAAGTAAGAATCGCCGGTTTACTGGACAAATGAGCCCCAATGGTAAAATTTCATGATTCTCTGAGACAGGCCGGTTCAATGTAGAACCGGCGGTTTGGACACTGAACCGTCGGTTTGACACCAAACCGGCCTGGAACTTAATTCTAAAAATCAGTCCAATTGATTAATATAAATAGAAAGGGCTCATTCACAAGGGTTGGACAATTTGGAGAACGAAAGCAAGAGCGAAGGGACAAGCCTGGAGTGATGATCATCGTCACGGGTTCTTCGTTCTATATTCTCTTCATTCTTGTATTGGTAGTAATCACCATGAGTAGCGAGTAGTTTATTTAGTTGTAGGATCCTATGGATTCCATGCCTGTAACCTGATTTCACGTGATTTGTACGAACATCAGTTTAGTCTAATGCAAGTTTATATTTTTCAATTCTATTAGACTTCATTCTATCGTTTTACCATTGTCGATCATTGATTTGGATGATTGCATGTTAGAACGAAATTAGGTTAGATGCCAAAAAGATGATTGGGTCTGAGGTAATTAACCGGATTGAGTAGAGTTGATATGGAAACATGGTAGCTCTATTGTTAGTACATGAATCGATAAGAAAGTTGACATCTTCTGTCTGGAAACTCTAGGCTTACTAAATTGAAACAGTTGATAATCCGTCGTTGGGCGGCGTTCAATAGTGTAGATTAATTCAGGTGATGATCCGTGAATGGGCGGCTCACCTGATGTCAATTTGGGTTATTTTCAAAGCTATTTTGCATGACTATATGGTGTGACTGATTGCATGAATTGTGTTGCGAGCATGGGCGAAGTTCGATCTTGGAATTACTTTCTCTGATCGAATCAACCGTTAGTTATATTAATTAGGACAATTAGGAACATTAGAACAAACGCGTAATGTGGAGTAGGTGAACACATTGATTGCTAGCTAATATATACACGCGCCTGTTCCTAGGATCGACCCTTGGCTTACCCAAGGTCTATAAATTGTTTTTGACTACAATTTGACCCCTGAAACTTATATCCGACAACTATAAAGGGTTAAAAATACACGAGCAGCTGTTCGGTTGAACGAAGCTATTGTGACAAGCCATAGAGAGTGATCTCTACACTGAGGGGAGCTCAGTGCGCATCCAGACGAGTCGGTTGTAGAAGAACTTCAAGAGGGAGTCTTGCAAGTTTGTATTTTGTTGCCCGATCGTTACTAGTGGATTGTTACTTGTTGGGGTTAGAAGAACCCCCCCCCCCCCCCCCCTCCACATTACGGACACATTGTCCCGAAGTGGGTTACTAAATCTCTGTGTCTCTTATTTACTTTACTGTATTTATTTTCACTCGAAACCGTCAAAACATTCCTAACGAATTTCCTCAGGAGTTGTCATAACAACATCTGGGACAAGTTCTATCATCCGCACTAAAACTACATAAGAGACTCCTCAATCATTGAGTCGAATCCATATTGATGTTGTTTCCCCTCCATTTCTTCGTTATTACGCTTGAGTTGTAAGAAAGTAGTATATATTGCATCGACCTCCCTTCTTCCTCTTCTCTTAGACTTGTTTTTATAGTATAGGTAAACAAAACTCTACACGTGGACCATATTGTACATATCCAATGGGTACCATACAAGATGGGATAGTGATACGGCATACCAGTCTCGTCTGAAATGTAAACAAAGTTAAATTTGTATGTTTGATGTGTTAGGATTTAGTCCAATTGAATTCTATCTCGATTTTAATTAAAAAGTTCGGACTTGTAAGTTATAGTACTAGAATTCAATAAAAGCTTTTGTCTTTTCTTTATTCTCGACGATGTGGGACAATCCAAGTGAATATCTTTCAACAATCTCCCCTTTTACTTATGATTGGTCATACAAGCTGACTCATCTCCTCCTTTCACTCGAGGAGTCACGCATCAAGACTGTTAGCAGGTGAGGAGGCGACACCTACTTTAACATCAGTCCGCGTCATTCTGTAAGCGATAGTGGACCTACAGGATCTCTTTGTGGAGAGAACAATATATTCACTAACACGTCACATCACATCATCACACGGTCCAATAAGCCATGAACTCTTATTTGTTAAGAAGACTTAAATTAGAGTTACATATTTAGAGCTCGTTTCACTGGCCCATTCCGATTATGGTTTAATTCATAGTACTATATATACACTTGTAACCATGTTATAAAAAATAGGCTCTCCTCACTGAATAAATGTGTCTCTTCCTTCTCGTGGAGTGAGCCAACAGACTGCTGGTGAACCAGGTTAAATTTATGTGTCTGTCTATTCCTCTGTTGTTTATTCTTCATTTTTAGATTACATCGCATCTGTCGCAATAAACTTGTATCAGGAGCTCGGTTGTTAGAGTTTTGCAAATTCGACAAAGAAGATGTTTGATATAAGCATGAAGATTGACATGTTACTAGGAGGAATAACTTTAGTTTATGGCAAATCAATATGTGAGCCTTGTTGAAGCAACATGGTTTGTGGGCGCCACTTTCGGGGAATAAGAAAGCGTGATGAGTCTGGCTGATGACGGAGAAGGTTTATTCTATAATCATGATGTGTCTTTACTGATGACGTCATCACAGAGGTCGCTAATGAAGAAACAGCTGCCAGCCTGTGGTTGAAGCTGGAAAGTTTGTACATGATGAAGTCTTTAACCAATAGGTTTCTTTGAAGCAACTTCTGTTCCATCCGTGTATGTAGGAAGTGCGCCTCTTAAAGATCATCTAGACTAATTAAATACAATATTATTGGATCTGTGTAATATTTATATTAAGGTTAATGATGAGGATTATGCCTTAATTCTATTGTTATCTTTGCCCTGGTGAGAATTCTGTGGACTTGTTTATGGTTGAGAAATATAATTGTTTCTGGAGAAATTCATATCATCTCTTCATACAAGGGAACTATGCCACAAAACATCTGGTTCTAGTACAGAAAGTATGGCAGCCAGGTTAGTTGTACCGAGAGTAAGGGACATAGAAAGTCAAGTGAAAAGTTCAACTCCAAGTTTTTTAAAGATAACAATATCTGCAATTACGGTAAGGAAAAAGGGCATGAGAAGAATGAATATTTTTTGACACAGAAGCCACAGGGAGATTCTGCTGTTGTGGCAGCACATGACACCAATTCTGAAGAAGATTTGGCATTAGTTGTTAATGAGCAGTCATATTATAAAGATGTGTGAGTTATTGATTTTTGAGCGTCTTACCATATTTGTTTGACCAGGGAGTGCTTTTCAACATACAAAATGACAAATGAAGGCAATGTTTCTATGACTAACGATAATATCTATAAAAAATTAGAACATGCTCAATTAGGCTACAGACGCATGATGGTCATTTTGTACATGGAACGAAGTCGGACATATTCCACAAATAACAAAGAATCTGATATCGCTAAGTCGATTAGAAAACAAGGGTCTAAATTTCAGAGGCGAGGGTGGAATACTGAAAGTTTGTAAGGGTTCTAATATGGTACTGAAAGGTGTGAAATGTGGTACCGTCTACTGTCTGCAACAGGCTAAAACGAACAAAAATGTGGGAATGTTGCAAAACAGGTGAATCTACATATCACTTTAGGTGAAAGGGGATCACATCACAAATATGGAAATGATCATTACGCCAAATCTCCAAGAAGATATGGTTTTGAGGACATGGTGGATTATACACTACATGTTTCAGAAGACCTACAAAGCAGTTGTTGATGCCCCTTAGGGGCATCCTGTGGCAGGAAGGTACATCTGTTCCGAATACATCTATTTTGGCACTCGTGCATCTGGTACATCTTTAATCAATGGGAGATTCAAGTCAAGGTGGAGATTTTTTAAGATGACTTGAATTAGGGTTACATAATTTGAGCCCGTTTCACTAACCAATTCTGATTAGGGTTTTAGTCGTTATACTATATATACACGTGTAACCCTGGTGTAAAAAACAAGCTCTCCTCACTTAATAAATCTGCTTCTTCTTGTCGTGGAGGTAGCCAACACTGTTGGTGAACCAGGTTAAATTTGTATGTCTGTCTATTCTTATACTTTTTATTCTTCGTCTGTTGATTACATCACATCTGTCACAACACAATGAAAAATATCAATTTAACACAATGACCAATAACAATAAGTTACATATTGCTCCTGTACGAATATGTCAATCTTCAATATTCGTATTGTACTCTCCTAATACGGGTATGATGCGAGCCATCTAAGAGACATCGTATTGGCATAGGCTAACATGAGCTACATTTAGCCAATCGGACATATCTCGGCCATTTTCATCAAATCAATTCATAATGCTCGGTCTTGTTCTAAATCTTCCTTAAAAAGCATCCATTGAGCAAAAGTTTACCTAAATCATCAATATATGGGTAACAACCCTATAAAGTCTGAAATATAAACTAATTTATGTAAAACAAATAGAATGAATAACTAGACAAAATTCAACCAATCACTTCTTGAATAACTTCTCTTGTTTGTACCGAACATTCCTCCTCAAATGAAAAAGTGGTATTGTTGATATTTTCATTAGCAAGTGATTTTCCCGACACCATAATAAACCCATTTGACATGGAAAACACAAAAAATATAAAAATATGAAATATGTAAGTAGGAAAGGTGCGAAAAAAGAAAACATTAAAAAAATAACTAACAATTTTACTTTATTACAATAGTCGAGCAACGACGCTTAAATTTGATATACGTCGTTGCACGCATCCAATGATTTTTTTTATTTAATATTTAGAACGACTACTTATTCATTCATTTACTCTTGTTTTATATCAAATTCTATTAAATAAAAGTTTTGGAGTTCGTTTGGACAAAACATGACAATACATGATTATTTGGGCGAAACATGCTAAAGTTTGGGCATATTGACCTATTTGTGTTTGGACGCTTGTCGAGAGCACAATTATTGTCCAACTGAAACAAATTATATTTATTTTAGAAAGTAACTCAAAAAGCTACAATTTCCTAGTTTACATTAAGACTAAATTCAGAGGTTTAAAGAGCAAAATGAGCAAGCCATGTTAGAACTATTACACATAGTGAACAATTGCCCATTTCGATAATCGAAACCGTCGGTTCACATATCAAACCGCTGGTTTAGTCTAGGAAATCGCTGGTTCAGGTCACAAGCGACCAAAGAGATGATTTTTGCGATGTCTCTGAGTTAGGCCTGTTTAACATTTAAACCAGCGGTTCGATCGACCTACCGACAGTTTACTCTACCCAACCTCCAGTTTTCCAAGAAAAAAAGACCAATCTACCATTTTTTACACCCTCCTGACCCAGCCCAGTTTTGAATTAAAGTCGGCAGTTCTTACTAATTGTTTTCATTTTTCATCGCTTTGGAACTAAGCTTGCGTAGTGTTGGCTCGCATATTGTTACTTCACCATAGTCATAAATTGCACATTAGGTATATTCAGATGCATGTTAATTAGGACCACATACGTGCTCAAACTATCTATGGCTGTAATTTTCTCAAACTTAATGAGCTATGCCAGTTGACTTTTCATCCTATTAGAACCCAAAATATTCCCTACGAGTGTGTGCTCTTCTAAGTTCTTATCATTACTATCTTTGGCATGGCATGTGTCCCAAAAGCTTTTGAAAGCACGAATTGAACTTCATACTACTAGGCACCAGTCCTAAAAACTTAAGCATTATTTGTGATTTCCGGTGACTTTAGTTTTCTTATCATGTATTTTCATGCATGTTGTTATTCATACACATCGACTTCCATTTTTATACTTTCTCAGACTTTAAGTGCGGAGTCCCTTGAATAAGAGGGACAAAAAGAAAGTCAAAAGAGGGCGTAAAATAGGCCCCAAATAAAATGCAAAGGAATGAAAGAAAAGATCCTCCTTAAGCATATAAGTCATTTTTTTTAATTGTGTGTAATACGTCATCTATTGGAAGCCATATAAGATGAATTAAGGGACGACCCATGTACTTGTGCGGAATAGCTGGTTTCTTTATGCAACTTCTTGTAAAAATGTCAAGCCAACCCCTCTTCTCTTACAGGTTAAAGCCTACACTTTAAGACTTTGGAAAAGTTTTACTCCAAGAGCCTACGGACAATCCTAGACAACATAGGTGAATGGCGGACATGTTTTATTTTACTTGAATGTATGTTTCAAATGCATTGCTGGAAAGAATGTTAAGACAGGTGGATTTCATTTATTGGTATTGAATTCTTTGAGTGCAACATCGTATTTGGACAATGACAGGTTTACAACTTAATTGGGGTTGGGTTGATTTGGATATTGATTTTGCACATGAGTCTCAAATTTTTGTGATAATGTTGTGCTTTTTTGAGCACCCATTTCATGCGTTCATATAAGCTAACTACATTTTAGATTTGTAGGTATTATATTTTCTGAAAACCTTCACGGGACTATATTTTGTCCACTAGAACGGCTTAGGGGTTAAGGCTTGATGTACATGCTAAATGCATTCTTGATTCCTACAAAATTAATTTAGATAATTTAGTTTTCTTCTTTTTTATTAAGTTGGAACGAATCGCATGAAATAGGTAATTAAAATGAATGGTTGTGAATCTTAAATGTTGATATATGCTGCCATTTATTTTATTGAAATGAGCTTAATATTTGTTTGGGACGAACAATTCTATGTGTGAGTGTTTTGATCGATTGGTTTATCGACTAAATATTCACTCATTTATAATGGATTTATTTTGTTTGCCAGTTTTTTTTTGTCATTTAACCACTTTACTTTTGCATTAGGCCAAAGTCTATTAAATGGAAGCTTTGTAGTTCGCCTAGAGCAAAAGAAAGCAATACACGAAGATTACCAGATAGAGACGTGACATAGGTTGATGAAAAGCTAACTCGAAAGGGTTACAATTTTCTAGTTTACACAAAGTCAAAATTCAAAGGTTAAAACAAGCGAGCAAAGTTCGAATCATTGTACGGAGTGAGCAGCAACCCAGACCTAAATCGCCGGTTCACCAGTTTAATGGCCGATCACCAATTTGATCAGTGGTTTATTGACTACTTATTCACTCATTTGTAGTGGAATTTTGTTTGTTTACAAGACTTTTCGTTATATTTTTACTATGTTGCTATTGTTTTAAGTCAAAATCTATTAAACAAAAAATGATGCCCTATCTGATTTTCGGAGGCTAACCAAGTGCACAACGATCGTTTGATTGAGACAACCTATATTTAGAAATCTAACTCAAAGGTCTACAACTGTGTAGTTTACATTAAGACTAAATTCGGACATTTAAAGAGTCAAATCAGCAAGTAAATCTAGAACTATTGCACAGAGTAAATTGTCCTTTTCGAAAATTAAAACCGTTGTTCTTGAACCAAACCACCGGTTAGGCTAGAATACAGCCAGTTCATGTCAAAATCGGCTAAATAGATGATTTTCGCATTGTCTTTGTGCTAGGCTGGTTTAATAATAAAATTGACAATCTGATAATCTAACCGGCGGTTTACTCTAGCTAACCGCCGATTTTCCATAAAAACGAAAAGAAAAGATAATTTTTTGAGACCCCCTCAGCTAGCCAGGTTCTTCCCAGTAAATGGTAAACCATCGGTTTTCAAAAAATATCTCTTTCTATAAATACAATAAATAATGAGTAGCCTTAAACATTGATTCATATGTACGATGTTTGTTATTAACAACACCATGTGTGAGCAATGACTTGATTCTAAGGTTTAGGGTTTTATGGTTTGTATGCTATAAATCAATATTTAGAATTTTTATGCTTATCAGGTCATTCAATTCTGTGTAGTTAACACGGAATATATTTGCATGATTACTCATTTAGTATATCAATAAACTGATGAAACGAGATAGAATGCATATAACTAAAGAATTAACATTTAGTTTGTTGACCATGATAGTGGCTTAATAGTCTGATGTGTTATTCAATAATGATAGCAAAACAGGAACTAGTGTATTTTGAAATAACTGAAAAATCAGAAATACAAAACCAGAACCGTGTTGAAGCTTGCTCGGCAATTTCCTTAAAGCGTAATTGCCACCCTATTGTGCGGGGCGTGGTTTGGCAACCGGCTTCCCAGAATACGACAACAGAAACCTCAAGATGGCTGCACCGACCAGTTGAAGCGAAACTGGATATGATGCCTTATGACTATCACCAAAAACAGAGAACTATGCTACTGAAGGAAGAGTGGAGGATTGCTGATTTTCGAATTCGGATGCTTTCAAAAGGAGGACGCGACCCTCCTTTTATAGCAGTCCAGCGCCAACCGCAGCACCACTGTGGAACTGCCCACTCCCTGAAGAACTTCCATGTTTATCATCTAACTGCCCAAAAACTTCCATGTCGCAGCTCAACTGCCGAAAACTTCCCAAGCATGGGAAGGTTCGGCTGAACTTCCATGACCATTTCCAATAAACAAAACTGCGTAATTTTGCAACTTAGCTAAACTTCCATAACCATTTCCAATAAACAAAACTGCGTAATTTTGCAACTTAGGAAATCAAAGTTTTTGAATTGAGTTGCTTATCTCCAAGCCCCTCAATTTTAATTCCATTCGTTTCCAAATGGTTAACATGTGAGTTAGGAATTATAATTAATTCCTTATCTCAACCTTTCCTACAAAGGGTCTGTTCTTTAGACCTTAACTTATGCTTAACTTAACTTAACTTACCTTAACTTAACTGAATTTAACTTAACTTAACTGAACTTACCTTAACTTAACTTAACTTAACTGAACTTAAGTACTTTTACAAACATATTTTTATGGTGGTGGTGGTGTGGTTAGGGTGGTGGGTTGGGGTTGTGGTGGTGGGGGTGTTGGTGTTGGTGGTGGTGGGGGTTGTCGGTTGCGGTTGGGGTTGTGGTGGTGGGGGTGTTGGTGGTGCTGGGTTGGGGTTGTGGTGGTGGGTTGGTGGGGGTGGGGAGTGTTGGTGGTGGTGGTGGGGGTGGTGGTGGTGGTGGTGGTGTGGGGGTGGTGTGGTTGGGGTGGTGGTGTGGGGATGGTGTGGTTGGGGTGGTGGGTTGGTAGTGGTGGGTTGGGGTGTTGGTGGTGGTGGGTTTGGGTGGTGGTGGTGGTGGTGGTAGGTTGGAGTGGTGGTGGTGGGGCGTGATGGTGGGTTGGGGTGATGGGTAGTACTTAACTTAACTTAACTTAACTTACCTTAACTTAACTGAATTTACCTTAACTTAACTTAACTTAACTTAACTGAACTTAGCTTAACTTAACTTAAGAGCTGAAAATTTAATGTCTAAGAACAGGGCCAAACTAGGACAATGTTAGAAGATGGGTAGGGATGGAGTTATTTATATCACTCCTCAACTAGTCATCTCCCTCCATTCCGAACAATGTGGGAGAATGACAGCCTTATGTCATTAGCTTCCACTCTCAAACTTGGTCACTAAATGGGCATCCCATTTTCTTCAATTTTTCCAACAATCCCCCACATGAAGAAAATCAAGTAATGAAAATAAAATCAAATCAAATCGACACATTGTGGTGATAGCTTCTACGGTCAATATCTGCATAGGATAGGTAGGCATAACTTTTGAACCTTCCCTTGAAAGATATGCATTCTTTACTGACTATTCAGTAGACGCGACGTCCTTGAACTGTTCGTCTTATTGTGTAAACGAAGTACACATCTTCCACAGATATTGTCCTGGCATACATCTATTTCTCATGGGTGGGTTCATTATGGTCCTGAAACCCCTGCCTGGTTCTGCGAGAGTTGCTAAAGAATTAAGCCCACATAATTCTCCTTTGAAGCGGCCACATTTCTCTCTCGCATAAGTGATTCCTATTATGGTAGTCCCGCATTACCCTATTTGGAATTTTCAATTCCAACTCCACATAATCATTAAAAGCTTCAAGCTTAACCTCGTACGGGAATCACTGATTATTAAGGAATGGGTCTGGGGTTTTACCCCCCACAGTGATCTCACTTCGCCTCAGCAAAGAGGTTATCCCATTGAACCAAGTTCTTGGGATCTCCAGTCATCATGGTTGGATTTTTCCTTTTACATTGACTTATTTCATTAGGGCTTCAATCTCATTCCTTTAGCTGACTTCTCTACTAGGTCCCTATTTAACCCTTTGGTTAGCGGATCCGCAATGTTGTCTTTGGACCTTACATAGTCAATACTAATGACTACTGTAGAGAGTAGCTGTCTAATGGTATTATGTCGTCGACGAATATGTCTAGACTTACCATTATACATGACATTTTGTGCTCGTCCAATAGCTGACTGATGATCGCAGTGTAAGCAAATTACCGGCACAGGTTTTGTCCATTCTGAAATATCCTCCACAAAGTTTCTTAACCATTCAGCTTCTTCACCACATTTATCTAATGCGACAAACTCAGCTTCCATTATGGATCTGGTTATCACAGTTTGCTTAGAGGATTTCTAAGATATAGCAGCACCTGCTAAGGTAAATACATAACCACTCGTGGCTTTTGAATCTTTTATATCAGAAATCCAACTGGCATCACTGAATCCTTTAATGATTCTCGGATCTCGAGTATAGTATAAACCATATTCTCGAGTAAATCGTAGATACTTTAGTACTCTCACGATTGCTTCCCAGTGTTCTGATCCTGGATTATTTGTATACCTTGCAAGTGTGCTTACGGTATAAGCTATGTCTGGTCTTGTACAATTCATTAAGTACATCAGACTGCCTATCACCCTGGCATATTCCAATTGATTGATACTTTCTTTTCTATTTTTAGACAAGTGTCTTGAAATATCAATTGGGGTTCTAGACACACCGGAACTTTCTTTCCCAAACTTGTCTAGAATTTTGTCAACGTAATGTGACTGACTTAACTTGAGACCACCTGTTGTGCGTGTAATTTTGATTCCCAAAATCACATCAGCTAGTCCCAAATCTTTCATATCAAACTTAGAGTTTCATATTGCTTTTGTTGACTTCACCATGCCTTCATTGCTTCCCACAATAAGCATATCATCAACATACAAACACAAAATCACATATCCATGATTAGTGTTCTTAATGTACACACATTTGTCACCCTCCTTGATTTTGAAACCATTTGACAGCATCACACTATCAAATTTTGCATGCCACTGTTTTGACGCTTGTTTTAGACCATATAGAGATTTAACAAGTCTGCAAACTTTACTCTCTAGGCCTGGCATAACACAACCCTCAGGTTGTTCCATATAGATTTCTTCTTCCAATTCTCCGTTGAGAAATGCAGTTTTCACATCCATTTGATGAATTTCCAAATTGCGCAATGCTGCAATGGCAATTATCATTCTAATGGAAGTGATTCTTGTCACTGGAGAAAATGTATCAAAGTAGTCTAGACCTTCTTTCTGTCTATACCCTTTGACTACAAGTCTCGCTTTATATTTATCTATTGTGTCATCCACCTTCATCTTCCTAGTAAATACCCACCTAGAACTCAGTGGTTTATTTCCAGGAAGAAGGTTTACTAACTCCCATGTATGATTCTGCATAATGGAGTCAATTTCGCTTCTTATGGCTTCTTTCCATAAGGGACCCTCAACAGAGTTTACAACCTCCTTATATGTTCGAGGTTCTGCCTCAAGCATATACGTTAAGAAATCAGGACCAAAAGACTTTTCGACTCTCACTCGCTTGCTGCGTCTTATATCTTCTGAATCACTCTCATTCTCAGGTTCATCTTCCTGAATTTGAGATGATTCTCCAATTTCTTCAGGAGGTGATTCCTGGTTAGGAGGATCCAAATTACTTACCATACCTTTGTATGGAAATTCACGTTCAAAGAACCACACATTTTTTGATTCCAAAATATCATTCTTATGAATATTTGGATTCTGTGATTTATAAACCAGGAATCGATATGCATTACTGTTGTGTGCATAACCAATGAAAACACAATCGATAGTTTTTGGTCCTATTCTCATTTTCTTAGGTCCTGGTGCCAAAACCTTAGCTAGGCACCCTCACACTCGCAAATGTTTATAAGAGGGCTTACGCCCTAAAAACATTTCATAAGGAGACTTGTCCTTTCGTTTGCGAGGTATTCTATTTAAGAGATAATTTGCAGATAAGATGGCTTCCCCCCACATTGGCTGGGGTAATCCAGAGCTTAACAGCATTGGATTCATCATCTCTTTTAGTGTTTTGTTCTTCCTCTCAGCAACACCATTAGATTGAGGAGAGTATGGTGGGGTCATTTCATGAATAATACCGTGTTGTGCGCAAAACACCCCAAACGGTTCAACATATTCACCACCACGATCACTTCTCACTCTTTTTAATTTCTTGTCAAGTTGAGTCTCAACTTCTAATTTATAAGTAGCAAATTTCTCAACAGCTTCATCTTTGCTTTTAAGCAAATATATGTAGCAATACTTTGTACTATCATCAATGAAAGTCACAAAATATTTATTTCCACCTTTACTTGACAAGAATTTCAAATCACATAGATCACTATGTATTAATTCGAGGGGCTCAGTATTTCTTTCAACTCTATGAAAGGATGTCCTCGTTAATTTAGCTTCAACACATGTTTCACATTTATGTTCGAAGTTAATTTGAGCTTTGGGTATACACTCCAAATTCATTAATTTTCTGATGGACTCATTATTCATATGTCCTAAACGTTCATGCCATAAATTAGAGGACTCAATCAAATAAGCAGAAGAATCAATTTTATTCATAGCTTTTGGTTTGACATCAGTTACATCAGATTTGATATCAATAGCATTCAGGTTCCACAAGCCTTCTTTCACATAGCCCCTACCAACATACATGTCATTCTTGACAAGTACTACCTTCTGAGAGTAGAAGATCATCTTGAATCCATGGCTGTCCAGCACTGTCCCAGAGATCAGGTTCTTCTTAATGTCAGGCACGAACAGAACATCATTTAGCTGTAACTTCTTGCCAGTGGTGAACTTCAGGATCACCGTGCCCTTCCCTTTCACTTCAGAAGTGGTTGAGTTGCCCATGTACACGTTATCTCCCGTTCCAGTCTTGTTCAAACTGGAGAAGGCACTTTCAGTTGAGCAGATGTGGCGGGTAGCACTAGTATCCAGCCACCAGTTTCGGTCATTTGAGTCCACTAGGTTCAGCTCAGAAATGACAGCCACAAGGTAGTCTTCATCAGCCTCAGCAATATTGACTTCCTTCTTCTTTCCTTTGGGCTTGGAGCACTTATCAGCTTTGTGTCCAGTTTGACCACAGTTGAAGCACTTCCCCAGGAACTTGGGCTGATGCTTCCTCTTGAAGGATATACCGTTCGGAGCCAGCTTGTGAGAAGACTTCTTCTTCTTTAAGGCTTCACCGTGTTCCACCACATTGGCCCTCTCATGTGTCACCTTCAGCCTTTTGTCAGAGGCTCGGTTCTCCTCCTCAATCCGGAGCTTCACATAGATGTCCTCCAGATTCATCTCCTTGCTCTTATGTTTGAGATAGTTTTTAAACTCTCTCCAGCCTAGAGGCAGCTTCTCAATCACTGAAGCAACTTGGAATGACTCACTCAGCAGCATTCCCTCAGCAGCAATCTCATGGAATATGAGTTGTAATTCATGCATTTGACTCACAACAGTCTTAGAATCTGTCATTTTAAATTCAAGGAACCGGCCCACAATGTACTTGTTGGAGCCTGCATCCTCCCTTCGGTACTTGTGGTCCAGTGATTCCCACAATTCTTTGGCCGTCTTCATACATGTGTACACATTGTACAGACTGTCAGCCAGGCCATTCATGACATAATTCCTGCACATATAGTCAGAATCCTTCCACATCATGTATGCCATACGCTTCTGGGTATCTGTGTCATGTTCACTGACGGAAGGAGGATCCTCTGTCAGCAAACGAGCCAGACCCAGAGTGGTCAGGTAGAACAGCATCTTCTGTTGCCACCTCTTGAATTTCAACCCATTGAACTTCTCAGGCTTTTCAGCCGGCATTGCTGCAGGGTGCACTCGTGCCACAGTCCCGTTTGGAATAGGACCCGCGGATCCTTTCCCGGCCGCAGCCAGCAGTGGGTTAAAACCCGGACTACCGCTGCTGGAGCAGTAGGAAACTGACCCGCAGGTGTAGACCCAGTAGTTGCAACAACAGGAGTCCACTGCACTTCACTTGTTCCTACAGAAGGCTGCACTCTCGCAGCACCAGGAACCGGAGCCGGGTCCACTCCCATTGCCACCTCAGTCAGCATCTGCAGCACTGAATCATTGGCTGGAATGTTCTGGTCAACATCCATGGTTTGGTTTTCATTATCCATTTCTACACAGAAATATAAAAATCAGTAACTTCAAAAACGAACTCAGAACCTGTTTGTAACCACCAATTACGCTTTAAGATTGTTATTCAATAATGATAGCAAAACAGGAACTAGTGTATTTTGAAATAACTTAAGAATCAGAAATACAAAACCAGAACCGTGTTGAAGCTTGCTCGGTAATTTCCTTAAAGCGTAATTGCCACAGAAACCCTATTGTGCGGGGCGTGGTTTGGCAACCGGCGTCCCAGAATACGACAACAGAAACCTCAAGATGGCTGCACCGACCAGTTGAAAGCGAAACTGGATATGATGCCTTATGACTATCACCAAAAACAGAGAATTATGCTACTGAAGGAAGAGTAGAGGATTGCTGATTTCGAATTCGGATGCTTTCAAAAGGAAGACGCGACCCTCCTTTTATAGCAGTCCAAAGCCAACCGCAGCACCACTGTGGAACTGCCCACTCCCTGAAGAACTTCCATGTTCATCATCTAACTGCCCAAAAACATCCATGTCGCAGTTCAACTGCCGAAAACTTCCCAAGCATGCGGAGGTTCGGCTGAACTTCCATGACCATTTCCAATAAACAAAACTGCGTAATTTTGCAACTAAGCTAAACTTCCATGACCATTTCCAATAAACAAAACTGCGTAATTTTGCAACTTAGGAAATCGAAGTTTTTGAATTGAGTTGCTTATCTCCAATCCCCTCAATTTTAATTCTATTCATTTCCAAATGGTTAACATGTGAGTTAGGAATTATAATTAATTCCTTATCTCAACCTTTCCTACAAACTAGGACATTGTTAGAAGATGGGTAGGGATGAAGTTATTTATATCACTCCTCAACTAGTCATCTCCCTCCATTCCGAATAATGTGGGAGAATGATACCCTTATGTCATTAGCTTCCACTCTCAAACTTGGTCACTAAATGAGCATTCTATTTTCTTCAATTTTTCCAACATGATGGAATGATAAGCTTCAAAATGCTGACAAACTAGGGCGCAGTTAATATTAACACGAATTAAAGTTGTTGCCTGTTGGATAAACAAGTTGAAGACATTGATATACGGCAGAAATGTGCACATGATTGACTTTTATGTTCGTACCTATAATTTCCAGGTATCAAAATAGTCAAGATCCGTTTTTATAACTTTCGACTACAAGTGTAACATTTTATTTATCTATATTGACATTCACTTTAATCTTTTCCGCATGAAGAAGGTTAAGATTAATTGACGTAGATAAGATAGAAGAGGTATTTGAAGATTTTGACACATACTTATTTAAAAATTAGTCCAGACTTATAAAGTCATATTACATCAATAGTAATAACACAAATAGCTAAAGAAACGTTGATTAAAACTCAAACAAAAAAGGAAACGACTCCTGGGTGCCTAATTAAATATAATATTGACTTGACTGAATCTTTTCTCATCAAGCTTCTCAACCCAACACATTCCCCATTTCCCCTTAATCTAAAGATTTTCAATTTTATATTCCCAGCATCTTTCTCAACCTCTCATATGTTTCAAGCTTCAAGGGATTTGTCATTATATCAGCCAGTTGTTCCTCAATAAACCATTTCAATAGTTCCATCATACACCAAGTCTCGTACGAAATGGAACTTGACATCAATATGCTTCATATATTTAACAACACGCTTCGATAATTTGTGAAAATTGGATTCTTTGCCAACTTGATTGTAAACATAGTAGAAAAAAAATTCAGAAATACCCCCTTCCAGAATCCGATGTTCTCGTCGGTGGCAAAGATCTTAGCATTGGGGTCGATATAGCTTAGCTAGTTATATCGGCAGTGGAGCTTCTTTACTTTTTGAGTGACAACAAATGTTCTTTCATAAGATACATTTGCCTTAAGTTGATGATTGGATGTCTTTGGCCATAAATTAAGCTTCCAAAATCTGACCGGGCCTAAAAAAAATAGGGTCCAACATGAACACCTTGACAGCCTCTCCTTCGCTATTGTTCAGATTTTTTAACTGAGAAAATGATGACGTCGGCAGATAAACCAGAAAGTAAAGTCACGTAACGGAACGGAATTCCTTTTTTCTGGCTTTAGGGTTAAGCGCAACCTCCGGTGCCGGTTGAAGAAATTAAAATCGACTATGATGTTCCGTGCTGCGATTCGGCACTCGAGATCGGCTTGGAGAGCCGGGGAGGATGTCGTTCCCCGTAGGATCCCTCTCCTATCAAGCTCCTCACTCTCAGCTTCGAAATCGCTCCACGTTGCTCACGTTAGTGATGTAATTTATGGACTCAAACCGAATCCGGTGGCTGTTCAGATGATCAATTACGCTCTTTCTCATGCTAGATCACAAAAATCAGGTTTCTTTGTTTTCATTCAATCTCCACTTGCTGTCAATTTCCAGTTAATCATTCGAAATTTATAATTTTTACTTTTATCGGTATAGCTGATTCGTATGCTCAAGGGCTATTGATACTGGAGCAGTGTCTTTCTTCGCAGACGAGTGAGGTGGAGGAGACTTCCAAGGGAATGGTCTTGCTTGCTATGTCTAGTTTGTTGTTTGAAAGGTGTTCATTTGATCCAGTTTTAATCATATGCTTTGTGCAGTTAACAACATGTGTTACTTATAGAAATTTTATATTTTGGTGACAGAGGGAACTTTGACGAGGCTACTGAAAAGCTTCAGATGATTCGAGAATTACCAAATTCATCATTAGCTGTTCAAGGTCAGTGATCTAACTTTAAGCTGATAATTGTTGTATTCTTGTTATTATGGTGGGTTTTCAATTTCGGATACTGTGTATGTTTATTTGGACAAGCAGTGGCTGCGATGGAAGCTTTAGTTGGACTGAACTTAGAGATGGGTTTGGTATGCTTCTTTGTGGAAATTTATTTTATCTGTGAGAATCTGTATGTAACTGTTACTTTGGAAATGGCGTTTCACATTTCGTTCTGCAGGATGATTCATCATCACTGATAGCAGAGAGAGGTTTGCGACTTCTGGATAGCAGTGACAGAGGGTATGGTTCTGATGTGTTGGAAGCTCGTGTCAAGGCAATGAAAGGGCTTGTTGAGCTTGTTGTTGGAAATGTTAATTCAGGTAATTTTGAATGCTCATTCTTTGTTATTTTTATTGCTATTTAGTTATGTACGTTACTGTATTCTACTAAATATTATGATACTTATGTGTAGCGGAGTCGTTCTTCCAAAGCGCCGGAACTGATAAATGTTGTGCTGGTGAGCTTCTTCTAAATGGTTTGTTGAAGATTTAGATGCTCGAGTACTGATCTTGTCATAAAATATATAGGAAATGTGGCTCTGTCATATGGAGAGTTATTGCACGTCACTCGGAAATTTTCATTGGCAAAGGAATGTTACCAAAAAATCATACAAGGATTATCAACCAATAAAGATTCAGAGGATGTATCTCCTTTCGCAGCTTGCAATATGTCATCTGAACAAGTTCTATCAGCTGCTACATGTGCACTGGGGCAGGTTGAGGCACACATGGGGTATGCAATTTGTTGGTCTCGTAAACTATTCAGTATCATGGTGTGTTTGGCCCTTACTCCTCGGCTTGTAATATTTCAGCAACTTTGGTGCTGCGGAAGAGATACTAACGCAAGCACTGACCGTAACTGAAGAGAATTTTGGTATGCAATTTTTACTATTGGTTCAGTCTAACTTTTAGTGTTGCTATATAAGACAATTTCCTATATATATTTGCTTCAGGTGCTTATCACCCAAGAGTTGGAGTTATCTTAACCTGCATAGCACTCATGTTTCGGCAGAAAGCAACATTGGAGCACTCGAGTACTCTTTTGATTCAAGAGGTATGTATACATAAAGCTTTGAATCATCATAAGTGTGCTTTGAGCCTTTGACTATGTGATCTATTGTTAAATCTTCAATCTGTGTTGAAAGCAAGATATGTTTTCTGAATGGTTCTTTGACTAGTTGACTTGCTAGAAGAATCGGGCCTATACTTCCTGCAACAAACAAGAGTGTTTTCTTTGTACAAATAGACTCTAATTAAAATGATTTAAGTAGGTATGTATCTCTCCTGTTATTGTGTTGATAATTTGTCATGGGCAGGGACTTTATCGAAGGGCAATAGAGCTATTGAAGGCTCCTTCATTAGAGACAGAAGGTATGCACTCATGACCGCTTCTAGATTATTATATTCTCTAGTTTTTACACTGCAAGATTGACAAGTCAGTGATTGTTTAGGTGCACAGACGAAGACAATGAGAAGAGATATAACTGCCCTTGCCAGAGGTATGGATGGAGTTCTCACTTCACATACTAAGAAGCCTTTTCATGCATTTTGTCATTCATTATTCCAGCCTTTGGATTTCTCGCTAGGTGGATATGCCGAAGTTCTTAACGTCCAGCAAAACAGGAAAGACGAAGGAGAAAGATTGAAGCGATGGGCAGAGGGTGCATGGAGAAACGGTCGTGTTTCATTAGCAGAGGCATTGGAGGTGTCTGAGACTTCCAACAAGGTTCCAGTTGTAGATGCACGGATCATCAGGGTTCTGTAGAAATATTGTGTTGAAACATGTGTGCTCGTCGTCCAGATCGTGCATGCTATGCTGCCTTGAGTTCTGTTCTACCAATAACAGCTGTTGCTTTACCTTACCATGTATGTATGTACATGTGCTTGTGTAGTTCAAAAAACTCAATAAACATGGAGTTGTTTCATTTTTATGCCCTCCTGTTCTTGCTACCAAGTTGTTATCTGTCTTATGAGGATTATGTTTTAATGTGTCCAGGAGGGAGGGTAACAATTTTGTGGAAGACAGAGGGAGGGAGGGATTCTCTTTTATTCTATTCCGATAACGTCCTGGTTATGTTAAACTGGATGCAAAGGTGTCTTTATTGTGTTGTGCTTCAATATGATCCGTCACGTCTAACGAGGCAGCGTCTAAATTGGAGATGAGTGAATTTGTGGAGGCAGATAGATAGTGTTGTCCTCGAAGCGCCATTAGATACGAAAAAGGCTTTACAGCTGAGTACACTGAGTGGTATAAATCAAGGTTGATACAACAACACAGGCGGAGGGATCACCCATTGCCTAATTCATTTTACGCGGCGCCATGCTAGCCAAAATGATCGCTTTTGGAGTGGTTTGCTGCAAAATAAAATTATTTTTTCAGACTAGTGAGTGATAGGAAAGTTATTAATTTGTCCATGGTGCTTGGGTAGACAACTGAGGCCTCATGAGTTTTGAAAAGTAAAAAATCATTATAATTTAACATTGTCCGCAATTCAATACATACTTATGCTTGGTAACTCCACAAGTTTTATCATACAATAAATATAGAAGAATGAAATAGCTTATATTTGAGTATACAAGAATGAGACACCACTGCTGTTTTTCACTGCACCCAACATGTTCGTTTGTTTGTGGATAACATACCATTAGTGTTCATTTGAAAGTTTCCAATCAGTATCGAATCTGCACAAGGGTCAAGTTTCTGTTTAAGTCGAGTCTGATCCGGATAATGATATTTCCTGATGAAATTTTCCCAAGATTTTGTATTTTATATACACTGCATACGAACTACTGTTTTAGTAGTTTACGACATCTTTTTGTTTTATGAACAAAGATAAACTATACATAACAAGAACTTGCTCAAGTCCACCTACAATGAAATGGTGCACTACGCTACATCAAGAAAGAAATATTGTATGCGGAAAGCTGTCAATAATAACTCCCTCCAAAAATCACAACTTATTCGAAGATTCTGCATAAAGGCACATATAGCAATCTTGTCTTTTGAACAAGAAACTTTAAGACATTAAATAATGCAACTTCATCATCTGCAAAGTCTAATTTTGCTCACTCAACACTTGACGAAACCATAGCTTTCACATTCATTTATTGTCTTTGTAAAAGCAGCCCTCACTGTGTTGAGCCTTCTTAAGTGGATGACATATCAAGGAACAAATTTCCTGTATGGCTTCCCATTGTCCTCATCTTGCATATGCTGCAGCAATAAACACATTTGCAGTAAGTATCACCGAAAACAATAGATAACCATACGACAGGTATGTTATGACATCAGTTTCTCATATTCAGATAAAAACCAAGTTCATTAGCCAGCATTTAGATTGATCCATCACCATCCAAGCCTCGGAGTAAAAAAAAAAATTTCATTTAATCACGCCACCATATCTTGGTCAAGAATCAAGAGGAAAAATACTAAGCATTCATCAGCCTATTGCCCACTTTCATGTCCGCATCCACAATGTATATTAACCATTATAGCATCGACATTGCAAAAGGTACTAGAGGCCAACTGAGCTGAGATCTCATTTCAAATCCCCGCTTCTCGATTAAAAGTGTATTTGGGTCATCCATTGCTAATCAATGATCACAACTAATACCTAGTAATCACATAAATAGTCAGTGTTCCCACGATTAGTAGTACACAAGTATCGACAAACCATATGCAAATAAATCCAGGTTTCTCTTTGTGAGTGTGAATCTACTAATGGTTATGACTGAATGAAAAACGCAAAATAATTCAATTTGCATATAGAGAAGTCAAACTAGGGCACAAATGAAATGGATCCCCAAATACAGACAAGTCAAACTAGGGCACAAATGGATTACAGAGAATTGAAATTGCTGGTTATCAATGGGTAGGGAAAGACTTACGAATTCTCTGACGATGCCCTTGTAAACGAGAACGGGAAGGGCGATGCCGAAGATTCCGATGAGAGCGAAGTTGCGACGAGTCCAGCGGAAATTGTGCTCCAAAGTCTCTCTAGCCGAGCCCCAATCCTCAATGAACTTGTTCTTGTTCGCCTCCATTCCTCCACCCATCTCTTCTTATTCTTCCTTCCTTCCTGCGCTGCTCTCCGATCCAACACGCCACTGAACCACTCAAGGCATGACAAAGTTTAACATAATTGCAATCGAATCCTTCAAGTTCCGCGTATATCATGTACCGTCTACCACTCGAGAGGAGGCAAACATGTATATTTGTCTCGGCTCAAACTCGACCACAGTAAACTTAAAAAATACATATTTAAGCTTAATTTATTTAATTGAGCTTGGTTTACTTCGTGATTTTTTTATTTCGAATAATGATCTTTGAAACCGGTTCAAACAACTTTTCAACGGGTTTAACATTTTCAAAAGTTCAAATAACCTAAACGAACTATTTATTTAACTAAATTACTTTTCTAACTAAAAAATGGTAAATTTATATGAAAACACTCTAATCTAGGTTCACAAATGAGTTTTACCCAAGCTACAAGTGAGTTATACACAAGCTATAAATGAGTTTTTAACGAGTTTACCAATGAACTGATACATGAATTGTTCATGAACATAAATGAAGCTCGTGTTCGGCTCGTTTATTTAACGAGCTCTAAAAATATGTTTGAATGTGATTTGTTTATTCTGAAATATGTTTGACTGATTACGTGCATGAGCGATGACCTCAAACATGAGAAATATCAATCACAACCTCGACCGTTCGGCCCCACTCCAATTGACAACAACATCTATAATCAAATTAAATATATTTCCACTATATGTCCAACAATTTTAACCTTCTTGTGCGGAAGTGAAATCGGAAGTCGCTGGAAAACTCGCCGGAGGACGCCGGAGATGATGAACCGAAAATTTAGTTACAGATATTTTCTGTTGCGGGAAAAGCTTGTCTACTGTTCATTGAACGCAGGTTTAAATACCTGAAATATTTACAACTGGTTCTACAAGTATTCCTATTTACATTGTGGTCCCTATACTGGACAGATTTACAAGAATGTATCCTAACTAATTAGGTCAACTGTTTGCAGGTTTGGTCGTGTATCATCTTCAATGTCGTCGAGCGGCAGCTGGTAATGTTCCTTAGGTTCAACACCCCCCCCCCCCCCCCCCCCCCCCCCCACCCGCAAGCTCAACGCATGTAAGAGATTGCAGACGTTGAGCTTGGAGGAGAGATGAATCAAGAGATCAGAAGGGATCCCTTTAGTAAATAAGTCGGCTGCTTGATCCTGGGTGGAAATAAATTTGGGAGAAATGAAGCCGGAGGCCACAAATTGGCGAACGAAGTGGCAATCCAGCTCAACGTGTTTAGTTCTCTCATGGAAGACCGAGTTCCGGGCAATATGTAGTGCGGCTTGATTGCCGCAGAAGAGAGAAATGGAGGACTGGGGAGGTAAATGCAAATCCTGAAGGAGGCGGTCCAGCCAAGTCAACTCGCGACAGGTATGTGCCATGGAACGATATTCCGCTTCTACCGAAGAACAAGCTATAACTGTTTGTTTCTTGGTTTTCCAGGACACAATAGACTTCCCAAGGAGAACAGCATACCCTGTGACGGACCGTCGAGTAATTGGACAAGAACCCCAGTCGGCGTCGCAATAGGCGGAAAGATGGAGTTGCTGGTCTGAAGGATAGAACAGTCCCATTGCTGGTGCACTCTTCAAGTAACGTAAAACTCTATGTGCTGCTTGTAAATGATCATCATTGGGGCTATGCATAAACTGACTAAGAGTATGAACCGAGTAGGCAAGGTCTGGTCTAGTAACTGTTAAGTGAATGAGTTGCCCAACAAATCGTCTATATGGGGTAGGGTCAGCCAGAGTAGGTGCCGTAGAAAGTGCCAATTTATGCCTAGGATCAATAGGGACAGAAAGGAGCTTGCAGCCAAGAAGTCCAGCCTCAGAAATAAGATCTAAAACATATTTTCTTTGGTTGAGGAATAGACCTGACTGAGAGCGTGCAACCTCAATCCCCAAAAAAATAGTGTAGCAGCCCCAAATCCTTGATGCTGAATCTGGTATTGATGTATTCTTTGACCTGAGTGATGAGAACCTCAGATGTGCCTGTTAGGACCACGTCGTCAACATAGACTAAAAGAACCAGGAATTCCCCATTAGACGAATAGGTGAACATGGAATAATCATTTAGGCTAGCAAGAAATCCAAATTCCAGCAAGGCTTCGCTGAATTTGCTGAACCACTACCTGGACGCTTGCTTTAGGCCATAAATGCTTTTAAGTAATCGACAAACTTTACTCTGAGCTTTGTCTGCATTATAGAACCCAGGTGGTATAGTAATAAAAACCTCCTCTTCTAGTGTTCCATGAAGAAACGCATTATTGACATCGAGTTGGTATATCGGCCAGCTTTTAGTGGTAGCTAAAGCAAGTAAAGTGCGAACTGTAGTCATCTTGACCACTGGGGCGAAAGTTTCATGATAATCCAACCCTTCCAACTGAGTTAACCCCTTTGCTACGAGTCGTGCTTTAAGGCGTTCAATAGTACCATCAGAATGCCGTTTGATTTTGTAGACCCATTGACATCCTATAGCCTTTTTACCCTGTGGTAGTTCTGAAATCTCCCAGGTTTTATTAAGTTCTAGTGCCTGCATCTCAGACTCCATAGCCTTTGTCCATTCAAGAGACTTGCTAGCTTGTGTAAAAGAGCGGAGCTCTTCATCATTTAGGATAGTTAGAGCATAATGTTGAAGAGGTTTAGAACAACCAGAGTAATCAGCATAAGCTGAGATAGGATACCTGTTATTAGAAGAATCAACATTGCCGTAAAAATAGTCTTTCAACTTTATTGGTGTGTGACGAATTCTCTCTGATTTTCTGAGAGGAGGTGCTGCAGTATGAGTTACTGACTGATGAATTTTTTTTCTTCATTATCAGGTGAAGAATCAATATTGTCGTCACTGAGATCTGGATGATAATCAAGACTAACGTCTGAATTGTCAATGTGAAACTCAGGAATGGGGTGAACTGGCATTGAAATTCCAGGTGAGGTACTCTGTGGATTTTGTTGAAAAGGGAATATATCTTCCTTGAAAATCACATCTCTATTAATCTGAACTGCATGGGAATGCAGGTTAAAAATTTTGTATCTTTTCTGACCAAAAGGATACCCCAGAAATACACACGGCGAAGCCCTAGGATGAAACTTGTCTTTGTGAGGCAAGTTGTTGGTTGCAAAGCACAAGCATCCGAAGGTGCGCAGGTGAGAAAATTATGGTTTAGTGTTGAAAATAATTTCAATTGGTGATTTCCCACTCAAAATAACAGAAGGTAATCTGTTAATAATGTAGGTAGCTGTAAGGACGCAATCTCCCCAAAAACAGTCTGTCATCGCTGCTTGAATTTTCAGTGCTCTAGCTGTTTCAAGTAAGTGTATGTGCTTCCTTTCAACGATACCATTTTGTTGTGGGCTATAAGCACAACTAGTCCGATGTAAACATCCTTGATCAGCAAAAAACTTGGTTAATTTAGAGTTTAGAAACTCTAGACCATTGTCACTGCGAAATGTCTTAATGGAAACACCAAACTGTGTCTTTACCATTTTGTAGAAATCAATAATCTGATCAGTAGCCTCACTTTTAGTCTGAATGAGAAATACCCAAGTGCATCTTGAATAATCATCGACAATGGTGAGAAAAAACCTTGCTCATGTAAGAGTTGGGACTTTATATGGACCCCATATATCTGCATGTATGAGTTGAAATATTGCTGAGCTGCTAGTATTGCTATCAGGGAACACTATCCTTGTTTGTCTGGCCTGCGGGCAAATGTCACAAATAGCAGGAAGAGTAGTGCAATGAGGAATTGGAATGTAATGTTTCAAATTGTCATTTATTTTTGAAAACGAAACATGGCCAAGCCTTTTGTGCCAAAGAGAAATGATATCTTTAGTGTCACTAATAGCTGCACACAATTTTAACTGATTATTCTTGAACTGAAACAGGTTCTGCTCCAGCTTACCAATGCAGTGGGAAATCCGTCTTGCTCGGTCCTGAACATAACAACCTTCATCAGTAAAGGTAACTTCACATTTGTTATCCAAGATTAAGTTAGCGACGCTGAGAAGGTTGAACTTGATGAGGGGTACTAGTAGGACACCAAGTAACTTAATATCCTTACTGATAACACAATCACCGCAATGGGTTACCGTTACACAGCTCCCATCCGGTATAGTAATGTCATAAGAATGCGATAAAGGTTTTATGTCTGTCAGAATTTCAACATAAGGAGTGATGTGTTCTGAGGCCCCACTATCAATGATCCATTCATTCTTATCCAATGAAATAGTTGTGAAACAAGTAATACCTGCAACATGTGCTGTCCCTGCCATATGAGTAGGCTCAGGGGTACTGCCATTTAAAAATGTTCACAGCTTATTTGCCTGCTCCTTGTTCATTTTGAGTCCATTAAGCGTGACTTGGTTGTCTTGAGCAGAATCATCAATCTGGTTATTTCCTGCAGGAATAGGGTCAGCAATAACATTATTAGCAGAAGGCCTGTTATTATTTCGAGCACCCTGGCCAGAGTTCTTTCATTTGACAGTGCATACAATACAGGTTATTCCTCTCTTCATTACTCTGATTATGGTTACTAGGTGGATTACGTGCACGATTCTGAACATTAGAGCCTTGGCGGCCAGACTCAACATTGTAACTCTTAGGAGCAGTGTACATGGCAGATGCATCCAGGTGACTCGTTCTCTGCATCCCTTGTTGTTTCTCATTTCTTCGTATAGTGTTATAGATTTCTCTAAGGCTTGGCATAGGATCAACGGCTAGAGTCTGAGATCTAATCTCGTAGTGTATCTCATTTAGACCCATTAGGAATTTCATAATCCTATCTTGGTCCTTCTTTTGCTGCATACACTTGGTAGACTTGCATCTAGCTCCTAAGTCACATAACTCCTGAAATGATAATGCATCTTCCTCAGCCCATAGTCGCAGTAGCTCATTGTAGTAATTAGCAACACTTTGTTCTCCCTGTTTTAGGTTATAAATTTCCTCTTGAATCGCAAAGACTGTTGGTCCATTCGAGCCACCAAATCTAGCCTCTAGATCCTCCCAAGCTTCTGCAGAATCATCTAGATGAACTAGTGACCCAGCTATTTCCTTAGAAACTGAGTTAGTAATCCATGAGATGACCGCACTGTTGCATTTTTCCCATCGGTCTAGTTCATTCGCATCATCAGGTCTTTTAATCCTTCCGTATATAAAACCTAGTTTCATCTTAAATCAAAGTGCTCGGATCATAGATTTTTTCCATGTTATAAAGTTCTCTGGTCCTTCTAAAACTTGTGAAACTAGCGAAACGGTGATGTTTTCATTAGAGCTAATGAATAAAGCATCCTCAGGAGGACTAACCTGTGTTGTTTGGTTTGCAGAACCAGATGCAACAGAGCCTGAAGTAGCAGCAGCGGAGGAATCCATCTTTCAGAAAAATGGAGAAACAGAAAAAAAAAAAAAAAAGAAGAAGAGAAAACTGACTGAATGAGGAAGAATCTGGACGATCAGAAGTGAGCAAGTCGACAGGATCACTGCCGCTGCTCTGATACCATGTGCGGAAGTGAAATCGGAAGTCGCCAGAAAACTCGCCAGAGGACGCCGGAGATGATGAACCGAAAATTTAGTTACAGATATTTTCTGTTGCGGGAAAAGCTTGTCTACTGTTCATTGAAGGCAGGTTTAAATACCTGAAATATTTACAACTGGTTCTACAAGTATTCCTATTTACATTGTGGTCCCTATACTGGACAGATTTACAAGAATGTATCCTAACTAATTAGGTCAACTGTTTGCAGGTTTGGTCGTGTATCATCTTCAATGTCGTCGAGCGGCAGCTGGTAATGTTCCTTTGGTTCAACACTTCTAAGTCCCGGTGAAGATTTCGTTTTGCAAATAGTATGAGAAGATCGCACTTGCTCAAACCATAGTTATACATCTTTGAGATATTCGAAGATGATGTCGTTGTGGCAAAAGAATTAAGTGTTGTATGTATTTGAAAGGGATTAGGTGCTTTTAGTCATGGTGAAATTTTTATGAAACAGATCGAGTAATTGAAGCGCCAAGAGCATATGCAGCGGTCATTTTCTCCTCCAGCAATCTGCAAGCGAATTGCTCCATTTGTGCGCAACGGTGAGTGCTTGGCGAGAAGAAATGCTGGAGGAGGAAGAAATTTTTCGAACTAATGCTCCTCGAGCACGCAGAGGAGAAATTGATGCTTGAGATTTGTAGTAATTGCTGAGAATTACTAGGGGAGGAAGAAATTGTTTGAGGGGAAAATTGATGGCCGAAAACTTTTTGGATGAATAAACCGCTGCATATGGACTGAAGAAATCAATCAAAAATTTGACTCAAGCTGATGTTATAAACAACACTTTTAGTCAATTGGCAAATTGGATACTAACTTTAGAGCCAGCTGTTCCAATTTGGCATTAAAGCTTGTTGGAAAAAGCATTTTTGCCTAAATAGGCATAAATGGAATGTTTTGGAAAGCTTAAAAAAAATAAAATAAACTTCAATAAAAAGGAAAATTGAAAAAATCGCGCAACGCCGGAGTTGAATCTGTTAAGTATATGTACTTAGTAATTTGTTTCACATCGGCTGATTAATTGAAGAAATGCTAGTATATATTGGGTTACACAATCGTGACTCATGAGCTAAGGTTTTTGAGTCATATAAGAGTGTAAACCGGAATATCTAGCCAATTTCAACATGGTATCAGAGCCGCGTCAAGTGCATGATGAGACGCCCATTTAACGGCAACGTGGGTTTACCCATAGTGAGAGTCGCGTGTTGCGCATCTACGCTGATCGGTTGTGTAGGTAAAGACTCGTATGAAGGGCAGTCGCGTTGATTGCACCTACTTACCGCTATGATGAGTTAGCGAGCTTTTGGGACATACGTCCAACTTCCCAAGTGAGGGGGAGTGTTAAGGATATGCACTTGGGAATTTGTCGCACATCGGCTGATTAATTGAAGAAATGCTAGTATATATTGGGTTACACAACTATGACTCATGAGCCAAAGTTTTTGAGTCATATAGGAATGTAAATCGGAATATCTTGTCAATTTCAACAGAATCCCAAATTTATGAGAGTAAGAGTTTATTTTTTCGAACTGATACTGAACTGATATGAATTCAAAATGAAACTGAAACTTGTTTAAATAAAATTAACATTCAAAAAAAATATATATATATATACGTGTTTACATTTGTAATTCATATACAATGTTACTTTCACCCATGATGATAAAATTCTTGGAATTTATGAAAAAAATGAATTACCGAACATTCATCTATACGAACCACCTTTAAAAGGCATTTCGTGTCTTATAAATACATGGAAGGCAATCAAAATCATGCCTCAAGTGTTAGATATGCAACTGCGGATTCTAATGAGTTGGTCTAAGATTGCAGATTCTAACTTATTTGATACATATGGAAAGAAGCAAATAAATCAAGTGCGCGACATGACAACGCTTCAAAACTACAACAAATTTCAGATAATATAGTAGAACTTGACATGGATGAAGATGATGAAATGTAATTAAAATTTACATTGTTTTAGACTATTCTAATTTTATAATATTTATAATTTATATATTGTAGTTATACGTTACTTAATTCCCATAAATATTTTTATTATTAATAATTGCAGTATTTAAATTTTAAGTAGTTAAAAATAATCGAAGTAATTAAAAATAAAAAGAACACACTAAACTAAACCAATTGAACTCTTATTTGTAAATGTCTCTTTTTGACGTATAAGAATGAATATATATTAATATCAATATTCCTCGTAAAACTCGTGCCAATAAGAATCAAAATGCATAAACAACAATCCGAATAAGGCAAAGGCATATTCTAAGGCTTAAGCAGCTTCCTTTTTCTTTCCACGCTCCTCCGTCTCTAACCCTCCATTAGGGTTTTCCCCTCTCCCTCCGGAACCAAAAATCTGCACATACCCACATAACCCAAAAGATCTCAACTGTACTTCGGATACGGCAGCAGAATATGCAAATGGAAGCTCGAGTCAAAGGGGTTTTGGTCGAAGGAAAGCAGATGGGTTTAAACGTCAATTCCGCTCATGTCGAGGGCGGCGCCAGGAACTTCCTGCAGCACCAGCCGAAGCCACAGCAGCAGAAGCAGGCCCAGATTGGTACGGTGAATCAGCTTCTTGCCGGTGGAATTGCCGGTGCGTTTAGCAAGACCTGTACTGCGCCACTGGCTCGGTTGACTATTCTCTTTCAGGTTCGTGATTGTATTCCAGTTTGGAGATTTTGGGATTTTTTATGAGGAAACTGATTTTACGTGTTTCAATTGGTATCTTGGCTCTTTGAGATTTAAAAATGAGTGCTTTGGTGAATTCTGATGTTTCTGGTTCAGGTTGATTATATCCTTAATCTCATTCTGGAATTGCATTAGATGCTTGGTCGATTGATCATGACATATGATGGTTCTGTTGATCCTCAGAAATTAATTATGAATAACTATTTTTCAGTTGTATTTATAAGGTGCAAATTTTATTCTCCGAAAGGAAAAATAAGGTTTGTTGATTTGTAGTTGCCGAAGCTCAAGCGATTTTGTGGTTTTGATTCTTCTTTTTTCTTACACTGTAATTCACTGATGTAGTATGCCCTTCCACAGGTTCAAGGTATGCACTCTGAAGGTTCTACACTGCAAAAAGCTTGTATATGGCGTGAAGCATCTCGAATCATTCATGAAGAAGGGTTTAAATCATTTTGGAAAGGAAATTTAGTTACTATTGCTCATCGACTCCCTTATACTGCTGTCAACTTTTATGCATACGAACGCTACAAAAATGTAAGTTCACAAAATAAATTTCAGTTAACTTAATTTGATGTGTTGTCACCATGGTGTTTTGCTTATCTCACTTGCTACTTACTGGTTGCAGTTTCTCCAATCAATTACCTCATTGGAAAACCGTAAAGGAAGCACAGCTGCAAACATGTCTGTGCATTTCGTAGGTGGTGGGTTGGCTGGAATTACAGCTGCTACTGCCACATATCCACTGGATCTGATCAGGACGCGACTTGCAGCTCAGGTAATACCATACTATTTCTTAATTCTTGGAGCATCCATTGTGTGATTTTTTGGGACTTCATTTTGGTCAAATAAATAGCTAGTTAACATGATATCCATGTGTAAGCTATAAATTGATGGTGAAAACCTTGGGGTAAATGCATTTCATTATTAAGAAAAAAATGTTTTGCCTTTTAAATTTCTATCTTGAATAAAAAGTTAGAGACTACATTTTCCTCCCCACTGGTATTATCATAGCGGCATAGCTCTCGTCCGTGCTTAATTGGAAGCTTTCGGTGGCTCAAACATGTTCTCTGATGAGGAATTTAGAATTTTTCCATAATTTCATACTGATTAAACCTTTTTTTCATTTTACAGAGAAATGTAATTTACTACAAGGGTATCACTCATGCGTTCCAGACTATTTGCAAAGAAGAAGGCATTTTCGGCTTATATAAAGGACTTGGAGCAACTTTGCTGGTAAACAAATTTTATTATATGTAAAATTACTATGGATAAGTTCACATTGGAGATTCCCTTCTAATTTATAGGGTGTTGGTCCAAGTATAGCAATAAGCTTTTCTGTCTACGAGACATTAAGATCCACATGGCTTGCTCACAGGTAATATGTCTGATTTACGATGTATAGTCAAGTAACACGATGGTTACTAAAATAGTTAATAACTAACTTTGTGGTCTTGACTCTAGGCCAAATGACTCCACTGTTATGGTCAGCCTTGCTTGTGGTAGTCTTTCAGGAATTGCATCATCAACAGGTCAGTGTTGTGTCACTGTTATCTTGTCTGATACTTGAAGTTTCCTGCCAAACCACTGTGTTTTCATCTTTGTTTGGCTGTTGTCAAACCATATGATGCCCAATTTATTTGAAGCGTTTCTTTCTTTTGCTTTGAAGAGAAGTACGTGTACTCGTCCGTTTGTGTTTCTCTCTTGCTCCTAAGTAGTAGTTATAGTTATCGTAGCCAGCTCATCTTGTATATCGTTTGATACCTTTCTTTTGACAATTTATGATATTTTTACTAAAAAGTGGTTTTCTCATGGTATTTTTTTGTACCTTGTCTCCATTCTTTCTATCTGGCATTGTGGTGATGTTCTCTTTTCTCTTGTTTACCCGGCTTCCTCTTTTTTCCCAGCTACCTTCCCTCTAGATCTGGTAAGGCGGAGGATGCAACTGGAAGGGGCATGTGGGCGTGCCAGAGTATACAAAAGCGGGTTATTTGGCACATTTGCACAAATAGTCCGACGTGAGGGCCTGCATGGTATGTATAGAGGAATCCTGCCAGAGTATTACAAAGTAGTACCGGGTGTAGGCATTGTCTTCATGACCTATGAAACCCTGAAGATGCTTCTAGCAAACATGTCGACTAGTTATTAGGTGTCTGTGGATCCCTATCCAACCGTACCGTATTAGTATACCTGAGTAGGACTTTGTTAACCTTGAGAGAGTGAGCAAATGATTGGTTAGGGAAGAGTAGACTAGCTTTCGAAAGTTGTATCCCCGATCAGGTCGTAAATTTTGCCTCTGTATCTGCAGTTAAATCATACTGGCTCGTGTATAGGCTAGTGAGTGATACAAAAGTGAGTTATACCTCATGTTACAAGTGATATGACAGAGTTGTTCAATGAATAGAATTTTGCATTGAAGTTTGTTTCCTTCCTTATGCTGAAGTTGCTGGAAGGAAGGTCAAAAGGTGTTGTGGAAATCAAAATGAGTATCACCTGATCACGCACGGCCGTCAACAGTGGCAGAGCATGATGTTCATAGCCCACTCATCTAATGGGGTCATCACAAAAAAGGGACACATAAATCTTTTCGGTTACCTGCTTAACCTAACATTGGATGAAATGAGCAGCTGACCGATGTGTATGTGATTTTTTTTTAATGTGAAATGGAACTTCCTCCTCCTATTCTAATTTCCAACTTTAAAGTTGACCGATGTATAGATAGATAGCCTCATAATAAGTTGTCCGGACAGTTGGGAAGAAAGATATGACTAATAAAAAATATAGTATTTAAATAAAAAATTAGGGAAAAGGAGAGGGGCCCGGAATCCCTAGATCCGCCAGTGGGCATATGTGTCTGGTTTATCATCAACAATCATGTTTTTAACTCGAATGAGTACCAATGTACATGGTTATTGTACTCAATTAACATACTTGTCATAGTCCACCAACCTATTATCATTTCATCGCTTTAAAGAGTTGAATAATACAATTCGAGTGGGTACCAATGCACATGATTGCTGTCTTCAATCAAAATACTTGTCATAGTGCTCCAATGAATTGTCAGTTTATTGCTTTAAACAGATGAAGTTTTCAACTCGAGATGAATTTTGTGAATAATTTCGTGGCTCATGCTGAGAATTTTGAACTTCAACTTCAAGAAAACTTTATTTTCTAAAACGTTTTGCTTTTTTTTCTTAATTAGGATTATTATAATCTATAATTATGGTGATCTTTTATAAAAAGAAATGAAAATTAGAGATAATTAAAATAAATCAGGGAGACGATAATTTTGTGTGTGTTCAAAACATATTAAAATGGGTCTCAATTTTTACAAAATTTTGTTTAATATTTTTTCATTTATGCCTTTTTTAAGTTTTTAATCTCTTAAACTATAAACAGCCAATCAAAATCTGACACATGATCGGCCTTCTTTTCGGCCAATGCCACATGTTAGAATATAGTTCAACAATTTGGTTGTAAGATCAATTGTAAGAACAAAAAAGATAGGAACGATTTTGTCTCGTTCTTTATTAAGAGAATAAAATTTAAGATTGTCTCTGTTTCTTTTATTCGATCATCGCTAAGGATGCCTTTAACATTAACAGCCACGGACAAAAAAATAAATGTTTTAAAACATATAGTGGAATTAAAGACACCAAGATTCTTATATGTAATTTTGATTCTTACTTGAGTACTTATGAAATTAAGAAATTTTTTTTAAAATGCCCTAATTCCCAATTCAAATATTCCAAATGCCCCAGTTTTTAAAAAAGTTTCTCAAATGCCCTACTTCTTATTGTTTCCGGGCATACAAAATCCGGATTCCATGAAACATCGACAAATCCGGTCTCTGAAAAACCGTAACCATTGGAAAACATAACAATCCGGTTGTTTAAAACCCGGATTGGTTAGAAAACCAACCAGTTGGAACAAAAATCGTTTGATTATCCTACGTGTCGGTCCGGTCTGCATCCCAGTCAGCAGTTTAATTAATCCGATTTTTGAAAAATCAGATCCATTAATTATCTATTAATCGTACTCGGAAATAATTAGAAAATAGTTGAATCCGGTTTTACATAAACCGGATTCAAATATTTTTCTTCCTGACCCAATTCAATCATTTTTTGCACAGCCTGTCTGTTGACATGACCAGATTCGGTGCGAAATAATGGAATCCGGGTTTACATTACCGGATTCAGTAAGTTTATGTGGACAAGATTATATGAGTATTTTTCTGTTGATCCGATTTACATAATTCAAAAATAATTGAATCCGGTTTACGTAAAACCGGATTCAATTATTTTTTTGCGGTTCTGACATGTTTCAATTATTTTTTTCAGAGCCTGTCCGTTGAAAAGTGTGAAAAAAAAATGGAATCCGGTTTGTGAAAAACCGGATTCATGTGATTATAAATTCCAATCTTCCTCCGGCTTCTCTCCTTCATCACGCCATACAGTGTTCCCCGCATCGTCAAACACAACTAATCCCTATATGGAAGCGAAGAATTCAGCAGTAAGGGTTGGTCTTATTAATGATTTTATTTGTAATAGTTTATATCGATTGATGCCGCATTTGTTGTGTATCTTATATATACAGGGATGGAAAAAATATTGATTCAGACCCGATGGTCATGTCGACTTTAGAGACGCTTGATATGCCAGTGATGGATGAGTATGATCGGGATGAGATGGAACATCTCGAAGAACTTAAGAACGAGGGTGTATTCCAGCATTCAGTGCCTGAACCTAAAAATGTATGGGATATTCCTGCATTTAGTGATATTTCCTCATGGGATGCAAATGAACCAGCTGATGAGTTTCTGGGCAGGAACTTTGGTTCTATTGGTGTTTGATCAATTTTTAGCGGGAAAGCAGATGCAATCTACGCGGTGCAAAAGTATTCACTGTTGCATCGTGTCGAGTATCACACGAAGGAGTCAGACACACGGCTTTTGGTTCTCCATTATCGGGAAGGGGAGGTCGGATGCCCATGGCGTATACGAATTATGAAGAAGAAGAATGCATCGTACTGGGAGGTGAGAAAGTACAGAGGCGACCATACATGCAACAGTGATTTCATAGCTAAAGAAAATGTCCATTTGACGAGACATTTTATTGCAATGGAATGGACATTGAGGACATAATAAGCGAGAGATTAAGATTATCCCCGTCAGAAATACGAGCGAAGATATTTAAGGATTACAGATATGAATTGAAGGCATGGCAGGCGAAGCAGCAAGCGTTGATTAACGTATTTGGAGATTGGGACGATTCTTTTGGAAAATTACCTAGATTTATGCTGGCGTTGAAGGAGTCGAACCCTGGCACAGTTATCAGATGGAATCGCACAAGAATTGAAGATAACATGTGCATGGTAATTAATCGTGTATTTTGGTCATTTGAACCATGTATTCAAGCATTTCGGCACTGTCGTCCCGTTATATGCATCGATGGTACACATCTTTATGGGAAGTATGATGGGAAGTTACTCGTCGCCGTTGGACTCGACGCCAACAACCATTTACTTCCTATTGCATTTGCTATCGTTGAAAGCGAGAACATCTCAAGCTGGAGTTGGTTTATGCGGTGCATCCGTGAGGGTGTCATTGATCGGGATGGCCTATGCATAATATCAGATAGGCATAACGGTATTATTCGTGCAATGGAAGAGCCGGAATGGAAAGAACTCCGTGCGCACCACCGTGTGTGTATCAGACATCTTCAGAGCAACTTTAATGTGAAGGTAAAGGATTCTAGTCTGAAAAAGAAAATATACTCTCGTAGTTCTAGTGACCAGTCCACTCGCATCTTCCTCTGGAGGCCAAATTGCCGAATGACTCGCGATGGATGCAACCACTCTACAATAATGAAGCATAGAAGTGGCACCTCAGCTAACCATGACATTTGTCCACCCACACACAATGGGTTCAACAGATGGAATTCGTCTTGATCGTAAGGCACCCATACAAAATCAGAATGGCCTAGTCGATCAAGCTGATCTCGGTAAAAAAGTAACGATCCGTGTGGTGTCATTACATAAGATTTCGGCCCGTACCATTTTTTTGCAACAAAGTTCATAATTAATTAGCACAAAATTTAGTAATATAGTAAATGATTCGTATTAATTAACGTAAAATAACTTACGTGTATGACCATCCTCCCCTCATGAGCGGCTCAATTTGGGCTTCGGCTGGCTCCTGAATTCTAGCAACTGAAATCGGTCGTCCGATCGTCAATCGTTCCCAGATCCAAAGTTGCAGCAGAATGATACACCCACCCATCTGCTTGTTTCCCTCCTGGGCCGCATTACACATCTGCCTGTACAAATAGGCAAGCACAGCGCTTCCCCAAGAATAAGAACTGACTCCATCCAAGTCCCCCAGCAGTGGTAGATAATGTAGCGGTACCCTGTCTTCACACAAATCTGGCATCAACGCCGATCCCAGCATGCACAGGATGTATGCTCTAGCATGACGCTGTAGAACTTGATCATCAGCGTCGTCCGGTACCACTCTCATGTTATTCAGGAACCACTTACGGCGAGCCAAAGTTGGGGACCGAGGACAGTCCGGATATGCCCCAAGCAGTCGTATGCATACTGATTCCCAATTATGGTCCTCCTTACCTGTAACGGCTTCTCCCTCGATCGGCAAGCCGGTAAGTAGACCAACGTCCTGAAGAATGACTGTGCACTCTCTCGTCTTCAGGTGGAACGTATGTGTCTCTTGCCTCCACCTTTCCACCAATGCAGTAAGCAGTGCCCAATCTGCTTCCAAATTTTGCACCTGCGTCCAAGTGTAAAAATCGGCTCTCACTATGTAGGGCAAACAATCCTGGGATCCATAACCCACGTCCTACGATGAACCATTTTTATAGATTTCCCAGTCTGCAAGACAAAATACAACCGGATACAAGTTAAGATATTCTGAGTTCAAAATGTTAGATAGAGATAGAGTAATGATCATCTAACCGGATCTTCCCACACATCTTCCGATCGGTGTGTACGCTGTTGTGTCAAGATAGACCGATTAATTGGTCCAGGCGTCACAATATCATCCAAATCCATCTGTATCATTAAATAAGTTGTTAACGGACACATGTAATATGTTACAACTTTTTCCTACATTCTATCGCACTTCTATCTCCCAATTGAAAGCACAGTATTAGAGCATAATATATACACTGACAAAAAATAATCCGTTGTATTTTTTTTTTATAAATTGTCAACTGTAAGACAATACTGAAATAAGACTTCTTTCATGTATCTAAACAATTCTTTATGTATTTTGTTAGTTTGGCATCTTGTGAGGAGCTTGGCAGGCAAACTAAGGGAAACTCAATATCAACCTTATCGACTTACAAAATAAAACAAGGTAATCAATTATAACTTGTCCTTTGTTATTTTTCTTGTTTTCGTCCGTTCTGCACATTTACTTATTTACTACATCTCTTAACAGCATCAAAGCATCCATGTTTCTTACAACAAATATGTAAAGTAAAAACTCCTATATGTGCAGAGACCATCTACGCTGATTTCAGTTTGAATTCCATATAGGAAGTCGTTTTCAACATCAAAATTGACCCTTTTCTGCATATAGGTAGTCATTGCAAGGGTAGGGAGTTGAGTCGAAACAAGGCATTTCATTTGTCGTAGAGACTGAAATCGAAGGCAATGGAAATCCAAAAATCAGAAACCGTAACCCCAAATCCTTCTTCCCGATCCGCTGCGGACCATACATGCTTTTGTCCAAAAATCTAAACCCTAACCCCCAAATCCAACTTATACAACAACAAAGCACAAACTTCAATCAACAACTCACCTCGAATTCGCTTTCAATTCTTCCTCCCATGGCGTCCTGCTTCGGTGTGGCGTCTCCTGGGGTGCGGCGGCGACAGAAAATCGGAGGAGGCGAGCGGATCGGGAGGAAGAAAAGACTTGGCAGAATTATATTCTGCACGAATCCGGTTCTTAAAAAACCGGATTCATTATAAAATCCGGTTGTTAAAAAACCGGATTGCTTAAGTTGCTGACTGAGATGCTGACTGGACCGACACGTAGGATAATCAAACGATTTCAGTTCGAACTGGTTGGTTTTCTAACCAATCCGGGGTTTTAGAGATCGGAATGTTATATTTTCCAATGATTCCGGTTTTTTAGAAACTGGATTTGTCGATTTTCATTGAATCTGAATTTTTAAAATTCCGATTCAATAATAAGTAGAGCATTTGAGAAACTTTTTAAAAAAGCGGAGCATTTGGGACATTTGGTTTAAGAATTAGGGCATTTCTAAATTTTTGTGTGAAGTTAACTGCATTTCTTATAATTGTTATTTATTTATTTATTCGACGATCAAACATTTTCGTTCCACAAAAAAATTATTCAATTTTCTGACTTTTCCATCTACAGAAATCTATCTCTCTCTCTCTTTTCTCCCTTCGACTCATCGCATCGGCTCGTTCCATTTCTGCTACTTCTCTTCGACACGATCCTGAATTTTCTCAAAGAATTGGATTCAGTTGCTGTCTGTCTAGGGACTAGGGTTTCCGCGGACCTGAAAAGGCAATGGATTGGGGCAACGTTACGGCTGAGGATTTGATCGACGCACTCCGGGAAGTCGACTGGTCATCTCCGCCGCGTCCGCTCTCCGAATTCTTCTCCAGATTCACCGTTCCCAGATCCTACTCCAAATGGAACAGCCGCCTCAAGTGCAATCTCTACTAGTATGTTTTCATCCATCTCGTTAATTTAGTAACTCAGCTCTCGAATATGTATGTGTTTGCTTCGAATATGTATCCGATCTCATTGAGTTTTCTTGGAAGTGAGAGGTTGGTTAGGTAGAAGAGTTTCAGAATTTGCATATGGTGCTTCCTGTGACTAATAATTGCATTGGTGGTAATTATGTAGTATTATCAAGCGCACTCCTGTAATTTGGTTCGATGTGCATATATAAGTTTTATTTGTGGGGTTGTTTAGAGTAACTCAGCTATCATTGTATTACATTTATCATTTCTGATTTATTTCAAATCCTCCCGAGGTTGTTATTGTGTCTTGATTTTATGTTTGTTTGTCTGAGCTAACTATGTTGCTAGACACTTTTCGAGCTCTATGTATTCATTGTTTCTGTTTTGAATGTCTTGCAGTTACCGGACCAACTACTTCCTGTTGATTATCTTTGTCATTGGTAAGTGAGAATACACAATTTTCATTACCAACTCAATTCTGCAGTCAATTACAATGTGCCTTTATTAAATTTTATGGTTAGGGGACATATTTCTGATGTGTGGTGTTGGTTTTAGGCCTGGGTTTTCTCCGGAGACCTCTTTCAATAGTGGCTGCTGCTTTGACTGCACTAAGTATTGCATTTCTGAACGACAGGTGATTGTGTTACGAGTTCACAGATAAACCAGATAATGACTGGTGATTGTGTAATCTATTATTTGACTTGTAGATAGTGTACGTGAAAATTTTATATTAATGTTTACTTTTGTCTGATAACTAAACTAGTGTTTAAAAAGAACATTTCATTTTGTTTAGATTGCATTGTGAAGACACTTATATTTGCATAAAATGAAGAAATAGTCATGGGATTACTTTCTATAGTTTTGTTGGCTGGGCGGCCAAGTTGGCCCATTTTCTTTTGTTTTGGTATGATTAAATGCAGCACCACATGATATATGTCCCAAATAGTACTGTGATTGAGTTTCTATTGGTTCCTCTCGCATAATCACCTCAAAGTTCGTAAACTTAGGCCCCGTAATCAGTTGTTTTAGAAAAAAATCCATTTTTACCAAGTATTGGAGCTACAGCTTTGCAGGTACATTTAGTGAAAAAGTGACAAGAACAGTGAGGCAGTTTTCCCCACATTTGGCAGCAAAGATGAGACCTCCTCTTACGTAAGTGTATTTAGTGTGTTTGCAGCTTTTCCTTTTAGGCATCTAACCTTCTCTACTTTTTGTAGACCTGTTATCCGCGGGCGTCCTTCGTCGAAAAGAGCAATCCATATATGTGGGAGGCCTCGCTGGGTATTTGTTTTGGCGTTTACCATTGGTAATGAATTATTTTACACTATCATAGTTTGTGTAAATACTCCGCTTTTCATTATTTATCAGTCCTTCATGTCAAGATGGTTTACATTATGGATCTTTTTTATCTGCAGCGAGCTTCATCCTCTGGTTTGTTTCCTGTGGTCTTTTATCCGTGCTGTGGGCATTTACCATCGGCATTCTTAGTATGTTGGAACCATCTTGCAGTCCATATAATTGACTTTAGAGTCAAATATTTGATCTCACTTCTTTTTATTTTCTATATCAGCCACAGTTCTTCATGCAAGCTTTAGAACTCCCAATCTGAAGGCTCGTCTCAACACGTTCCGTGAAGAGTTTCGTGCAGTTTGGCGGAATTACAGTGAGCTGTAGTTCTTCAGTTGGTATGCATAAAAACTCCTGAACCCTAACTTGTGAACCAATTTTCAAAATAGTTGTATTATTACCGTCTATGTAGTTTATCCCTTTATTTCGTGTTCTTATGCCCGACTCTTTGTTAGCTTTTATTTCCTCTACATCACTGAAATGTTCTTGACATTCAGCTATCTGAATGGTGGCTTCAATTTGTGTGAGTAGGTAGGACTGCAGCGGCATTGTGTGGGGGATGTGGATAGCAGCTGGCAATGGTCATTTAGTGACAAAGCTGCTCTGAAATGGATTCTGATGCTGAATAATATGCCAATCATCACTGTACAAGATTCATTGGCTTGTAAATCATCTAGATCTTCCAGTGGTATAAAACTAAATGTTCCATTCGTTTAATGCACTTGTATGAAACTGCAGATTTACATAGATTCATGGATTTAAAACGATGTTGCTGTCGTTAGTTATATAGAGTTGGCAACTTAACACTATGCTGACTTCATGTTGATTCAAGGATACAAGAAAACCTAGGCTTTTGTTTTCTAATATTTAACCTACTGAAAGTCCTTCCCTTGATTCGGAAGTTCAACTCCAATTAGGAGGCGATGGGGAGCCTGAATTTTGGTTCATACAGTTGAAAATTGAAAGTTGCTTTTTTGTAGTGTTCGCAATAATAAGCCATGCTGCAACCACAGCATTTGAAAATTTATAATTTTTTTTTAAAAAAAACAAATAAGAAGGTATGCATGACAAACTCGTAAAGAGCTCCAAGGGAAGCAATCACAACTCCTTCTCACAAACTAATTACAATGTTGAAACTCAACCTTTTGTTCATGAAGTTTGTGAAATTGTATTTGCTGCTAACCGCTTCAGATATGGGCACTATCTAGGAGAAGGAGATGCTTTTTAACGTATAAACACAAGTGCAACAATTAAATTTTGCAATTCAAAATTTATGTGACTATTAATCATCCGACAGCTTTTGGCGAGAGGGTTCAAAACATTTTAAGCTCACCAGGACATCCCTTGAACACAGATTTAGGGGCCTGAGTCCCATCTTTGAGATGAAAGGTATGCGCATACTTCACTTAGCTCATTCTGTGCCGAAGCTGCGGTCTCCAGCATCTCCCAAACCAGGAATGATCCACCTAAAAGCCACCAACAAAAGTATGGTAGGGAACTTTCAGTTTAGTCTACCGGAACTCAAACGTTCCTAAGTTGATAAAATGTGAATAAACACTGCTACCCTTTATCATTGAGAGTCGGATCTATCATCCCAGTGTATACATGAAGCCTGGATATATTGAAACAAACATCTGTCAATCAAACCAGAAGAATTTGGAGTTTCGGCATTGTTACAGAATCCTATCAAGTAATTCCATTACCCGGGGAAATTATCATTAAGTTTTTGCAAAGCTGGAGGGCAGGCCAGAGCACTGATCTGTCATGCATATAAATTAGTCAAGTACTGATATGTATTTGTCATGGTTAATTACTAATCATGTTAAAGGCAGAGATTGGAATCATCATCAGCTGTCATGCTAGCAAGTTGAAGATAACATATTTTCTCTCTGAGTAACATATACCAATCCAATTCACCTAGCCACCCAAACTCACATAAATCAAGTGATTTGTTAAGTTCTCACCACTTTAATCTGCTTGTTTGTCAGTCCACGTTCTTTCAAAAGGTTAAGGGCAGCAATCATAGTATTACCTGATTTAAGAGAGTAGTACGACTGAGATTTTATCCCCCGCTTGGCATAAATGGTTACAAAATCATACTTTAAAAAATATTGAAAGGTATAAGTTATAACAAACCTGTTGCGAGCATAGGATCCACAACAAAAGCTTTCGAGCCTTCAGAAAATGCTTCGGGAAGCCTGCACAGCGCACACAGTTTAACAGGTTAAATTGGTATCAAAAGGAAAGCTGTGTGATAAAGAAATCACCATTTTCCAGAAAATGGCATGGCCACCAATATGAATGAGAATCTTACTTGTTCAAGTATATAGTTGTTTCTAGTGTCTCCTCATCTCTACTTGCTCCTGATATAAATTATACCGCATTACATTATTAACAACACCTATGGATTAACTATCCAATAAACCAAATGGTTTTTTGCCAGCAAAAATTAAAAGGATCACTGCCGGCAGATAGTTGCAAGGTTCAACAGTCAGCCAACAAGATGTGTTACAACTTCATATTGCCCAATTACTGATGTATGGTAAAAAGAATACATTTTTTTTATCTGGACACACTTCTAACAAAACCCTAACGTAAAAAAGTTACTTGGGTTACCCAGATGATATGTTTTAGTAGCTGGAAGGATGGATGATGCATATTCAGCTAGGGCAAGACCAGCTCTTAGAATAGGAATGACCTGCAGACCAGTAAAACCTAAATCACAAAGTAATAAAAGGAAAAAAAAAGTATTTTTCACAACACCATTATCAACATCAGTGGCATATGCAATAGAAACAATCCTCTTTACTAACCGCTACTGGCTCCCTTGGGTCAACGAATTCAACATTGGCAACCCCCAGGGGTGACTGAATTTCCCCTGAGATCGTCGGCTGAGACAAATATTTGCACAATATTACATAATGAAATTATCAAAGCTAACTACTATATGAAAGTAGAAACTTGACGATATTTGAGAACTTTGTCAGAAAGAGGAGCTTTCAATACTTACTAGCCAATCCCTGGAAGCTTCATATATAAGCAGCCTCCCTAGTTCAGCCATTGCATTTTCTACAAGGAGCAGCTCAGTAATTATCAAAATTAGCCACAATATCGCTTTCATACATTAAGTTACCTCCTCATCTCCGCTTTATGATAGTGTAACAGAAGAACAAATACTAAAATCCTAGCTAATTATGGTGTGGTGTAGTAGCATTATTTAGCATTCAACATAAATTGACTGTTGATGCTTGAAACTACATCCAAACACAACTCATCTGCCACTGGAAACAAATTCACAATCACAGAGGCTGATGAATATGAAAAAAAAAAAAAAAAACTGGGGTTAACTTTATTAAAATCCAGTTCAAATTTATTTCCAAGATAAAATCTATCCAAAACCAGCTTAGATTATCGGTTAAACCATTTTGATTTATTATTAGTGCAAGGAAAGCCGACTTACTGAAAACGGGACAAGGAGTCAACTCATTCCTCAAGACTGATATCCAATGTTTGATTAAAGGATGTGGAGGCACAAACACCTGAAAACTCGAGAATATTAACTTACTACTAAACCACAGCCAACCTTCATTTGAAATCGCATGCCATTCACACAAGAGAAGAAAGAATGATTGTCCACATATCAAAAGTTAACATTATCATAATCCACTCAACCAAGCACTATCATAGTTCTAAACAAATGCCTGATCAGGACTGCATCAATCCCATACACTCCTAATCCAAATTAACCTCTAACAATCAATCAACATCAAAAACGGCATTGTGTCTGCGACTGCCGAAATTCTCATCGGATCATCACTGGCTAAAAGTTTTCACAACCAAACAGCAAAACGCATGGAGAAATTGAGAGCTCAACTCACAAGCATTCTGTTATCGGAGACCGGCTTCTGCTCCATCTTCGTCTGGGACCTCACCGCGACGAGATGACCACGTTTCCGGCTGCAATTGTTCAAATTCTGAGACGCAACATCAGGTTGTCGCCGACTTCGGACGGGAAAATGCGATTCGGATTTTACCTGGATGCAGCGGACTTTCGGACTGGGAGAAGAAGAAGAAGAAGAAGAAGATGGGTTGAACGTGCGGAGGTGGATTTGGGGTGAAAGTGAATTTATTAGGGTAGGAGAGTGAGGAGCTGAGCCAATGTGGAAAGCCATTGTTACCATTTCTGAGGCCAACTGATTTTCTCCGATACGGTTTGGGGAAATGTCAGCCAATGGCGATGTGACACCTGGACAGCCTGTAATCGAAGCCCATTTGGCCGGGTCATATGAGCTCTTCATTTAAATTTTTATAGGGTGAACAATTACCGAAATAAGAGCATCCACAGCGGTGGACAAGTCTAGTTTTGGAATGCGTAAAATCTTTTTATGTCCAATGAAAATTGGTATCTTATTCGTTGGAAGCAAAAATATAAAAGTGTCCATGGCCACTATGGTGTCCATGACCATTTGTTAACTTTAGTTATTATTTTATTATTATTGTTATTGATGTCTCATTTTATGTGCATCCACACCTTATCATCTCCAATTATTCATCAATAAAATATCAATAGTATAACGTTAACATTTGTAACGGTAATATACTAACGGTAATAATTTTGGTTCTATATATACATGATCCTCAAACCTTGTTATTCATCATACCCTATCATTTTACAATACTTTCTCTCAAAAGATGAATCCAAATAATCCCCCTCCTCCAAATTCTCAAAATCCTAACCCTCAATTTCCACATCCATATCCTAATTCTTATTTTTCAAACTCACAAAGTTTTAATTTTAATTCTCAAATCCCAAATTCTCAATATCAATTTCCACATTCTCAGAGTTCTGAATTTCCATTTCCATATCCTCAAAATTCTCCATATCAATTTTCATTTCCTCCATTTTCAAATTCACAATTTGAAATCCAACAACCACTTACCGGTATGGAAAATTCTCCAAATTCACAAGTGCCCGCTTTTAGTAACCCAAATTTTATTGATTTAAACTATGATTTTGAGGAAAATGAAGATGTACGAGAAGTTACTGGTCAGTGGAAGTGGGTTGAAGAACTCTTTATAAGTGCATGGTTGAATGTGTCAATTGATCCACTGGTCGGTACCGGTCAAAAAGCCTAAGCATTTTGGGACCGAGTTCAGCAATATTGTGAAGAAGATAATCCCGGTGTCATCAAAAGAGGAGCTGCGGCTATGAGATAAAGGTGGCAACGAATAAATGAAGGCGCTCAGAAATTTGGATCTTGTTATGAAGCGGCTCAAAATACAATCGGGAGCGGTTCAAACTTGGATACATAAATGAGAGAGCTCATCAACTTCATTTTGCTAAATACAAAAAGAAGTCTAACTTTCACTGTCATTGGCTTGAGCTTCGTAGGCAACCCAAGTGGAGAAAGACGAATGCTGATGACGTACAACGTCTATTATAGATGGGCGAGGCTCGTGGATTTCCAGATATGATGGGCAGTATTGATTGCATGCACTGGCAATGGAAAAATTGTCCCAAAGCATGGAAGGGAATGTTCATGAGTGGTCACAAAGGAGTTGCAACAATTTTACTGGAAGCGGTTGCTTCATTTGCTCTATGGATATGGCATGCCTTTTTTGGAGTTGTTGGTTCAAATAATGACATAAATGTGTTAGATCGGTCACCCGTTTTTGATGAATTGTTACAAGGTCGTGCTCCAGAGGTAAATTATACTATTAACGGAAATAATTATAATATGGGCTATTACTTAACAGATGGAATATATCCTGAATGGGCAACATTTGTTAAAACGATACCACGTCCGCAAGGTGAGAAAAAAAATTATTTTCAAAATATTAAGAAAGTCAGCGAAAAGACGTTGAACGAGCATTTGGTGTGTTGCAATCCCGTTTCGCAATTATACGCGGTCCTTCGCGTTTTTGGGACAAAGCAGATCTTGGGAGAATTATGAGATCATGTATCATCATATATAATATGGTTGTTAAGACGAGAGGGACACATATGCCACTCAATTTGGTCCCTTACCAACTTATGATGATGTTACAAATGGGTTAACACAACCAAATTTAGGTGAAGAACTTTTTGTCCCGTAAGAAGCGTATATTCAAAATACGATATAGATGCGTGATAAACGGACACATCGTCAGCTACAAAATGACTTGGTTGAGCATATTTCGTAGTTTCACGACAACCGTTAATTTGGTTATATTGTAATGTTTTAAATTTATGCTTTCTCGTGTGAAGTTTTTTATATAATGTTTTCCCTTGAGTTTTTTTCAATAATATGATGCATTTTCAATAATGTAATTTAAATTTTAAACAAAAATTAACCATTTTTATTTGAATATTACAATTTTTACGTTATTAAGTTAAATTAAAATTGGAATATTACACATTTTTTTACTATAAATACAATATAACAAAAATAAAATGAGGTCCTACAAAATGTGGCAAATGGGCTTCATCATTCGAGGAGCTTGTCCATTTTCTTGTAATAGACACTTAATGCTTATGTGACATCAAATGGATCCCAAAAGAAGTATCAAATATCCACAACCATTTTGGATGCTCTAAGATGCTGGACTTAATTCAGGGATAAATCAATGTCGTAACATAACAAAATCTGGGATTTCATAAATTGTGTCATTACCCTAGGAAGATATCACTGAGCTTTTGCAAACCTGGTAGTTAAGATATCAATGTTCCACACTTTAATCCAACATTTAAGTCAACACTCTCAAAGCACCACTTTAATCTATCGGAGCTTACACGTCTCCCTATACCGAACAGTCCCGGAGACGACTAGGCGCACAACAAGATTGTCATGATAGATATTTGATAACGCATATTTTTTTACCTCATATAGTCGTTAAGTTGTGTTTTGAGGTTAAGTTATAGTCAAAAGAATAACACTAGTAAGTTCAAGCGTTAATCTAATGAGCAAATGCGTGTATATAGTATATTTTATAGTACCTTTATTTAGATATTCTAATCAAAAATGGTTATAGTGTGGTTCTGTCATAAGAAAAGATTATTTAGTTACATATAATTATTCATTCATATGATGAATGAGAATACATCATGTGTATAAGTAAGTCAGCCACTCATGGATCATTACTTTTAGCAACACATCTTGTACTTCTAGTACCTCTAGTGAAGCATACATTCGATTGTTCTCAACTATTAATATTCAATCAACATTGGAAACTAATATTTATGTGAGGGACACATTAAGAACATGTTTTTTCAAACAAGTATTGTTAACTTCTCTACCAAATCATATACTACCAACAATGCTATGATGATTAGTTATCAATCCTACCTAATTCCAGTTAATTACCTCAACTATGGTAATATTGGTTCTTAACCTAATTATCCTTACGACAAATCTGTATTGAACATGACACCAAGCGACGTAGGATCAAACGCATACGTGCGATTTAAAGTAAAAATGATATTTAATTGCATTAAAATAGTTTATACAATACGAGATCCGTAAGATTCCAGAAAGGACGACTACTCACTAAGCAAAGGGATAAAAAACCAGAATACATATATAAAAAGAGAATTAAAGAAGAAGAAACACAAAGTAAAGAAGAATCATTAACTACAGAACCGATCTTCAATCTCTTGTAGTCTTAAGCCCTTTTTTTCTTCAAGAATTATGTCTAATCTTGTCCAAGTTCAGAATGCTCAAGTCTAGGTTTTAGGTCTTTATATCAAAATCGATTGGGCCGATTTTAGGAAATTCTAATTCGGGTCGTTTCGATACTAACGCTTTGCAAAATAGACGAGCTGTTTGGTTCTGTAAGCGTTGTTTCGTTCAGGAAATGGGCTAGCACAGATCGTCACCAAATTCTTTGGTTAGGTCATCTCGATTCGGAATTGACGCTTTGCAAAAGCGAGGCGTCGTTTTGATAAAGGAGGCTCGGCTGTGGTGTCTCAAATTATTGCCTTGGTTATGGTTTTGGCCACCTTGCTTATTTGACCCTTTAAACCTATGCATTTAGTCGTAATATAAACTACAGAGCTATAGGACTTCGAATTAGCTATCCAACAAGATATGGTTTATCTCAATTAAATAATCCTTGTGCGCTCGGTAAGCCTTCAAAGACGAATATGTCAATATATCCAAATTTGGTCTATTTCGCATAAATCTTCGTGTTTTGTATTGTTTTGCTTCAAATGAACTAGAAAGCTTTATTTTATAGAATTTGACCTATAACATGAGTAAGGCCCTGTTCTTTTGAATTTAAATTTCAAGTAAATAAGTTATATTAAATTCAGTTAAATTAAGTACAGTTAAGTTTAATGGTTTGATCTGAATTTTGGATTAAATGAAATAAAGTGTACATGTTTAAAAGATTGTGACAAACAAGTATCATAATGTAATGTCATAAAACACTTTCTACATGTCGTCATCTTCCTCCATGATATCTTCCGCTTTATTGTCTGGATGTGCTAGTATAATTTCAGATGTTATGAAGTTTCGCACTTGGTTAATTTGTTCTGTTCGATTTTCAGTGAAAAGATTAGAACTAGTTGTACTTTGTAAAATCTCATGTGATAAAACAAGTATCATCAGCTTCTGCATGCGAATAAAGCTATGTAGAGTAAAAGTAATTAGAATTATATCAATTTGGCGGATGTCTGACAATTGGTCCGAAGTATTTTCCAGGTATTGACACCTTCCGATCAATGGAATGGGCTTCTTTCTTAGTTAGTCACCGACCCACCAGACGCTGTTTTGATTGTTGTTCGCAATGAAGAATGATGGTAATTGAACTCTTCATAAATTCCAATTGGCTGCTGACCATTCATGAATGCTGACATGTGATAACGAACTTGTATGTTTTATACGGAGCCAAATACCTCAGTATACGGAGCCAAGTTTGTTCTTTATCACGTAATTACCTACACCACCAATTCCGTATTTCTGCAACATCACACAACCAAAATAACTATGTATATGAAAAAATGTACCCAAAACACCAAATACAATCTATTAAATTGCCTTTGAATTTTGAACACCTTCTTTTACCTGAATAATATCTTAATAAAACAACACTTTATAGCAAAAAGTATTTTTGTTTTGTGAAATTAAAAAAAAAAAAACCTTGTAGTTCAATAGGTAGTAAAATAAGGAGTGAAAGTAGAAATATAAGGAGTGTTAGTTAGTTCGATATATACAAACAAGGGGGTATAATAATGATGCACACCATGATAGGGTAAAAGCGAATACTGCCCCATACATCACCATGCTAGACTTGGTGGGGATTGAACAACATATTGCAAGGTTTTTGGGTGTTCTAGAAGCCATTCTAGTGGTGTTGGACTTGTTGCACGCCCAGAGAGAGTTGCTGCACTTATGGCTTCTGCTCTACCTTAGTCTCTTACGCTACTAGGCCTGTGTCGGTTCTATCTTATCACAGAATCAGTATTTTGTTGGAAAGTTTGGTGAATTAAGTGTGAAGAAAATGTGGTGTGATCATATTTATATAAGAAAAGTATTTAATTGGATATAAATTCCTACAAATGAGAGGAACAAAATCAATTATTAACATGTCCAAATTGAAGCAAAAAAAAAAAAGAAATGAAATGCTCAAAGTTATGAAGAGCATTTAACTTTCACATAGGTCAAGTGAAAAGCTTTTGAAGACATAAAGATTTATCTTGATTATGACATTGTCATAATTTTTATAGACTATTTGCTTTCCAATATAATAGAAAACTTGAAGAGGTAGCCTTGATAATGACTATGCACTAATGAGAGACTTTTTCATCTTTTCAAGAGCAATGAAAATTGATTTTGGTCTTGTGAAATGAAGGGACTTCATTGTAAGACCAAAAGTTTCTTTGGAACATTCATTTTGGTGCATTTAAGAGGACTTTTGGCATTCGCAATGCTATTATGATGGGCTGCCCCATCCTCCCCTATAAAAGAAGGTGCAAATGAGGGCTTGAGAGAACACAACAACATCTCTCATTTCCAACATTTCTTCTCTTGATAGCCGGCTGATTTTTCCTTTGAGTGCTTCATACTCTTTTGAGTATTTCCTTGGTGATAGGTTCTTGCCCAAGTTTGGTTCGCCGGAGTATTGCCTTGTGGTGCAAAGAGGTATACTCACAAGTTGTTGTATCCTGGGAAGCTCTTGCCATTTCCAAGCACCCGGTGGGACGACAATAAAAGCTTTAAGAAAATCGTCTAACGAGCCTCAACTCATTCTGGTTTGCTTGTATCTTTATTCCGTTCTACTTTGAGTAATTTGTTTATTTGGTTATCATTTTCATCATTCGATTTATAATCTTCAATTTAATTTTCTTTATATTGAGTTGATTATAAAGAACCAAATTAAATTGATTAAATTGAATTAAGGTACTAAATCGATTAGGTAATTGATAGAGTTACTACATTTATTTTATATTGAATTGATGTAACACTTGATTTAATAGAATAATAATGATGCATGTCTTTCATCACTAGAAATACTTCATAATAATCTACTCACAAACTTTATCTACATGTCTCATCATTTATAGAATTGAACCTTCATTCAATTCCCAACATATTTTTTCTTGTTGAGTTGGTGATGCTCTACTATGTGGTATTTTCAACCCATCTCATCCGTGAGCGAGCGGTATTCCAAGGCTCGCATCTTAATAAATCACTCCTTTACTCAAGATACTGATAGCGATAAATCGAGGTAGATGCCACAACGATTTAATTCCATTAATGTTACTTCAAAAAAATTAATTAGTTTTTTTTAAAAAGAATAATATTTTTTTATCATAGACATCAATATACAATTACAATTACCAAATAGCCCAAACATATTTGGATAAGATAATGTTCATATGCCATTCTAATGTCATCAACCATACTTCAGTCATAAAAGAATCCTATCCAAGAATACTTTAGCTAGACAATATCAAGAGGGGAGCGAGTTATACCAAAGTGTATTATATTACATTTGTTGATCATACTACATCCACCAAGGATTATTTTGCCTAGTTATTTTTTTTTTTACCTTTTGATGTCTAACAAATTAATAATAGAAATTAAATTTAAAGTAAATAGAAAGATAACACTTTCTTGATGGGGAACTAATGCAAGATAAAATTGACATTAACAATAAGTTTTTTCAAAACACATTGGCATAAGTACAAGTTCCAAACCAAAATTGAAATTTAGGCATGCATATACATGGCTAAGAATAATAATATTATTAATAATAATAAATAGTACAAAGTAGTAGAAAAAGGAAAGTCATCCAAAATTTGTGGTCGCTTTTTAGATCTTACTACTCTCAGGCTTTGAGTTGATTGCTTGATGCTCTCATTATTGATCTTAAGGTTGACGTTTTTTTTATATTATGTTTAGGCTTGTCAATTCCAATTGGAGTATGAACTCGTCTTTTTAAATTATTTTTTATTTGAAATTAACTTACTCTCTAAGTATTTTCGATATGCCTCTAACAAATATATCAAAAATCAACCTTTCGGAAATTTGAAAATTTGTTCGCTGCTGACGTTATCTTCATTTTGTTAAGATCAACCTTGCGCATCGTGTGTATATTACCTTTCAACACGTCGAGAAAGTTTCTTCCTTACGCGCGGTGCTTACCTCCCTTCTTTGTTCTCGCTGTTGTTCGGATTTTGACTTGTGACCATTTTTTGACACCAGAATTGTCTCTTTAGTATAAGATATAGAGCTGTAGGTCTTCGAGTTTGTTTCATAGCAGTATATGACTTAACTTCATCCGATCATCCTTGTGCGTTCAACAAACTTACATAGAGGTCATTATATGGTTGTGACGATTACTACCAAAAAATGACATTTGTTAGATCGGAGTTAGCGATCCCTTAGGAGAATAGATCCCTAAGGAGGTTATAAACATGAAAGTGAAAGATAGTAGGAAAGTAAATATTGAACGCAGATTAGTTATAGTGGAAATCCAAGTCTAAATTTAGATCTTAAGAAAAACCACTACCTTCTAGTTTGCACTAGAAGGATTTTGGAACTTGTTTACCTATTTATTTATGATATGCTTACAGAGTGCAATAGATGAGTGCCTTGCTGTTAGTCTCAGTAATTTGCTCTTCTTTCTTTTGTTACTTTGTTCAACCCAACTGTCTAAGTAAACGCCTTCCTGTCACGCTCACAGATGTGTCTCTGACTTGTGTGAACCCACACCTGGCGACGTTCCCGACACTCTATGTTGAACTCTTCAACCGCACAGGTGCACCTCCGTTTGCTGGCTGCCGGATTGTTGCTTTCACACGTAGTGAGCTTAATCCTCTGTGATCTCATTGTCTTTATTTCTTTTCAGCGCACTCTTTCTTGGTGTCGACTCACCTCTTTTTAAGCTTTGAAATCCACATGCAGGTTTCCTTACCTCCATAATCTTGATGATTTCCAAATGACGTCACAAGATACGGTTTAGAAGATTGACTCATATCAATCTTCAAAACTAGAATATTCATTATCCCATGATAATGAATATCCTATATTCACTAAAATATATTTTAGATAGTGTATCTAAAATATAATTAGTGAATACTACCGTATATTATACAACCCAAATCTTTTGGATATGCGAATCTGCGTTGAATTGTATTGCATGCTGGATATTTGGTATTTGTTATGCTCCCTGCAGAGGGATCAATCCCAAAAAATATCAAGTTCTAGTGTTTTCCTGCACATTCATTTATAAAGTCAGCTGAGTGTTTGTCAAACTTCAAAACATATGGAACCCAACAACATGTTAGCTTAATCTATTCATTAATACTCTATGATAATGCAAGTATGGCAGTGTTTGACAAAACCAGCATGAGTGAACAAGGAGCTGCTGCAGCTCAATCAAGGAGGCCAGCAGAAGTATACAGCAGAAGTAAACCAGCAACAGATGCAGCAGTGGATGCTGCAGCAGGTGCTGGTTCAAGAGCTAGTTCAACTGTCCGAATAACAGTTTTGTGCTGGGTGCGTTTTGAAGTTTTGGCAGCTTTGTGAAAGTGCTTAGAAGAATTTCTAAAATGCTGCTGAGCATATTTCAGCAAGGATTATCAGTCAGAGAAGGAGAGATGCTTCAAGATATTAATCAAATCTAATCTCCTAGATTTTAGGAGATAATTGATCTTGTGGGTCAATGGCCTAAACCTGGAAATTGCTTAAAGTGGCGAGGGTATTTAAGCAGAAGGTTCGAGGGCTGAAGAGGTCGATCGAAGCTGAGTGATACACGAGAGTAGACACGAAATTCAGAGAGAGGATTTTTTTCTGGGTGTGCTACGGAAGTTGTTCTTCGATCAACATACACGGGCAGAGCGTTGAGCGCAGAGCTGTGGTGCGTATTGCAGAAGAGAGTCAGGTCTTGCAGAGACTGATTCGTGCTTTGATCAGGAAGCCAATTTAGAGCTGTGGAGCTTGTTGGTTGATCAAAGGCAGCCGCGGGAGAGCTGACGGGTGGAAGGCTCGGTCGAGGTTCGTGCGGAAGAACTCACTAGTGGCAGGTGGTCACTGAGTGAGGGGGAGTTACTCAGAGTGTGCAGCGCTCTTGGAGTGGTTCGATCGGCTCGGCAGGAGGCCTTGGAGCGACGCGGACAGAGTGCTTCAGCTGGTGTTACAGCTGTTGCTGCAGCAACCCTGCTGAGTAGTGTAGGCTAGAATAGGCTGAGTTCTTGAAGAGGATTGTAGCTATTCTAGACTGACATATTGTAGAGGGTGTGCTGGCACAAATCAGAGCTTGTTCTGATTGTGTTGAGCAGTCCACACGGGGTTAAAGTAGCATAGGTTGCGTGCGTTGTAACCTAGTGTGATCTGAACCTTTGGTTGAGTGGATTGAGGACTGGAGAATAGTCCTCCCCAGACGTAGGCAGATTGGCCGAACTGGGTGAACAAATCTGTGTCCTATTCATTGTCTGCTGTGCCTACATTTAAGTGAACAAGAGTGTGCTGCAGCAACTGCTAGTTCACAAATCTGCATAAGTAGAGACACTTGAAATTTCACTCTAAATATACTAGGATAAGAAAACTGACCAAAATAATGATTTTGATACACAAATATATTAAAACAGATAAGTTAAGATAATTAAATACAGGACACGGTAAGAAAGATGATGGAAAAAATAGGGAGGCAAGACAAAAGGCTCCTATGTACATCTTCTCCTTTTAGGTGAGGAGCCAATAGCTGGAAAATCATTAGAAAAGTATAAGAACATCCTCACCGCTACAAATGCTATATGCTATAAGAACAAGTTCTCAGACAGCAATTTCTTTTACTATTCATCAAACAGTAACATCATTTTATACATTTTGCGCACCGCAACATTCTCTAAGAGGACTTTCTGTTACTATTCATGATAAATTGTTTTTGATATTATATAATACTAAAAAGAAACTACATTAGTTATAGAAATTAAAAGTACATAATATTAAGGAAGTTGAAATTGCAACAATCATTCTAATCATCAAAATTTAATGGACAGAATTTTCAAAATCATCAGAGCCACCAACTTCGTTGTGATCATCGTCATCAACGCATTGGAGTATTACAACCTCCCTCTTTTAAAAGAACTTCTTTGACTTTGGGATCATTTTGTCTATATCCATAAGCATGATTCTTGATTCTTCCTCCCTTTTTTTAAGTTACATTGATATTGCTGTATTTTTCATTCTCGATCCATTTTTAGTTGGTTCTACTCGAGAAGTTGTTGCTGCATTTTCCAGTCTCGCTCCATTTGTAGTTGATTCTGCTCGAGATGTTGTTTTTGACTTTCTGCAATGCTCAATAAAGCTGCGTTTTGTGCTCTATTGGTTGGAGTAGCAATTTTCTTACCTTTCCTTCTAGCTTCCTTTGATGCCTTTACTCCCGGTGGTCTAATGGGATTCAAAGAACTTCTGGGATTACTTCCGGGTGTAGAAAATTTCGATTCTTCAAAGTCGAGGTTTGTAGGTACCTCACTTGTATGCACTTCATTAACCATCGGACTAGCTTCATAAGTATAACTAGGCGGAGTAATAGTTTTAACTGTTGCAGAAGTTTGATGATCCTTCATGTTTTCCCAACATTCAAAATGTGTGAATATTTTTTTAAATTGGACGACAAACCGAGTTTGAGCTTTTCTTATCTAAATATATATAATGAGATGTTAACTATAACACATCATCATAGTGTACAAAATGAGTTGATTAATAAAATATAATGGAAAAATGTAATAAGAAATTACCTCATCTTGTAAATTACATCCCGATTCCGAATTTTGTTTTGCATATGCAAGACAAGAACCCCAATAAACCAAGAGTGGCTTCAACTTGGATAAACGAGATTGAAGCGCAGATTGAGTTCTCTCAGTTGTGCTAATTTCAAGCTCATCTCAAACCCAATTTCTTTGATAGTCGGCGTGAATTTTCTCTCATAATTTGTTCTTCTTTTGTTTGCTCCCGATAATTGGATCAACCGATTGGCGACAATAGGTTATGCACAATTGTACATCTTCGGAAGTAGTCCAATTGAGATTGCAAGCCATTTGGTGTGGGAATGACAAATGCTTGAAAGTATGTGTTGTGGTTAAATGAAGTGAGTTGAGAGCACATAAAATTTTGTATTTAAGTAATTTTTGAAATTTTTTGAATTTATAATGGTTCATTAATCTGGCCTATTAGATTATGGTTCAGATCAAAGAATCGTTAGATATATCCGTTGGGAGCACATGCTCTATGGCTTGCAGCCAGCCAAAAATTAAAAATGGCAGACTGCATAACCTTTGGAGTGTGGCATGTATTCCATCTGCAGCGCTACCAATCTAACAAAGAGTTATTTGAGGAGATTAGTACGATGTCACATTAGAAGCCCAGAGCACATTTGTGATTTCAGGACCTAATATTTTTCGGCCCTACCAGTTTTAAAGGGTCGGACCGGGCCGGTCCCAATCGAAATTAAAAGGCCTTAGGTCTTCCCGAGGCCCTAGTTTTGCGGCCCGGACCGGGCTTTGCAGGACCGGCCCGAAATTTATCGGACTTCAAAGCCCTCAAACATAATAAGAAATTTTAATTCTAGTTGCATTATCTCAGTTCTGTAAATAGTGAATTACACTTGGTTCTTCAAATAGAACTACAAAAAGCGCTAACTTGACAAGCAACCAAATCAGGCAAAAAATCAAAACGTATGTACATTTCTCATCTCAACAAACAAATGTAGCAGACTGATCGTAAGGCTGAGCATCTTCAGCCACATCATCGGCATTAGCATATTCATCATTTTGTAACCAAATTGGCTGATTAGCTATAAATTCATTAATCCTTCCGCGACATACTCTTCAGCTACGACTTCTTGTAATCTGCACTTGGCTAGAGACCAATCCTTAAGGCATACTAATGCTTGCAATTCTAAAATATCCAAATTGAAATATATTTGCAAATAAGAACTAATACCATTATTACCTAGTCTAGCCATAGAAGCAGATGGCACAATAGGAATATTAACATCAACGAAGTCAACATTAAGAACTTTAAACAAATCAGCAGGCACAGAAGAAGAAGAAGCAGATGTAGAGGACACAACATTTCTCTTATACATGTCATAAATCTGATATAACACTGATTTAATATGATTAACTTTCACTTCAATTTCAAAATCAAGTATATCATACATAGTCAACCATGTTTCAATTGCCAAAAGTTTAAATCTAGGATCCATTATTGTTGTCAAACAAAATACAATAGGAGATTCAGCCCAATACTTGTTAAATTTAGATTTCATGGCAACTAATGCATTTTTAAATACATCAAGTGGTTCGTAGACTTTTAGAGTTGCATAAATGTCAACAAGACTATTAATGACCTTATTTGAAGTCGGAGAATAGATACCACTGCAAACTTTTGTTGTTGTACTAAAAATGACAAAAAAATTCATACACAAAGAAGCAACGACCCAATCATGATAACTAGGAACAACCAAAGAACAATTTCTAAGATCATTAACCTTTTGACACTATCTATTCAGTGCATTTTTTTACTTAACAACAACATTCAACAGTTCAAAAGTACTATTCCATCTATGAAGCACATCATTATCAATGTTCCGTTTTTTCAAGCCTAATTCAGCACAACAGTTGACCTAAATCTCATGCCTTTTTATAAATGAATTCATTTACTTCACAATGGAAGTGATTTTTTTTTCTAGGCTAGGTGACAAACATGAGAGACCATCCTGAACAATTAAATTCAAAATATGACATACAAACATGAAATGAAGCTACTGAGCGGCTGAGCCACTCTAGTCTCAAATGGTTTCACTGAAAATCTACCGTTTTAACACCTCATAGCCGCAAAACACACAGAAAGTTAAGAAGAAAAATTAGAAAACAGATAAATCGAAGCTTTAACAACTAGCTTCAAACAGATCTAAATATATATATATAAACTAGCTTCAAACAGACTATATATATCTAAAATCAAAACCGATAAAAAAATAAAAAATGATAGATCTAAACAGATCTAAAAAAACATATGCTAATATCATGTTGGTTGCTTGTGGCCATGTGGGGGAGGGCTTGGCTGTATGCATGGATGAGGAGAAGGACGGTTGGAGGAGGAGGAGGAGGGCTGTTGAGGGAGGATGAGAAGTTTACTTAGGAGAGAGAAGGGAGGGGCGGGGGAGTGGGGAGCGTATGAAAGAGAAGTGGAATATGGGGAGTGAATGAAGTTAGGGCCTTAGGGTTTTTTTAGTTTAGATGTATTATTTTCTTCGTAGGCTAATTGGGCCTAGCCGAATCAAGCCCGAAAGGCTTTATTCGGGCCGGACTGGAGGGTCGGGTCGGACTAAATTTACTTGACCCTAGTCCGGCCTTTTACAAATCGGATTGATTTTTTCAGATTGAGTTCTAAGATCGGATCGGATTATGGCCTGATGGGTCGAAGGGCCGGACTCCGAACTTTTAGGCCGGAAGGACTAAATTGACAGACCTAATCAAGTTCGTGACATTGAAGTGATGATTGATTTTGAGCTAAAAAAAAGTGATGATTCTTCTGTCCACCACGAGCAGGCGTGCGAGTCGCAGTATAGAAAGATTTATTGAGATATATCCTAGTCTCCAACCAACCAACCCTTACACGTTCTAGTCAACTAAAATGTGCAGCCGCGAGGCAAACTTATTTCAATATAAATCCATCAATATGTCGTTTTATTGCGGGTCAAACTCGCCCGACCCGTTTCACCGTCTGCTTTCTTCTTGCACAATCCAGATAGAAGTCGATTTCTAAACTTGTTTCTTTCTACCAAGCTCGTAGATTCTGGCTAGTTGATTTCCAAGTACAATCGCTGTTGACGATTCCGAAATGGCGCTAGAGAATAGCGTGATGGCGGTTATAAGGGCATCCAGGCCCTCCTTCAGCAACAAGCACGACAAGGTTGCGTTTGCTGTCCATGCCTCTTTCGTCGCCTCCGGTTATTTTCTCACGGCGGTCGGACCGGCCGCTCTTCAAGATTCAGCGCTCTCTTCCTCCTCCTCTGGTCAGATTTATTGATTTAGTCAAGTTGGTTTAGTTCTGTCAACCCTTTTGTTTGGAGGTTTTATTTAGGGTTTTCAGATGAGGTTGCTGTCGCTGGATGGAACTCGATCGATGAAGATTATGCGTTTGTGTACCATAATCCGGAGGATTCGAAGAAGGTTCTGGTTAAATGTGTCTCCATGAATGAGAAATTGTTGATTGATGCTTTTAAGGATGGTGAACCTGAACCTATACATGCAGAAATCAAGTAAGGGCTTGTTCCAGTGTTCAATTTTCATTGTGTCTATCCCATTTGGTGAACTACTGTGTCAGTAGCCTGATTCGGTTGCTTAATGGGTAATGGTTGTTTTAGTGTGGAGGAATACGTAGGAGAAGAAAAGGAGAGTTCCAACTATAAAGATCATTATAAGAACTTCTCTGGCTTGGTGAAGAGTCTTGAGAGTGGACTGTTTTCAAAGCTGAATTGTAAACGAGCTGCTGCTTCATCAGATAAGCCTTCTAGGTATATGCTGATTTCAATGCTTTATGAGGTTCCATTGGACACAGGAACAGCTATTTGATTTGGATATTCTGACTGTTTTGGCATTTCATTTTTGCAGTTCCACTAGTGTGGGTTTGGTATCCAACCCACGAAGCGCTCAACCACACCGAGTTGATCCAGATACTGGTGATATCCCCTATTCTGGTTCTGGGTATGTCTTGGAAAATTCATTTCATTTATGTAGTAGCAATGATACACTTTTGTTCCTGAATGCCAGTTTACATTTACTACAGCGAAGAGTAAGTTGTTTGTTGTGAGTGAATGTTTAGGAAGTCAAGAACATATCATCATTAATCATTTGACTATGAAAGTGATGGGATTTTACATCCTAACAGTCAATTCAGTCTTTGTTAGCACGGAGAATGAGAAATGTGCCCGTAAATAAATTGGTTATTATGAACTGTCTGAATGAAGTTTTTAGTGTTTCAAGGTTCATTAATTTAAGCCTCTCCAAATTATTAGAAGAGATTCCCCGGTTAGTTTTACCATTTGAGCTGTTTGTTTCTTGTCGTGACAGATTCATGTACCCTTCTATTCCTGTGAATCCCGGTGGTTACAGTGATTTAATCCCTGGTCCTCCGGCTGGGATTTTTCCAAATAGGTGATTTTTACCTTCTCATCACTTTTACCTTTCCTGAATGTGTGTATCTTTGTAACCTTGGTCACTGCTTAACTAACTGATAACTTGATTGTCATCTGACTCCAATGTCAACAATCATCTTGTAGGCGAGGTTTTGATGCAGATGGAAGCAATTTACTAGGTACTGCAAATTTTGATTTTGCAGATTCTGTCAATGTCCAGTAAGAGCATTGTGACGTCTCAGTCAATTATATTTCACTTGTCTGGAACAGGGCCCAACGATCCTAGATGGTTTGGAGGACCTGACCTTAGAGGTCCAGGGTTTAACGGAGGACTACAGCCGTGAGTAATTTATACTTCTTGTTTGTAGATTGTTATTAGCGCTCATATCTGCTGATTGTATATAACATTGAAACAGCGGCATTCCACCAGGAGCTCGGTATGACCCCATCGGTCCACCAGATGTACCAGGCTTTGAGCCTGGTCGGTTTATGAGGTATGGTTGTCGACTTTCTGTCTCCTCAGTTTTATAAAATCTTCTATTTAAACCTTCAACTGATATTAGTTTGGAAACCTTGCACACCATCGTGTTCCTTTTAACTTCTGTGTATTACGTGGCCATTCTCCCGTACCTGGATATCATTCACATATTGCAGGCAACCAAGGAGGCGAGGAAGAGGGAGTGGTCATCCTGATCTAGAGCATTTTCCTGGTGGCTCGGACTTCATTTAAATCCTGCTGGGTCAGTGCCTCTTGGTTGTATATTCACTAATGTCTTAGAATCCCAATAGACATGGATTTCAACTAGGTTTGTGTCCAATAAGAAGAGGATCTTGGTAAGCTATTAGTGAGAGAAAAACAGATAAAATGCCTCGCTTTTTTTTTTTTCCTTTTTTTTTTACGGACAACGGGAGCTTCTAGCCAGGGCCTTCTAGATTCACTTGGCACGCTAGATTTATTTGTATATGTTAGTCTCTCTCTAGTTTCCACATTTGCAAATTGATGCTTTGCGTTGGAATCACAGAGTTTGCAGGTAACACAAACTCAAAATACATACCATCCCAAAGTTATCATCACCAGCATTTACTGTAATCATATGAAATGATGCTGTTGTCTTTCAAATCATTGCTTGTGAAAGTTGTCATCCTTCACTATGGTCACTGGGCAGCTTGCTAGACACATGACATGGTTGGTCACACTCCCCAGAATGATCCTGCAAAATACATCAGCCTATCAATTTCAACACCCAATTGGATGAAAATGGGGCAAGCAGATTGCTACAACAATGAATAGTTTTGCTATCAAGTTCAAGTTTATCAGTTTCAACAAAAAAGTTTACATTACCTCTGGATGGTGGTGAGCCCTCTGCTTCCCATCACCAAAGAATCCAGCTTCAGATCTTCAACAGCCTCACAAAGCTTCTCCCTAGCATCTCCCCAGTACAATTTAGTCACAACTGTGACCTGCACATATGAATTCCGCATACCCTCGTCCCAAATACACAACTAAATGAATCAGTTACATTAAGGAAAAAAGAGCTCACCTGTTTCTGCCTGGAAACAGTGTCCAGCAAATCCAGGACTTCAATGTCACTCTCCACCTCATATTTCTTCATCACTTCCGCCTCCCTAAACTCCACCAACGGAATCAAAGCTTAAAACACATAACACAGTGTCAGTCAGCAAGAAATTGAATGAGGAGGGAGGGGTCAGATTGGACAGAGAGGGAGGGATTACGAGAGCCAGTGGCGGACCAGAGAGAGGCTCTGGACTCATCAGAGAAGTGAGACTTGACATGGATGATGAAGAGGGTGTCAAGATCATCTATCAGATTGTGAATAGCCCATTTGAGAGCCGTCTTGCTGCTCTTGGAGAAATCTAAAGCCACTCCAATCTTCCTGTCCTTCACCATGTTTTTTTTTTTTTTTTTTCCAATTCTTGGCTTACTGATGGATCGTCACATCAAATGCTTGTTTAGCAAATATATGATCTAAATTGGGATAAGGAAGCTTATTGGAAGTTGATATGAAGGGCATCGGCATCGGTTGAAGAAATTTTATTTCGTTAATGAATTTCTCGAGAAGCAATTTTCGTTATTATTTAATAAACAATAATAGCAATCTACACATTTTATGCACCCGTAACTAACTCGAAAAGATATTTCTATTACTATTTATATTTTTTAATAATTTTAAATTTTGAATAAATTAATTTTTATCAAATTTCGAATTAAAATTTAAATGATATTACATTAAAATAATTATGTTTTCATAATTTTTCGATTTTTTTTCATATTTTCTGGATTAAATCTCATTGAAAATAAATCTGAGCCGTTAAATCAAATTTAAATCTGATCTAACGCACCAGATCTCTTTCCCATTAAAAATCAGTCCATTTGATAAAAAAAAGCCTGCACGTGACATTTCTCTCTCCTCCTCCCACCTTCTCTCTCCTTGATCGATCTTCTCGGCAATCCAAGCGAGATCGTCTCCGAGGACGTTCTTCCTTCTCCGGATCTTTCTCTCAACGGATGCATTTCAAACTGACGAGAACATTCTCAGGTCGAGATAGAACGTTCTCAATTTTGGGAAGATCTGCAACGGGTGTAGATGCCCTAAGAGAAATTTTTTTAGATCTACCCCCTCCCCCAATTGAATATCTCATCTCTCTTAAAATCGTTTTTCAAACGCTCCGTTTCATACTTAAATTATTATTCATCACCAAAACAACACCACCACTCCACTACCTTAACATCAGAATCATAATATCACCACCACCACAACACGACAATAACCCACCACCACAAAAATACCACAACACAACAACAACCCACCACCACCACTCCACTACTACTACCACCACCACCCACTACCTTAACATCACAACCACCACACAACCACATTATCACCACAACACTACCACACCCACCATGACAATACATCCACCACCACAACAATCCATCATCAGAAAAATACCACCACCGCAACCCGACAACAACCCACCACCCCCACAACAACACATCACCACAACATCACCACTCCACTACCACTACCACCACCCCACTACCTTAAGTGGAGTGGTGATGTGTTATTGTGTGGCGGGGGGGGGGGGGGGGGTGGTGGTGGTGGTGTTTTTGTGATGGTGGGTTGTTGTGGTGGCGGTGAATGTGTTGTTACGGGGTGGTGGTAGTGTTGTGGTGGAGTTGATGATAATGTGGTTGTGTGGTGGTTGTGACGTTAAGGTAGTGGGGTGATGGTGGTGGTAGTGGTAGTGGTGATGTTGTGGTTGTGGTTGTAGTGGTGTGTTGTTATTGGGTTGTGGTGGTGGTAGTGTTTTTGTGATGGTGGGTTGTGGATGTGTTGTTACGGGGTTGGTGGTAGTGTTGTGGTGGTGGTGATAATGTGGTTGTGTGGTGGTTGTGATGTTAAAAAGTAGACAAGTCGACACTAGATGCTGCAACCTTAGGTATTTTCAGCTCATCCAAGATGTAAAGTTCCCCTGCCTATGACCTGCCCCAATCAACTTCTTGGATTGAGGATCATGGACATAACAACAAGAATACGAAAAAAGTTGTAAGCTAGAGTTGCAGAACTGACTAACAGGCAAGATTTAAAGTAAGACTCAGAATATGATAGACATCGGAAAAGGATATTTTTGGAGTGTAAATAGAGTCAATCCCTACCGTTGGCATGAGAGTACTATCAACAGTCATTACATGTTTAGTGGTTGAAGATTTAATGGACAAAAAGGAATTAGAATCATGGAACATATGACGTGAAGCTCCATAATCAAGAATCCATGTAGGGGATAATATACATGATGTGTTATAAGAACGCAAACATCCATGCAAGGAAGCGGACATGACACGTGGCTGCGAGGCAAGAACTTCTGAAGCTTCTCTATAAGTGTATCTAAATCAGTACTTAGAGTGCTTGCAGAATCTAAAGGGGAACAAGAGCTGCCACAGATGGAACTTCTGAAGCAGCTTAGGACATTGGGCTTTCTAATGACCCTTCTAATTACAAAACTACACTCGTCATAACCGACTTTGGCTGGGGTAATCTGGCAGTTATTTCCGAGTAGGTGCATTCCTTCTTCGTTCTTCTCCCTCCTGCTGCTGCATTTCTTTTCCTTCTGATGCATTTTCTTCTCCATGCATTTCGCCCAACGGAATTCTTTCTTCGTTTTTCTCCCTTTTAGACTTAGTGGTCGTCACGATATTTAGTTCCTTGTTGTAGTCGACTTGGCCTCGTTTGGAGAAGATCGAAGTGGTAATTTTGTATTTACGTGTTAGATTTACTTTTTTTATATGTATAAAATATGTAATCCGAACCAAATTATGCATGATTTGGAAATGTTATTAGGTTGTATGTATGAATTATGTTTAAACATGTATTTATTTCGTAGTTGCACTTTGTGAATATGCTAGTACTGGCAAAATAGACTTGATGAAAAAATAGATTTATTACATGTAGTAGTCTACTTATTGTTTTTGGAAAATTGAACATATGTGTTGAATTTTTGTCGGGGAATATATCAAGCAATGGATAACAGTGAATCCGAGCCCATGGTTATGTCCACCTTAGACACACTTGAGATGTCGGTGATGGATGAGTACGACGAAGAGGAAATGAAATTCCTCGAGGAACTGGATAACAAAGTTGTATTCCAAGTTTCCGAACCGGACGCATATGGGATATTCCAGCATTCCATAAAGTGTCGGCGTGGGATGTGAATAACCCTGTGGAAGAGTATTTTGATGGTAGTAAAAGATGGTGTTTGACACTTGTCGTGAGATCGACATTTAGCAGCAAGGCGGAAGCCATTTACGCTATACAGAAGTATTCGTTTCTGAACCGGATTGAGTATATGACGAATGAATCTGAACCACGTTTGTTGGTTCTTTAATATCGAGAAGGGGTGAAAAACTGTCCGTGGCGCATAAGAATTGCAATGAAAAAAATGCAAGCTACTAGGAGGTCAGAAAGTATAAAGGGGATCACATATGCAACACCGACTAATTTACAAAAGAAAATATGCACCTCAATTGACATTTCATAGCGCAGGAGATCGGGGATATTATCAGTGAAAGGTTGCGACTATCCTCCGAGGAAATTAGAGCGAGAACTATGTTTATGCATAGCTATGAAGGTCTTGTTGAAATGAATACAGCTTGTTGAAATTAGAGCGAAAACTACGTAAGCCTCAATTTCTCCCGAATAGTGCCGCTAATTCCATAGCTATGAAGGACTTGTTGAAATGAATGTTATCCTTAAGAATAATATCTTTCTCGCAAGAATGTGCTTCTGCATATCAAGTAATCTCCCACATAGCTTCTTTGGGTTATTTAACTGCTCGAACATACAACACGCAATTATTAGCTCCATCTCTGAAACATATGATAAGTCTAGACATGTTTATCTTGTACGTTTGATATTCATTCTTATTTAAGATTGAATATCTCTGACACGCATGTATGACATCTTGCTTTGATCCAAATAACATGACTTTGTGAAGCGAGTTCATAGAAAATCCATTGTTACACTTCACGTGTTCATCTACGTCCATACTACCCATCTAATGTGACGCATCACTAAACTTGGGAAAATCCCATAACATATTATTAAATACTCTAACCCCATCTTCGACATGAGCCGACGTCCATGATTATCGACTATCATCATCTCCGATTGCATCTAACCTTTCCAGATTATCTTTATTGTATTCATCAGGAATGATGACGTTAAACGTATCCAACGTAGACATAACCATTCCAACAAGTTCTTCATTATCCATTTAACAAATACTTGTACCTATTTTACCTTCGTACATAGTATACATAAATGATCATCAATGGAAAACTTGTTTCAACAAGCTGCTTAAACTAAGAAACACACAATTTCAACAGTAATATAACAATTTTACTTTAACTAAAATCAAAAACCCTAATCACCACCTAAAAATCGTATTATACAAACTTTAATCCAACCAATACACCCATTTGACCTGTAATCAAACGCATTAGAAGAAATGAATCACCCAATTTCATAACCACAACTTCAATTTCATAACCATGACCCCAATTTCGTAAACCTAACCCTAAATCCTAAAGTTCTCCAACCATACAAATTAACTTACCTCCGGATTGAAGCTATGGAGGGAGCAAGATGGCACGGCGTGGAGTGGCTAGCGACGGAAATGTTGCGTGGAGGAGGGAGACCTACTGCTTCGTGTTGCTGGCCGAATGGAGGAAGAAAGAAGATAACTGAAATTTAATTCACAATAAACCGCTAGTATAAATAGCGGTTTGATGTGTTTTTAGTCAAATCGCTGCGTAGTAGCGATTTGATGTGAATAAAACTTCAGAAGCTACTGGCTTTTATACGGGCACAAACCTTTTATTCGAGTAGCGATTTGACCAAAAAACACATCAAATTACTATTCATAGTAGCAGTTTATCGTGAGATATATACTTCAACGTCAAATCATTGTCCAATCAGCATTTGACTTTAAAAATACCTATAAACCGGTACATGAAAAAAACGATTTGATAAAAAAGAAGAAGACATATATTACGATCCCACATCGGCTAGATAAGAAATCATCTAGATAGAATATAATATCAAAAGATCCTTTGTGTGGTCGGACTATTTTTTTGTGATCAACTGTTCGGTTGAGCTTGTATTCGTGACAACATATTTAAAAATGAAATTTAAAGTCACCTACCGTTCAAAAAGGTGTCACATTGAACAAAATTTGTTCAATCCTCCCGTCCTCGTTAAAATTGCTTCTTCTCTGCATCGGCTAAATCGAGACGATGCCGACTGCGACCAAAGGGCTGCTCAAGAGCGACGCGCTCCTCCAGGTGAATCATGAAATGTTTTCGCTTCAGTCTCTCTCTACCTCATAAGTGATGAATTTTACAGTCTAGGGTTTTTCTTCTTTCTTTTCATAGTATGGTTTTTCTTCCATGTGATATTGTTGCAGTATGTCTTGGAAACTAGTGCATATCCAAAAGAACATGAGCAGCTCAAAGCTCTACGACAAGCCACTGTAGCCACATACGGTCCCAGGTCCCAACATCTCGTATCCATTTACTCTTCTTTATTTTTTTAGAAAAGTGAAACCAATTAACATTTTTGATCGCTGATATGGATAGCAGGGCGATAATGAACATTTCTGTTGATGAGGGTTTATTCATGTCGATGCTGTTGAAGATTATGAATGCCAAGAACACGCTAGAGATTGGCGTTTTTACTGGCTATTCACTGCTTACAACTGCTTTGGCATTGCCTGATGATGGCAAGGTATGCCTTCTGTTTCTTCACCTCGGTTTGGCCATGTCATCTTGATTATTATTTTTGTGTCACAATCAGCATGATTCCCCTCCATCTGCTTGTGAATTAGGTTACAGCAATTGACATAGACAGACAAGCCTATGAGGTTGGCCTCCCTTTTATTCGAAATGCTGGCGTGGAGCAGAAGATCAATTTCATTCACTCGGATGCTACCACTGCTATCGATGAAATGGTAAGCATTCAAGTCTTTATATTTCAAAATCAAAATGCAAAACACTAAACTAAACATGGTCTGAGCAAATTGTCCGAGATATTCACTCTTAATGAAATTTAACCTATAGCTCTGACCAACATGAAAAAAAAAAACTTGGCACTGAAATCAACAATTTTGTAAATGTGGTGGTAAGCAGCGTATTTGAAATGGCAGGGGGGCAGTGGCAAGGGAGATTGTATGGATTTCGTGTTTGTGGATACATACAAGGACTGGTACCAAGCCTACCATGAGAAACTTACCAATCTGGTGAAAGTTGGAGGCATCATTGCCTATGACAATACTTTACTTTCAGGCATAGTCGCTATGGACGAGAGTGAAGTCCCAGATCAGATGAGGGCTTCAAGACAAACCACCATTGATTTCAATAAGTTTTTAATCTCTGACCCACGTGTTGAAGTCTCTCAACTCTCCATTGGAGATGGTGTTGCCCTCTGCAGACGCTTATATTAATCCATGAGAACAAATTATAGTAATCTGCCATTCCTTCGAACTCAATGTGTTCAAAGGTCACTGGTAAGGACTTTATTCTCTTCGAGGTCGATGCAAGATGAGTCTTTGAGGAGACAAAAATAAATCCTGTTGTTGGTTCATTCTCTCTTAATAAACTGATTGTAAAAGATCTGAGTCCATGGATTTTTTTTTTTTTAAAAGTTTTCAAGCAGCCAATTTCCTTTGGGTGCATTTACAGAAATTTGGCAAAGGTGTTTTTGTGCTTATGCATGTTCACTGATTTTAGTATCCTCTATCTAATCTTTTTTTTTTAAGAAGAAGAAGATGAGATATCATTGATTAAGAAAAAGGGAACATGTTCAGGGTTCATTTTAGTATTCTCTAGCTAAATGTGTCTAGCTAATCTTGACACCTTGAGAAAAATAAGAAAAAAAAAACTGGTTTGAATAAAGAAATATTTATTTTTGTATAAGAATGATCAAATTACAAAATCAATTGAATGTTCAAGAAAAAAAAGATTCATAGATATTTGAAGTATAGATCTTCATTTTTGGAATATGAAGCAAAGCCGAAATGAAATATAAATGCTCAAGTAATGGATGCTCAGTTCCATTGAGATGGGGCAGGGGCTGGAGCATAAGCCGCTTCCTCGTGTTTTTCTGCTGCACCAGAACTCGCAAGCTCAATCATGGCTCGGTGGTGGCCGCTCTGAGCCTTGCATAGGTCCGGCAAGAAAGCACCTACGAACATTATTCAGGTCAGATTTCAATTCCAACTACAGAATCAAACTAAGGTACATTGTTGAGTTTTTAATGTGTCATGCCTCGAAAGTATGCTGAAGACTATAAAACCCTTTTTTTCTGTTTCTTACATCATTTTATGTTTTAATTCTTCTGACCTTAAAATATTTGGTGTGGTGTGAAATTAAATGCAGAGTTGTAGTTATAGTAGCTACCTTCTCCAGCTGCCAAATTGAAGTAGAGATCAACAATGCTGTCACAGTTCTTATAGCATTCAGGCGAGCAAAGCTTGGCAAGGAATGCAGGTTCGAGCAGAGAATCAGAACCTATCCCAACGCTTCTCCGTTCAACTCCACATGCATTGACACATTGGTCGGTCTCAATATGTCCTGCCAACTTTGCATCAGCCATGACTTCAGATGTCTTGCATTGGTACTCTGTGAACCTGCCTCTGGTTGTGTAGGTTTCCAGGACACATCTTTGGGCGGATGAGGAGACAGAAAACGCACACTTGTCCTTCGTCAAAGTTTCACATGTAATTTCCGCTGCACACCAAAAAGCTCATCAGAGGATCAAATAAGTGCAAGAAGTAAAACATGGTTGAAGAGTGAGTGGAAATATTACCTAGAGCGGCTTGGATGAAAAGAGAAGAGGCAAAGAAGAGGGCAAAGGCGAGCTTGGTTGCGGGTGCCATTGAAGAAGAAAATGATATGATGGTGAGATCACAATTACAAAAGCGGCTACTTATTAGAAGAAGCTTTTGTGATTGCAATGAGATTGAAAGTGCATAAATGGTGTTATATATATGGGTATGAAGAGAATGGTTGTGGTGTAATGCTTGGCCTTGATCCCACCGAGATGAGGACAACTAAGTGAGCAGGAGGAGACGTGTGAGGGTGTTTGCATATAAATTATAAACACTGTTTGCTTTGATGATTCTCTTATTAATTAAATACAATGATTTTCTCCTTAAGCTGTTAATTAAATACCATGATTAAGACAGTTTTGAGTATGTGGAGAGGTATTATTCTCTTTGATTGATATCAATATCTTACTCCATCTAGAAATGTGTTGGGAGTCTGTTTTTTCTTCGGTCTTGGTTTTCAGGTGACCAGGTGAGGTAGGCACAAGCAAGCTACTAACTAGCTAGCTTATAAAAGAGTAGGATGAACAATGAAGGGCAAAATCAAAATAACATTGTTCACATCCATTTGTCTTCAAAAGAACATATACTTGAAAGCACTAGCAGTGCATATCAAATAAAACATTCATGCCTGAATTGAAACCTAAATACGCACACCATTCACACATATTCCCCGTACTGCCTGGAAATTCAGTAGCATATCTGGTATGCCTGGATTGGCAAATGGGATGGACTTACTCGTCGTGTTCTTCCTCCTCATCCTCATAATACTCCTCATCTGCTGTAGCATCCTGATATTGTTGGTATTCGGACACCAGATCATTCATGTTGCTCTCAGCCTCGGTGAATTCCATCTCATCCATACCTTCGCCAGTGTACCAATGCAAGAAAGCCTTCCTCCTGAACATAGCAGTGAACTGCTCGCTTACCCTCCTGAACATCTCCTGGATGGAGGTTGAATTCCCAATGAATGTGGATGCCATTTTAAGTCCAGTTGGAGGGATATCACATACTGTGGACTTCACATTGTTTGGGATCCACTCAACAAAGTAAGAGGAGTTCTTATTCTGCACATTGATCATCTGCTCATCAACTTCCTTAGTGCTCATTTTCCCTCTGAACATTGCTGATGCTGTAAGGTACCGCCCATGGCGTGGATCAGCAGCGCACATCATGTTCTTTGCATCCCACATTTGTTGGGTGAGCTCAGGGACAGTGAGGGAGCTGTATTGCTGTGATCCACGGGAGGTCAGAGGTGCAAAACCAACCATGAAGAAATGAAGCCTAGGGAATGGGATAAGGTTAACAGCCAGCTTTCTTAAATCAGAGTTCAGCTGGCCTGGAAATCGTAGACAGCAGGTAACTCCAGACATTGTAGCAGAAATTAAGTGGTTGAGATCACCGACTGGAACAAAACAAGAGGATATTGTCAATAATCAAAATCAAGAGACAAAGGGGTTCTTGAATTTTGTAACATGTAAAAGTTCCAATTGAAAACTACGGTGAAACTGCATATAAACTATTATAGGCTGCACGTCAAGGTCTTCTTAGGTAGGTCCATAATTTGGAATTAAAGTATGGAACACAACAAATACATTGACTGTGATGTTTTCCAAGGTGACGAAAACACCAACTGTACAAAAGTTAGAACACATGAATGTTGCTGAACTGATTAGTGGTTTTTGAAGACATAAAGACAAACAGAAATTAGGAGCAAAGGTATTGGTTCAAAGAAGCGAGCTAGACAGAAAAGTCCTCAAAAAGCAACTCTAATCCATGGATTTCAAGGTGTTTTGTTTAAAAAAAAATTGCATGCACATATAGACTTAAATGGTTAGTTACAGTTATAACACTTGAAGAAGTAAAAAGAATATCGGAAAAAGTGCAATGATCATGAATGATATTTTCAACAACATTACCCAACTATGTCGAGTATAGTACTTTAATATAGCATCCAAATTCAAAATAAAACCTCATATATCACCAAAATATAAAGTACACAAAGAAAAGGTGAAGTGCTTACAGCTAGGAGTGGTGAGCTTCAAGGTGCGGAAGCAGATATCATATAGTGCTTCATTGTCGAGCACCATACACTCATCTGCATTTTCCACAAGCTGGTGAACCGACAATGTAGCATTGTAGGGCTCAACAACAGTATCAGAGACCTTAGGGGATGGGAACACAGAGAAAGTCATCATCATCCTATCCGGATACTCTTCCCTTATCTTGGATATCAAGAGTGTACCCATGCCTGATCCAGTACCACCCCCAAGTGAATGGCAGACCTGGAAACCTATAAGAGGCAAATGAAAGAAACAAATCTCAGCACAAATAAGTTAAAAGAATCTTGAAATGATTGAAGCAACTTACCTTATCAATAATACCCTAAGGACAAAAATATTGCAACCACATCATGATTCCATACACCAAAGAAGTGAAACACAACATCCACATCACTAAAACTTGACACCTATTAAAAACTTCATTTTATAACAGATACATCTATACATCTAATAATGTAACTCACAAAATATAAAAGATGTTTTCTCATTGGATTAAAAAAAATCAAAAAAATCAATGTGGGAACAAAACCTTAATCTCAGATCCAGACGACCAGAATCTTGGAAATAAGACAATGCACAAGGGCTTAGAACAGGCTCACTAAAAGATGTCCTACAACATTCAAGAGCAGCATCTTAAGAGCTCAGCTATAAACAATACGAATAGATCCGAAGGCTACTTAACACAGGAACCATAAGCAGATCACCCCAAAATCTCAGCCAAAAACAATATGAATATATTCCAATGCTACTTAACACAGCAACATCGAGTTGATCATGGAAAATGCAGATGGGATCAGAAGAATTCTACACATACAACAGTTACATTAGCAGAATATATCTTCACATACCAGTAGAAACCTAACCAATCCATACAAACTGGAAAATGAAGCAAAATCAAAGAGTTGAAATTACCTTGCAAAGCATCACAGTTCTCCGCCTCCTTCCTTACCACATCCAAAACCGAATCAATCAGCTCGGCTCCCTCGGTATAATGCCCTTTCGCCCAATTGTTCCCCGCACCGGACTGTCCAAACACGAAGTTGTCAGGCCTGAAGATCTGGCCATAGGGTCCAGATCTGATGCTGTCCATCGTCCCAGGCTCCAGATCCATAAGCACCGCCCTCGGAACGAACCTCCCACCGCTCGCCTCATTGTAATAAACGTTAACTCTCTCGAGCTGCAGCTCGGAATCGCCGTAGTACTTACCGGTGGCGTCGATGCCGTGCTCGGCGCAGACGACCTCCCAGAACTTGGATCCGATCTGGTTGCCGCACTGGCCGCCCTGAATGTGGAGGATCTCACGCATGGTGCCGGAGTAGAAGATCTGGAGATTTTGAATCGTGAGGGAGGAGGGTGAGATCTGAAGGAGCGGAGGTATTTATAGTGAGGTGAAAATTGGACGTTAGGGTTATTGATTGGGGGGAGGGATGGACGGCTGTGATTGATTCATCCGTCATGTTTGTTGAGATATTTTGTTGTAGTCTTCTAATTATAGAGAGAGAGAGAGAGTTGTTTGAAATTATTCGGAGGTTTTTTGTTTGAAATTATAGGGTGTGATATAGCTCAACTACACTAATTTTAGCTTTATTACAATAATGATACAAAGGCGGAGATTTTCAAAAGAAAAATGACATTCAAGAAATTCAAAAAATGGCTGTCAAAATTTAGAGGCTTTTCATATTTGGCGTCATACCCTGCCTGCCTGCCGCTTTAGAGCAATACAAAAAATTGATTTCTATGGGTTGATAATACTAATGTCAAATTGAACATGTATGATAGAAATTTTTTCACTTTACTTTTTGTTAATTTAATGTTAAACTTACCTTCTTATTTCAATTTAGTTTGGTTTAGGCTTTAGGGTTGTTTCAAAATGACATAATTGATGTTGTCGCCTCGGAGCTTTGATCTAAAATTATATGAGGTCATGGTTGATCGTAACAGTCTACCACATTGTGACATACTCGACAGAGTTAAGTAATTTTTAAGGTTTTTAGTATAAGATTTGAAATTTGTCTGCATTGTTGATTTCGAATTACAGTCTATGCAGCACAGAAATGGAAACGGAAACCGCAAGAAACCGGGAAGTGGCAAATCAAAATCATGAAAACCGCAAGAAACCGTTAAATTAAATATATATTAAATATATTTTAATTTTATGATTCTTTAAATATATATTATATTTTAACCTATTCATATTTATGAAAGCACACAATAGTAATTTAAAACAAATAAAGCAAATATATAGTTCAACATAATTTATTTTAATTATTTTAATTTTGAGGTTTCTCGAGGTTTCCGATTCGTTGACCGTTTCATAAACCTCAAGAAATATATAGTTCAACATAATTTATTTTAATTTTGAGGTTTCCGAGTTTCTGAAACGGAAACGCTTACTAGTTAGAGGTTTCCGTGCTACATAGGTTACAGCTTCTACTGTAGCACTCTATGTATATTTCTGCGGAAAATATTCTTCTGACGAATAAGAAAGACACACGAATTTGTTCACCCAGTTCGGCAACTTGCCTACGTTTGGGGAGGATGCTCCGATGCTCAAGACTTCACTATCACAGTTACAAGAACAAAGGACTCTCACCTCTCATTCTCACCTAGTCGAAATCTCGGACAGTCTCCTTCTCCTTTGTCTCAGCTTTCAGCCCAAGGTTTTTCCCAGAGAGTGGTGTAGCATCCTCTTTAACTTTCATCTCAAACTGTCTCAACGAACCAATCAATGCCTCTAGCCTCATGTTCTTGACATATTGTGCTTTTTCTATGGCGTGACCTTCATGTCAAACTTTGATGTCAGGGACAGGAGAACTTTTCTGACTATCTTCTCTTCTTATATCGGTTCTCCGAGGGCATAAGCTTCATTTGATAGGTCACACAGCTTGGTATTGAACTCACTGATGGTTTCACCCTCCAGCATCTTCAAGCTTTCAAATCTTGAGGTGATCATCTGAATTCTCAAGCTCTTCACCTTGTTTGTTCCCTCGTGAGCTGTCTCAAGAGTATCCCAAGCTTTTTCACGACATCGCAGTTTGAGATCTGCCAGAAATTGTTCGCATCAACTGCGGAAAATATTGCATTGAGACCTTTCGAGTTTCCGAATCTTGTTTAGCAGTCTATCTCTATTCGGATTTCTTTTGTGCTACTCCTTTATCATCTATCACCAATGGATGTGCCCATTCCGAGATCACAGCTCTCCATGCCTTTTAATCCATGGCCTTCAAGAATGCTTTAATTCGAGCTTTCCAATACCCATAATTATATTCTTCGAGCAATGTGGGTCTAATTGTACTTTGTACTTCCTTCATGGTGGCCATAGATGACAACAACGCCTTCCTGGATCACACTCTGTATGTCGAGTAATCGGCTCGAATACCAATTGAAATCTATCTACATTGCTGATCTTGAGTTACAGCTTCTGCTGTAACACTCTTTGTATCTTTCTGCGGAAAATAGTCTTTTGACAAATAAGAAAGCCGCACGAATTTGTGCACCCAGTTTCGCAACTTGCCTACGTCTGGGGAGGATGCTCTGATGCTCTAGACTTCACTATCACGGTTACAAGTACAGGACTCTCAACTAGTCGAAATCTTTCGATCAGTCTAGCCCCCTAGACTAACAAGCAATCTGATCACACAGACTCCCTTCGTGCTACCTACACACTTCCAGTAATGAATAGCTACAAACCTGACACTCAGACTTAGCCTACTCTATTACAATGTGCAGCACACGGAATGCTTCAGCTCACTCTATCTCGGAGTTGCTGTTACTTCTGTAGATGACTTCTCCAGCACTATCAGTCCGTCTCTCTCTAAGTTCTACCGAATTAGAATCTGTTCCCCCTTGATCAATGCCCGCCCGACAATATCAAAGAGAAATTCTCGGGTCTTCAACAGCATGCGACATGTTCATCCGCAGCTATTCTCCGAAGCTCATGTTTGATCCTTCGACGAGCCATGCTCCTATCGAATTCTGTGAACCAAAACTTGATCAAACTCAGCGAGTTCTGATCTCTTCAACCCTCTGCTTTAAACTCAAGTTGTGAGAATTCTTTGCTCAGTTTATTCTTTCTATGTCCTCTATGACACTGCCTCTGCCGTGCTCTTATATCTTCGTGGATTGCCGCGAAGGAAACCTAGTTGCCTTTTGATCCGTAGGGCATCCCACCATTATCAGAATTTCCTCCTAGATTCTTACAAGGTTGTTGAGTATTCCATTTTCTAATTTGAACTTTAGGATCTTTATTTTTTAGGCTTTTCCTCTAACCGATAGATGACATCTGCAGGCAACTTGATGACGTTTGCGGAGCACCCTTAACTTCCGCGACTCATGTGGGACCTTACCAATGCCACTCTGTGCATCTTCAGGATACTTGTCCAGTCTACTCTAGCTTCAAATCAACACAGGTTGCCGCAGCAGAATCTGCATTTTACCTTTTGCCCAGTTTGCCTCAGCTTTTGTGGTCCACAGAGTGCTGTAGCAGATCCTTGTGCTTGGTTGTTGTATCTCGCCCATTCTTCATATTGTGCTCTAGCTTCAAATCTTCAGGGATTGCTGAAACAGACTCTTGTGTTGTTTTGTCAAGGATGTCATACCTCAACAAGATTGAACATTTAACCTTACATAACCTAATTCGCTTTTTTATCCACTCGACCGCCCCTTTCAGGGCTGCACATGCTTTGTTGTCCTCTTCTTTCACGAATTTAGATCTAGTGCAACCAAAATAAATACAACATTAAAAGGGCGTAGTTTTATATAAAGAAAATTTTTAAAATAAAAAAATTACGTAATTTTAATAAATACGAATACAAAATAATATTGTATCACAATTTACTGTATTTAAATACACATCGACGGATTTGAATCTGTCCCATTACACAATACTCTTTCTTCTAAATAACTCCTCTCATTTATTTAATATATTTATGTTTTCGTTGAAACCCTAACTTCCTAATTGTGCTATTATATGATAACTACTAAAATATTTGTAACTCGTCCACATGTGTCCATTTTTTTTTATACTAACCACTCCCTTCACATTTATTTATTTGCCCCATTTGCAAATTAAAGTTTCATGAATACCCTCGTCTCGAGAGAAATTTTTTAAATGTCCTGTTTTTAATGAGATCGGCCTTATCAAGACTGATCTCATAGCAAATCGAATGAACTGACTCAATTTTGCCTAGTCAGCTATCACGTAGAAGACTGGTCTCTTTAATTAGATAGATCTCGCGAAGAAAAGAAGTTTGTTATTCTCTTCCACTCTCCTCTTCTCCCCACCCGAGAACCTCCCCATAATCATCTCCCTCATTCGGCGATTTTACGAATTGGATGGTGAATGGAAGACGATTTTGTTGTAAGGAAGTATTTTTTATGTTAGGGTTAATTCGTATTGAAGTATTTTGTAAAACTTTTATCGATTATGTTATGGTTAATGGCATTTGTTGACAAAACGTCCACTAGCTGATCGATCTAGCAAGTTGCTACAGCATCTTACGGTGTTAGAAGCTGGAGCAAGTTTTGGAAGGTGGCAGCCGAACACAAGAAGTTGCTACAACATGCTATGAATATGCAAAGTTGGAGCAACTTGGCCGATCAACACTTGTTATTGATTGTGTTATGATTAATGGCATCTGTTGACAAAACACCCACTAGCTGATCTAGCAAGTTGCTACAGCATCCTACGGTGTTAGAAGTTGGAGCAATTTTCGGAAGTTGGCAACCGAAGACAAGAAGTTACTACATCATCATCCTGTGAAGATGCAAAGCTGGAGCAACTTGGCCGATCAATAATGTCTAGATCTAAAGTCGCACGAAGAGCGTCCAGAGAGTTGCAGCCGCCACATCAACTGCTTGAGGAGGCGCCGGTCGCAACAGAATTCTCAAACGGTCTGCTGAAACAGCTTGGAGGAAATCAGATTTCTAAATTGGTTTTAGGAAATCAAATCTCAACAACTTGCAAGAATCTAGGAGAGGATCCAATATGCAAAGTTGATTAAAAAGATCTGCAAATCCTAAGGGAATTAGGATTTCTTTGTCTGATCAGTGATGCGGCTATATATGTGAATGTATCACACACACATGAGACAACCACCTAGAGATACACATAAGCAGAGCGGGAGTTAAGGCTAGAGCACAAATTGTGGGTGCATGAGCTGAGAGTAGATCACGACTAGCAGAGTCTTTCTAATCTCGATCTACGAAATTCAACTAGAGCGTAGTCTCATTGAAAGATAAAGTACTTGCTTTGAAGCATCTTCGCGGAGAGGAGATGTCACGGATTATCGGAGATCAAAGCAGAGTTCCCAGATATTGACATGAGATCATTACTCAAGGGGGAGTATCGCTAGAGTCAGAAGTACTCATGGAGGTCCGACTGCTCAGCAGGGAGTGCTTGGAGAGTCATGGACAGAAGTTACACTAACTTGACAGAGTAAGTTGCTATAGCTTTCAGCTGTAACACATTGTTTTATAATAGGCTAAGTCTCTGTGATTAGAGCTGTAGCGTTCTATTACTAGAGTGTGTTGACAGGATTTGCTAGTCTGTGTGATCAGACTGAGCTGAGATTCTGACTAGGTTAAAAGTAAAGGTTAAACTAGCGTATGCTGAGTTTTGGAATCCTTTGTACTTTAACCGGTAATAGTGGAATCTTGTGGATTGGAGAGAAGTCCTCCCCAGACGTAGACAGTTTCCGAACTGTAACCAAAGTTTGTGAGTCTTCCAAGTTTGGCCGAAACAAAGAATTTCCGCAAGTGACACAAGAGGTTGCTATAGCAACCTGCTATAACATGTTACCAGCAGCGCGTATAAATTTCTGATTGATTTGTTGATTTAATGAAACTTTTGGTTGAATTATTTGTCATAGTGTTTGAAGAGTTTATTATTTGATGGTTTTTATTTTGGAAAGCTAAATTGAAATGGAAAATACCGAATCAGATCTGATGGTTATGTTGACTTTGAAGACACTGGACATGACTGTAATCGTGTTGAATATTTAACAAAGGAGTCTGACTCTCGGTTGTTGGTTTTTCACTGTCGGGAAGGAGAGGGGAACTATCCATGGAGGATTCACATAACGATGAGAAAAAACTCATCATACAGAAGGTTACAAAGTACTAGGGATCATGTTGCAACAATACTACATCTCAAATGAGAATGTCTACCTGACGAGATACTTTATAGCCATGGAAATTGGGATGTGATTAACGATATCCCTTGCTGAAATAAGAGCAAGAATCTTCAAGGATTATAATTATGAAATTCGTTACTTGAGGGGATGGAAGGCCAACGAACATAAATTGGAAATATTTTTGGAGATTGAGATGAATCTTTTAGAAAACTTCCCCGATTTATGGAGGCGGTAGAAGAATCAAAGACCTGTAACCGTTGTTAAATGGCATCGCAACAGAGATGAAGATAATGTATGTATGATCATGAACTGATTATTCCTGGGTTTTTGGTCCAACCATTGATGCGTTCAAGCACTGTCGCCCCATGTTGCACTCGAAGCCAATAACCACATATTTTATGTTGTATTTTCTTTCGTCTAGCTTGAATAATTCCATTTGGAACTAGCTTATGAAGTGCATATGACAGGGTGTGACAGACCGTGATGAGTTGTGCATAATTTTGGATTGGCACAAGGGAATCATCGCTGCAATGCAAGAACCTGGACTGCTCCTTTGAGATTATCACCGCCTATGTACTTAGACATTTGCAGAGCAACTTCAACTTGAAAGTGAGAGTTCTACTTTGAAAAAAAAATTGGGCACGTGGCCATCATAGATAGCATATCAAATTTGATAGAGAATATCAAGAGTTGCATGACTAGCTGCATGATAAATCTCAAGTTGTACAATAATTGCAGAGTATTCTTTGGTCAAAGTGGTCTTTGGCATACCATGAGGATGGTAGAGGATGAGGATTTATGATGACAAATGCTAGTAAATGTTTCAACAATACTCTAAAGGGTGGGCTAGACTTACCATTATGTGCTCTTGTTTAATTCAATTTCTTGCAGTGCAATGCATATTTCTGCAATCGTCGAGATACATACCGTGTTACGATGTTCGCTCTAAAGAAAGATATTAAGTTACACTGAAGAAGGTACATGCGGTAAATGGGAAGCTTCCACTATCCGTATAGTCATATTTTAGCAATCTGTAAAAGTGAGAGTATCCCCTACACTAGATTCATAGATACGTTGGAAGCATACTTTGTGACTTGGAGCTACACATTTAATGTGATCGGAGATGAACAACATTGGAGGATCTGTCATGGAATTGCCCACGTAGTGAACCTTGGATTCAAGCGTTCGAACATTGGAAGGCATCCCTCAAGGCGCAAACATAATGAAATGGACCACATAGATCTAGTAGTCAGGGATAATCACATCCCTAGAGATGCGGCTTGTGTCAAGGTGCAAGCCATAACAGAAGATCGATAAACGTACTAATTGGAGAGTAAGAATTCTGTTGTATGAGTGAAATATTTTAAATATTATTTCGTACTCAAACTTTGTATGTTGGAATGTTATTATGAAATAATTTAAGTTTAATGTTGTAAACTTGTTACATTTCATAAACATTCAATCCCAATTAGAAGTGCATAGTCGGTACATCTTCCATTGTTTAACTCAGTTACACATAAGTTCATCGACGACGAAATAAAGTAAATGAGAAACGCTTCAGAGGCCTTTTACTTAGATCTTGATCGAGTTGGGATTCAAGATTTGCGACTCCATAATCATAGTTGACGTCATCATCCAAAGGCATTTGTTGTTCTCAGTGTTCATCATCACTAGCTCCTGCATAAGATGACCCATGTCTATATATTTATCCAAACCCGTACTAATAATCTATAGTGACAGACTGAAATAAAAATTTAGATACAAATTAAAAAAATACCAGTGTCGAACTGAATCAGAGCAGGGTCTCCACTTAGCGCATCTGTCTCGCCGAGCTTATGTAATTCATCTAAAGCCAAATGGAAAATGTTGTGAACTCCCTTCCATGTAGAAGGACACGTGATATTGAGGAAAATGTCGGTTGCAGTACGTGCATGATGCACCAAGGCTCGTATTTATTGGTCATTAGAGTGAGTTAAAAATATTATTGGTCTAATCAAATATTTTTTAAAAATTAACATGAAATATACTTACAAATGCTATGATGCTCGTGTGCGTTGGGCAGAAAGGTTGAGACTCATCAAATCTTTACTGAATAAAGCGACGAGTTGTGTGCTACAAGTATGGTACTCAGGCTTAGGAGCTCCCACATCCTTTTTTCCTCATCAACGGATGTTTAGGGTCGACAGCTACTCGTGCTTATGGAATCAACTGATTGTATCCAAATTGTCGCATCACTCTAAATGGATGAGGTCATTCAACGATATTATAGTACAATACCAACTCAATCGACCTTCCATACAAGTCGAGTTCAATCTATGAAATAGGTGTCGTCGTATGGCCTCCAAAAGAAATTCATCATGGCTCATGTGATCTAATTGGTCTCGATAGAAGACCAACAAACCACGTGATGTCTCTATACAGAGCTTAGGTCCATAACATTTACTGCACAATTAAAAGATTGATTGTCAAAGGATAAATATCAACGTTAATTCTAATGTGAATATCATCTAACTACTTACATATAAGACCAAGCTCATTTGTAATATGGATCGATGTCCGCATCAATGGGCTGTAAAATCCTACTGAAGCCTTGTGGACGGCCGATTGGTATTCTTTCCCGGCTCCATAATAACAACATAATGAATGCACCTACCCATTTGCTTATGCCACTCTCATGCAACACTGCACAACTGCCTGTACAAGTACACGAGAACTGCACTCTCCCTATTATATGTTCTCGTTGTGTCAAGGTCAGCCGATAAAGCAAATATTGGAGTAAGTAAGATCCTATCTTCGGACAAGTCAGGGGTCAATGATGATCCTAACATACATTGGATGTATGCTTTTGCATATCTCTGAAGCACTTCATCTGATGCGTCGGCAGGTATCACTTTCATGTCGTTATGAAATCATCTTCTCTTCTCCATGGTAGGCGACCTCGGGAACTCCGGGTAGGAGCTAAGCAATCAGCTATAAATATTTTTCATTCCTCATCCCGGTAAGAAGTTCCACGCCCTGCAAAGTGATAGTACACTCGCTGGTCCTCAAAATGGAAGGTATGAGTCTCATGCCTCAATCACTCAACAAGTACGTGTTTTACCTAGGCGGCCTCAATATTGTGCACTCGAGTCCAGAATAGAAATTAGCTCTGGTAATAAAAGGCACAATCCGGAGGTCCATCTCCCACATCCCGTAATGTACCATCTTCAAATTTTTACCTGCCTGCAATCCATAATAAGGATGTAAATTATAAATATTTGTTCAAATTAGTCGGAGAATTTAAACTTTAAATATTATAAATCTTTAAATGTATGCTAATGGGATCAATTCAAAATTTTTTTTTTTGAACAATGTGTATGTTGTTGAATCAAAATATAACCATCTATCGGTCCAGTCTCAACAATCAGATCTATATCCATTTGTATAAAGAAATTATTATAAGCTTAAGACAATAATGTAGGGATGCAAAGTAACATTTATAACAAGTTTAGAACAATAAACTTGAGTTATTTCAAAACAATATTACAACATGGAAATCATGTAAACATTCATTTCAACCTAATTCAATAATAACACTACAATTTCATTGTTAATGTATATGACATCATTGACAAACTCCTACAAGGTGTACAAGAGTCTGCTACAGCAAGCGTGTGAAGACAACAGCTGATGCAGAGCGTTCCAGAATGACCAAGCAGAGTGCACAAGGCGTTACTACAGCAACCTGTGTAGCAGAGAGCTGTAGTATAAGCAGATTTCCGTGTGAAGGACAGGCTGCCCAAAATTAAAGAGAAGAGCAACGGAAGCTTTATGAATGGAATTTAGAAGATTGTCAAAGCCAATAGCATGCCGATCAACTTGGAGCAGTCCTAAGAACGTACGGAGATGCTGCCAGCATCACAATAGGTTGGAAGAGTATCGTGAAGATAGAGAGCAAGATAATGCAGCTGCCCGTGTGAAGACAGCAGCTTGTGCAAATCCAGAGTGAACAAGCTTAATGAACAGGCAATTGCTACAGCAGAATCTGTAGTAGGGAGTTATAACAGCAGTATTGGTTTGAAGAACAATTTGGCCAGAAATGCAGAGCTGAGCAACGGGATGATTCCAGAGCATCGGTCATAATATTCTCAGTGGAGATTGCGGTCTACAAGTCAGCTTGAAGATATGGATCTTTTGGAAGGAGAATATTTATTTGTAGAAGATTAGATTTGCAAATCAAATCTAATCTCCTACAAATTAGAAGATATGATTTTGTTGAGATCTAGAGAGGAGCTTCTAAATATTCTCAGAGAATATTCCTAGTGGAGATTCCCGTATCCAGGAGAAGATTTGATTATGGAAGATTTGATTGTGGAAAGATTTGTTTCTGCAAACAAATCTAATCTCCTAGGAATTAGGAGATAAGATCTTGTTGAGATCTTTAAGGAATTTCCAAATACTGATATTGATGGAGCTGGTAGTTCCTATTTAAAGGAAGCTGGGCAGAGGTTCAAGGGTATCGAATCAGAGAGCAAATACTGAGAACACACGCAGAATACTGAGAGAGAGATTCAAGTGCGTGCGAAGATTCGATAACCACCATGAGCAGAGCTGAGTGGTTAAGTGCAGAGACTGATTGCAGACTAGCAGTGTCTGGTCAGTGCTTGAACAGGAGGACCAATTCAGAGCAGTGGTGCTTGTTGGTTGATCAAGGAAGGCCGCGGAAGAACTGACAGGTGTGTGGCTCGGTCGAGTGTCTAAGCGGCAGTTCTCGCTAGTGGCAGGAGGTCACTGAGCAAGGGGGAGTATTCCAGAGTGTGGAGCGCTCGTGGAATTGTTCGATCGGCTCGGCAGAAGGCCTTGGAGCGACGCGGACATTTGTGCATCAGCTGTGTGCTACAGCAGATGCTGCAGCAACCCTGCAGAGTTGAGTGTGGTTTAGAATAGGCTGAGTTTCAAGGAGACAGTAGCTATTCTAGATTGACATTTGTAGAGGGTGTGCAGACACAAGTCAGAGCCTGTTCTGACTGTGTCCAGTGATCCACACAAGGTTGAGTAACATAGGTTGCGTGGAGTTGTAACCGAGTATACTTGGAGACCTCTGTGATTAGTGGATTGAGGACTGGAGAATAGTCCTCCACAGACGTAGGCAGTTGGCCGAACTGGGTGAACAAACATTTGTTCTTTATCATTGCTTCCTGCTTTAGAATCGGGTGAACAAGCGTGTGCTGCAGCAACTGCTTGTTCACAACCTGTAACTCAGAGGCACTGCGAATTTCAATCATCACCATCATCTTAATACACACCTACAAGTATATATCAATTAGTACCCAATTTCCGAACCTTAACATACAACAACAAATGATATATCAGTTAACATCATATTCCAAATAAATAATTTACAAATCGTTTCTTTTCAACATATCAAATAATTAAGTGAGTTATTTTCAACCAATCAATCACAAAATTGAATTACAAACCCTATATTTAAAGAATTTGAACACAATCAATTACCTATTACAACAACATTCAATATCATTACCACAAAGTCGTCGTCCAATCACCTCTCCAGCAAATTGGCCTTTGGATTTGGGAGAGAAATCATAGAAGAGTTTCGGAGAGGGAGAGGAGTAGGAGAGAAAGAGAAGAAAATAAATCTTAAATTTGTGATGTTCGCGAGACTGATCTTAATCTTTAATGAGACTTGTTACGTGACATTTGATTGGGTAAAAATCCAGCGGACTCATTTTAGTTTTCACTCATATAAAATTCGAAGAGACCATCTTATAATTAAGGAAACTTTTTCTCTAAATGGAATATTCATGTCTTCAAATGGGACAAATCAAAAAAAATTCCTCCCTTTAGCACCATTTCGGCCACTGTTCCTCCCCGAAAACCTATTTCTTCTGCGGGCATCATGTGCGGTACAATACCTTGTCGGTTTAACAAATCTTTGATGTATGTTGCTTTCATCATTTTTTTGGGGAACTTTGATAGAACGGGATTAGAATGCTGGCACTTACGGTGTTCAGGCGGATTTGATTTTTGTATTATTATGATGAAGGAAGTCTTGATCATCTGGAATCAGATTTTATGCTTTTGTTTTGATTGCCAGTCTCTTGTGTTCATCATTCTGTTAGTCATTGGGATGTAGGGCAATGCAGTTTGATCGGATGGAACCATGAATCTATGTTTGGAGATATTGTTGGTTTTGAGGCTTCAAACTTTTGACTAGAATGAGATTTTTTGATGGTTTGTATAGCTGTATAGAATTGATTTAATTTCTTTACAGTGGGCCAAGAGTCTTTTGTATGTTGGTATTTCATTTTGTAAATTTGGCAATGTTGTGTTGGTCTGTTTGTGTGGTATGCAGTGGTTTTGGTCGAGTTTAATGATTAATTAGATTAATATGAGGGGAATAAGTTGTGTAGCTTGAGGAATGTCCGCTATTCCTCATTGTGTGGTAGCACTAGGGGGAAACTCAGCTTCTGATACCTTTGGTAGTTTGAGTAAAGGTGTGTAACCTAGGTAGGTCGAGATTAGGTTGTTGGGGAAGGAGAAATGTGGTTTTAGCCGCGAAGATTATTAGCCATTTCTAGGGAGTCCGAATGTCAAGGATGGAGTTTTATATCATCTATCCCATTTCTAGCCTTTGAATGAGAAACCAAAGCCTGTCACTTTCTTTGTCAAAATAAGATTAATGATGTATGTTATTCATGCCAACAAATTGTAGTCATTACACTATAATAATGACTGATAGTTTCTTAGGAATTCATTAATACTTGAAATTGAGTATGATGCAGGTGCGGAAAATGGCAATTGAAACCGGGGTAGATTTTAGTGACCAAGCTATCTCCTTGGAGCATAAATATCACCAGGTCAAATTATTTGTTCATTGCATAGAAAGTCAAGATTTCATGGGGGGTAGATAAGTGAAGCTATGATTTTCAGCTTTAATTACAACTTCTTCTTTTTTTTGCAGGCACTGAAGGATCTGTACCCACACCTAACCCCCATTTAGCGGGTGGATATCGTTAGGCATCCAAACAGGCTTACTTTTCTTGATCATGTTTTTAACATCACTGAGAAGGTTCGTGCATAGCTCGTTTCTATGTTTCTTCTTCTCTGATATGTCTCAGTACGGTTATGAGTTCTGTTTTCATGCGGTTGTCGTTACAAAAGAAATTTCCTGTAATCCCTGTTGTGTTTTTATAATCAGGTTGTGGAACTTCATGGAGATGGATGTGGTTATGACTTATGATGATCCGGCCATTGTCACTGGTATTGGGACGATAGATGGTCGAAGTTACATGTTCATGGGACACCAGAAGGAAAGGAATACGAAAGAGAACTTCCAGCGCAATTTCGGCCTGCCTACTCCTCATGGGTATGGTTCATGGAACCGTAGCTTCAATGAAATATATCATTATATTGCAAGACTTTTAAGAAATGATGGAAAGCCACTCAAATAATCTTTCAAATTATATTTACCTGAAAGCCTTGCGAGTGATGTATTATGCTGATCACCATGGCTTGCCTATCATTACTTTTATCGACACCCCTGGAGCATTTGCAGATCTTAAATCAGAGGCGCTTGGACAAGTGCATGGTTTGTTGAATTACTAATTTGATAATAGTTGAATACCCATATTAGCTCATATAATCCATTCCTTACTTGAAATTGTAGGGAGAACCAATAGCTCACAACTTGACGACCATGTTTGGCCTCAAAGTACCAATTCTCTCTATAGTCATGGGAGAAGGAGGCTCTGGTGATGCTTTAGCAATTGGCTGTGCTAACAAGTTGCTTATGCTTGAAAATGCTGTTTTCTATGTAGCCAGGTAATGATAAATTCTCATCATCCTTTGCAACGACATTTTGTGTTTTGCGATTTCAGTGTATCGAAAAATGCGTTTCCCCTTCTCAGCTTCACTGATTTTATGCAAGTGAAAGATATACTACATGCATGTCATAATTAGTGCCCTTGTATTTTCTGCAGAAGAGAAACACTTCGTGGACTTCGGTTAGGCACACAAAGAACATAGAATCACAAATAATATCTTGCACTTTTACATCTTTTATTTTCATACTTAAATGTTTATTTTTTACTTCCAAAAAATTATTAAATGAGGTCAGGCCAATAACACAGCACATGTGCTGTTAATATAGGGCGTTCATGCAATATGATTCTTCTGTTACTTTAGGGGCGTCATGTATGAGGCTAATTTGTATTTGTGTACTTGCAGTCCGGAGGCATGTGGCCGTGTGCAGCAATCTTATGGAAGAGGGCGAAAGCTTCTCTAAGGTTTGTAGAATAATTTCCCTATGGAATTTCTCTGGCTTGTAAATAGGCTAGTACAATGTATCACATCATGCCCTCTGCAGGCTGCTGAGAAGTTGAAGACTAGCGAACTGTGCAGTTACAAATTGCCGACGCCATCATCTTTGTAAGTAAAGTTTCCACTAAATAATTCTGCTATGCATTTTTAGATCAACCCCAAACCCTTAGAACATGAACAAGATTAAATTTTTGCGAACGTCACTTTGTAAACAACTTTATTCCGGGATGCTCATCAGTCATTACTGCTTTTCAAATATATACATTCTCACCTCTGGTTCTTGTTGTCTTCATTGAAAGAGATGCAGTTTGTTTTGGTGACAAGTTTAATTTTGCCTCTTAATATGTCAAGTAAAGAGGATCAATTGTATTAAAAAATATTTATAACTAGCAAGGGCGGGTCGAACCCAAGAGAGCAATTGGATTTATGCGCTAGATGATATTGTATTTTTGGTTTAGCTACTCCAAAATAATTGTATTTTTAATTCTATTAAACGAAAGTCGATGGTTGATTATCAAGGATTAAAAGCACTCCAAAGGGGTTATACCCCTCATTAACTAACTCTGTCATTGCAACTATAAAAATTTATCAATTGAATGGATGATAGCATGCAACTATGCATCTATCCGGCTTGATCAACCGTCGTTGTATCTTTGTCAAGATAAAGCACATAGCAAGGATTGAGCCTCATTCTTTTGAGGTATTGGCTCACTTAGTTTATCTTGCTTAACCCCTAACTTTCGTTAAGTGGTTAGTCAAGTTGAACTTGGCATTCTCAAACCTCACATTCACTTTCATAAATGCAAAACCTAAGTAGTTCCCACCAATATCTCAGCTTCAATCTTAGTTTTTCAAATTGAATTAAAGTTTAGGCTCAAGTGCGGACATAGTCATTTTCTCAAACACCATACATGCACATAAATGCAAAACCTAAGTTACTCGCATGAACAAATCATCATACCATCAAATAAATATGTTTTCACTGCAAATGTAGAATACAAGTGTGAGCGAGGTCCATAGAACCCCCTTGAAATAAAAGGAGACTACTCACAAATCATCCTCATAATCAATTGTGCCCAATATGTGTTATAATGAAATCAAGTAAAGAGGAGTTGTATGGAAGAGGAGAACTGAAATCTAGACGATCTAAACTTTGTGAACTCTTCTTTTACTTCTTCCTTCAATGAACTCCTTGGAGTTCTCTCCTTCAAGTCAGGCCAAAATCCTTGATTTTTTGGACCCCCACTAGAAAATCCTTATTGTCTAATTATACTCTCGATTTCTTCATTTTGGAGTAAGTCGCCCGTATCGGTCGATGTAATCATTACGACCTTAGTGGGAACAGATTCTTCAGAGTCTGATCGTATCGGTCGTACAACATGGGATGATATGATCGATACAACCTTAGTGGGAACATGCTCTTTAGGGTTTGATCTTACCGATGCGATCGATACAACCGCTTCGGCCTCATTGGAAACAGGTTCTTCCGGGTCTGGTCGTACTGCTTGGGCTGATGCGACCTCAATGGGAACAGGCTCTTTAGGGTTTGGTCATATCGCTCATACCGCACGGGCTGATAAGACCAATATTGTTGACACAACCAATCCGATCTTTGGTGAAATCTTGGCCATCTTTAACGTTTTTGCACATCATTCTTCGCGGGTCCGCTTTTCCATGATGTTAGTGCTAAATGGGACCTGGGTGGGGAGAAATAGAGGTTAAGTGATTAATAATATTCGAAAACGAATCAAATCAAATGAGAAATGTAGGCACAATTGATCATTTGGAAAATGCTATCATATCATGGTTCTTGAACCGATAAATATGAAGATAAATGCGCTTAACACACCAATAATGGGCTATATCAGAATTCTCACTGCTAGTTCACATTGTTGCGATTTGTCAACCAGATATATTTTTCGTGGCAACTCTTGCATCATTGACATTTACATTCCCCATATCCTTCTTTTTCTTAATTTAATGTAACATCTGCAGCAGTCAAAGCTATTGGATTCCAGCACAAACTTGTGATATTAAGGAAAGAAGAATATGTGTAAGCAAAACGTTTCAAGACCAACCCATGCTTCCATCTTTGAAAAATAAGATTGAAAAGCCTAGGGAAGAACTTAATCAGAGCTTGCCTAAGGCTCCTAAATATTCTAGCAGTATGTACAGAATTGACTTGTTGAAGGAAATTTCTAAAGCCAAGAAGGCCGCATCACTGAAGCAGGAAATTAATGAAAAAAATTAAAGCAGCTTTGGACACAGAAAACCTGAAGGAAAGGATTAAAGCTTTAGAGACTGAAGTCGCGAATTCTGGGGTATCTAGATTTAAGGACATAGCTGATGATCTGAAAGATAAGATTACTAAGAAGGTGATTGAGATGGAGCTGGCTATTGGTCTCAAGTCCTTGAATCTTGATGTTGAGGTTGTCGACTCAACATTAGAGGGCCATGGCAGTCAGCCTGCTCTAACATATGTAAAAGCTCAAGGTAGATGGAGTAACGGAGGGAATTACTCAAAAGATCAAGGACATTGTCAGTTCAACTGATCTCACTGACCACATTGAACTGCTAAAGTTGGAAATGGTCAAGGCTGAGAGGTGGCATAGCTTAGAGGCGAGAAAGAAGGTAAGAGGCTCTGCAGCAACAAAATAAACAGCATCCTGTAGAGTCTGTAAGCTCATCAGAGTTGAAGCAAAAGCATGAATATCTGAAAGCTGATATTTCTGAAGTTGAGGTATGCAGAAAGATCGAATGGGATCCAGCAGACGTTCCAGGCTTGATGGTTTAAATGCTGTAAATGTAAGTACATCATAATGATTCTTCAAACAACAGCCATTTCGTTTAGATCATACTTGCAATCATATGCTTTTGTTACATTGGTATTGTCTCTCTGGTGACAAGGGATAAGAGTGATTTCAGTTCTGCCAACTCTTTCATTTCGTTTGGAACTTCTGACTGTGGTCTGTTTATTTCCACAGGGACTTTAGAAAGAAACGTTTGGAAGTGTAGCCTCCCCCATGAATCAAACGAGATCTCATCAATTTCTCATTGGTTCCTAAGCTTTGGTAAATCTCTTCTCACCTAGTGATCCACTGCTATCACCACTACTGAATGGAGCAAAGGAAATTTTTTTCGCATGGTCAGGACATGCTGTTTCTCAAACTGTCTTCTGCAATTGGGTAGTAAAATAACATCTTGCATGATTTGAAGAAACATATGATAGAAGAGCTTTATTGTAAGCTCGAGTGGATTGTTTCAGTTCCCTGTTGATGCCTCATTTGATGGCTCAGTACAACTTTGAACACTTGTAATGCATCATTTCCTCTTTAAGTGGCAGGAATTTCAGAATATTTGGAGCAAAATCATGACCCAGAAGTGAGCATCCCAGTATTTTGTACAGGCAATGTTTGTACAGAAGTTACCTCTGCGGTGGGACCATCAACTGATAATCTACCCACTTAGCCCATTACAACTCTTCTAAATGAATGAAATTACATGTTGTAGTGTCTGAATGAGCTGGTGAGAGTAAGCTAGGATAGGAATCAAGCTTGAAACAGAAGCATCACACTCCTTCCTTGCCCATAATCTCAAACCAAATGGTGGAGACAATTTAACATAACCCTTTTGCCTCATATAAGAGTTGGTCGGTGAAAGATATGGTTTTGAATAGGAACTTGGCAAAGAAGGCGAGGCTATCCCTACGTCCATGCTATGGAAACAAGGATATCGACCCCACATCACAAAGGCCACCGGCAGCAATAAAATCATAGAACTCGCCCTTGCCTAAATAAATGCCTTTTTTACTCTCCAAACTCATTGTGGTGTAACTTCTTCAGAAGCTGAGAATATAAATGCAGAAAGGCAGTACATAATAACTGGAGCTAAAACTTGCTGAAAAATGAAACATAGAATAATGAAGAACTGACAACTACAACCAGCAGGGTAGAGAGTTAATTCTTTCAAACCAATAATACAGATATGACCAACAACAGCTATGTTCAATATCTCACAACACCTGCAGTACTGGTCTCTTCCCAAGCCTCTTAATCTCTCTATCCATTTGGCCAGTAAGCATCAATCCAAACATCTTCAGATCACACAACAAGGACCAAAATGGATGCCCAAGTGAAGCTGGAACATTACCTTCAACAAAAAAATGGCTGTACCAGGCAAAGCCAAACCCAAACACAGGGACAAACAACACAAGCCACCAGTTGAAGATCAAAGCACAAACAAGCCACACCATACCAGTAAGCGTCCCAACAAAGTGCCAGCGTCTGGTTGACAGCTTGGAGTGCTGAGTCACATAAAAGGACCAGAATTCATCCAAGCTCCTAAAGTTCATAACTTTATTGCACAAACAGGAAACCCTAAGCTCTCCAAACCTGTACCGTACAATGACCCCAAAAGACAATCTTTTTATTGTTCTTTGATCAATTATATGAAGTGGGTCACCCTTTGAACAATGATTGAACATGAAAATATCTAAGAAGCTTACAGAGAGTCCAATTCCCAACTCAGACACTGGCTACAGATTCTCAGTTTTTGATACCTCCACCAACTGCTAGAATAGTAGCTTCTTGTCTGCAGCTCCAAATCAACCAGTGAAAGAACAATATGGTGTTACTTGTCAGGGGAGTGAAGGTGAACGTAGCTGTCTGTCTGTATCCAAGCAAAACTGAGTCAAAAGCAGGGTTTGTGTCTCACCGGCAACAATTTCAGATTGAGACTGATGTAATTTGTATGATGAAGTTAACCTACAAATGGTGTCAGAATGGATGAAAGTTGAGAAAAGGTAAAGATGGAGGAGATCTTGAAGAGAAATCTGATTGATTTGAGTCAAAACCAAAGGCTATTGGCTTCCTGATCCTCTTTTCTTGCACTGCCGCACATCTCCTCACTCTCTCAATCCAAATCCAACACCTGGCACATTTGTGGATTGGCTTGCTTGTTCATCTTTGTTCTTCCAAACGCCGCGTTTGGATAACCCGTGCCATGCACGTGATATGATGTCACAACCTCCTTTGTTCTTGGAAAATGAAAGAATGCAAGGAACATTTGAATAAAAATAATTTGTTTAGTTTGGTTTGTTGAAAATAAGAGAAAAAATACATTATAAACTTTTCCATATAATTTTTCATTGGAAAATAATTTCCTAATTTGTTTTCTATTTTATTTTCTTCTATTAAGTTTTTCAATTTCTAAACGGAATCCAAATAACTTTAAATAGCTCCGCATACTTCATTATTGTTTATCGTACACATTTCTATTATGAACCGACGTTACACCACGAAATGCATTCTTTTGCAACAAATACTTGTATCACTCGATCTCATATGTATGGTTGCGAGCGGATCGGTCAATACATTTGTGATTCGCTCGCAAACATATTTGGTAAAAATTTGGCTTATTTGATAATAAATAAGTCAAACTCAGTCATAGTTGGTGAGCTCGTTCAATAAACGAGTCAATTACCAACAAGGGAGGGCTCAATTCGTTTATCGGCTCATTGATAAATTTGGTGTAAAGTCAATTAGTGAGCTCGATCAGAGTTACTTTTACATGAGTTTTATAATTTATGAGAGTGATCAAATAAGAATCACTCCTTATACTAATAACTAAGAAAGATTCAATCTTAACCACAAGATCTTATCATCTAACGACTCAGACTAATCAATAATTAAAATTTCATTAATTCATTTTAATTAACTGAAGGGCATGTTTGTAACTTTAACAATGTAATTAAAATTAAAACAAGATCAACCCGATTCTCTCCCCTATTCTATGTGATTTCATAATTGGAAGCCGGATTTGATGTTTTGGTAAATAGAAGAAGTCGCAATGAGCAATCGAAAGTGGACTATCATTTAGTTTGTTATTTACTTCTTAAGAATATGTCTAGGATCAGGTCAAAGATGTGGTTTCTCGACGACGTGTGAAGCTTCGATTGGAAGCCGGATTTGATGTGTTGTTCAATAAAAGAAGCCGATAGTGAGCAATTGAGATGACTTTGTTAGTGGGATTGTGCAGACATTGATCAATTGGATTATAAAAGATCAGTGGGACTGCACAGAAGAGATTAAGAGGTCTATGACTATAGGGTGTCCTGCCGTGATGAGAATTGACTTAAGAGGTGTATGGTGCGGCCTGCTTTAGATATGCTTCTTAGTGGAATGGATTTGACATACGCTGAATTTTTTCCCAGCAATGAACATTAATAATAGTTCAATGAATATTTGTGTTGATCATGAATTTCTTTTTTATATAAGGAGAAATGTTCATCCGTATTCATAAACTAAGTGAATAGTATATTTATATCGATGAATATAAACAATATTCATTTATGTTCATCAAATTTCAATGAATATATGCAATATAAAAATAGGAATTTATTAATCTCTTATTTTGTTTCGTCATTCTACAATATATTATTTCAAAACAAGATTAGAGTATATTTTATTTCCTATTTTTTCACAATTATATGATATTTTAGATGACATGTGACTATTTTAGTATGTCGTTCGATTTTGATCACCGTCAAAACATAAACAACAAATATTCATGTGATTAGTTTAGAATGTTCACCAAAATATATACGATCATCTTTATCGATGTACTTTTTTATCAAAAATCAAGTGATTAATTTTTTTATAGCAATGAACAAATATAATGTTCATCAAATTTTATATACATGCGACTTACAACAACACATTCTTTAGCTATATTTGAGCCACATTTATGATAAAAATTGAAAAATACACAAATCGAAACATTGTTCAATCAACAACAAAACTAGGCTAGACATAATAATGAATTTCAAAAATACAAATTTGGAGAAAGATCAAATGAATAATATATTTATAATGATGAACATATGCAGTGTTCATTTGTGTTTATCAATTTTAAATGAACGTTAGGGTCAATTTCAATGAACAATGGATGTGTGAGCTGCATAGTTGAATAATAAGAATTTAATTAACATTAGAAGCTGCCATGATTGATTGCAGATGAACGAGTGGTGAAGATGGAGTGATGAAATTAGCAAGAGTAACTGGCCATCTCAATTTGATAGCGGCGATGTCATAAATTATAGCCGCCGCCTTCGGGAAATCGCGGCTACCCACTTCTCCCATGTCCGTTGCTTGACGTCTCTAAACTTCTTCACATCGTCGTTGAACTCACCTTCGTTGCTTCCAGTCAGCACTATCTTTTTTCGGCTAATTGTCCATCCATGCTTATTCGGATTTGAGGAGTGAGAGTCGATTCACGATGATTTCCGGGAATGGAGAAGAAGAGAAAAGAGATGAATTAATATTGAGTGATGAAAAAGCTCTGGAATTAACAATTGAATCCTCCTAACAATTTATTACTTGTTTAATATTTTTATAAATTGGCACAACCATCTCATCCATCAAATTACAAGAATCAATGGATGAGATTTGTTCTTATTTTAAATTAGGTTCCTATCGAACCTGACCCTATAATTTATAATTGGAGAAACAATTTTGTTAAATAAGTTTTTTAAACTCATTAAAAACTTTTGAAGCTCATTCAAATTCAATTCAAAGCATTATTTTTGTTGCAACTAAAACTAAGTAAAATACTTATTTGAAACTTGGGCTCGACTCGAACTCCTGAAAATTAACCAAATCAAGCTCAAACAAATATTTTTCAAGCTCGTAAATACTCGGCTCGATCTCATAAAAATAATAACATACCGAGCTTGAAGACTCTAATTCTCGGCTCGTTTGTCGCCGTATACACATGCATCCATGAACACATCTAGCGCATCTGGTAATGGTCATGTAAACACTAACTCAATATATGTGTGACTCATTACCAATTCGAGACTCATTTCTTCTGTAGAATCATCTCTCTTATTTAAGTGATTTTTTTAGAAATGCCTTAGTTTTGAAATCAAACTTTTAAATGCCCTACTTTTCAAAAACATTTCGCAAATGCGTTACTTTTAAATGAATCCGGGCTTGCCAAACCCGGATTGCTGAAGAATGGCTAATTTGGGCTTACTGAAACCGGAACGGTCAGAAAATCATGCGGTCCGATTTTTTAAAAATCCGGAATGGTCCCTAAACAAACGAGTTTGAACGAAACTCGTCTCATTATCCTACGTAGCGGTCCTGTCACAAGCCCAGACAGCATTTTAATGAGTCAGGGATTTACAAAATTGGATTCATTATAGAATCCAGCTTTCGAAAAACAGGACTCGAGCAGAATAAAATTCTGCTTCTCTTCTCTCCCGAATTTCTCGCCACCGCACGTCTGGAACACTGCTACGCCGAAGTCGGACGTGAGGAAGGATTGAAGGCGATTTCGAGGTTAATTGTTAATTATATTGATATTTTTGTTGCGGTATAAGTGTGATTTGGGGTTAGGCTTTAGGTTATTGAATATCTGAAATAGAGTTTTTGATTTAGGGTGATATGTTGTGTTGTAAGATGTTGTGTGATTTAGGATTTTGAATTGAATATCCAAATTACGGTTTTTGATTTAGGGCTATGGATTGAAGTTGTTGTGTGATTTAGGATTATGGATTGAATATGTTGTTGTTAATATGTTGTGTTATTTAGAGTTTATAACAGAATATGTTGTGTTGTATTTGTTTGGATTGTTGAACATTGGAGCTTAATTGATGTAGGATTATGGCCAATTGTTGTAAGGCAGTGGGTTTAAGGTTTATGATATAAGAAAAATGTTATTCGAATTATAGATTTAATATTGTGTGATGCTTCAATATAGTGACTCAAAAGATGTATTATATATTGTTGTGTAATTGTAATTAGTTATGATTGTTGAGAATTGGAGCTTAACTGATGTATGTTTATGCTCAATTGTGGTATGGTCATGCTTAATGGCCGATTACATTTTGAACACATGTGAGAAGTTTATCCGTAAGAAGAATTGGGAAAAAATTGTGCTTTCAATTGGTAGGAGGACGAGGCCCAAGAGCCAGTTGTGCCTCCAGTCAGGCGCGCGAGGACCCGCGCGCAGACTGGAGCGCACCGGAGGGCCCGTGCACCACAGGGAGAACCAGTTACAATTTCCATCGAGGATTCTCCCCCGCGTGCACGCGGGAAGCGCCCGAGGACCGAGGCTGAGGAGGCGCCTGAGGAAGCATCAGCAGAGCAGCGCATGATGTTCAACGTCATGCATGTGCTCGAGTATTTAGCGCCAGAGGGGGCGGACTTAAGCATGAGCCCACCATCAGGGTGGAGATTTGGAGACGCGATTCCCCCTCTCCTTAGCCTGCACCGACCACCTCCAGGTTCCCCCAGTGAGCCTCACCAGCCAGCCAGTCCTCTTACTCAGCCCCCAGTGCATCCAGCAGAGCCCTCTCCAGTGCCAGCACCAGTCCCAGCACCAGCAACCGAGTCAGCCCCTGCACCAGAGCTAGCCCCAGAAACAGAACCCACCCCCGACCCAGCACAAGTACCAGCACCTGCACCTTCCCCTGCCCAGCCGTCCATTCCGCGATCCCCTGTAGCCGAACCCATTATTAGCACCAGCTCAGACTCGCTATGGGACCCCGTCTCAGAGGACGACTATGTGGCGCAGCCTGTCGCCCTTTCAGTTGTACCGCCTTCCTCCAGCACCTATGTGACAGATTCTTCTAAGGAGGAGGCGCATAGTTCAGCGGCTGCGTCCAGCTCGGAGGACATCTAGAGCTGCGGAGGGGGGGGGGGGGGGCGCGCATTCTTCATTTCGGGTGGTGTCTTTTTCTGTTATATGCTGAACTTTATTTGATATTCTGTTGCTATATTTGTGTGCTGAACTCCTGTGCTACATATTTTGTGTCCCTATGCTTTATTGCGCTGCTTTGACTATATGTTCTTAGTTTTTATGTTCTTTATTTTGCTTGCATACATGTGCGCGTCCTCCGTACGCTTGAGCTTGAGTCGTGGGGACACGTCTCTGTTTAAGTGTGGGGGGGGGGGGAGCGTTACACTTACATTTCACGTTTTTTTTTAGCATTTTTAGTGTAGCTTAGTTTAATTGAAGGAAACAGTAGCAGTAGTGCGCTTGAGTGCGGGTTGCGCGCACTGTTCAGCTTGTTTGCGCTACCCATTTTGCGTGCGCTGCTATCAACTGTTTTAGTATATTTTTTCGTTTTTTTCTGCTCCTGTTAGTTGGGATATACAGGGGATGTGGAGTTGACAGAAATGCTTTAGAGAGGCGGTTAGTCGTTTGAGCTTCAGAGGAGAGGTATATGGTCGAGAGCGCGAGTGGAGGCCTGTGCTTCGCGACCTTCGGAACACAAGAGAGTGCGCTCAGTCACGCAGATGCCAAAGGCGAATACCCCAAAGCGTGGCGAGGTGGGAAAATAGACCACCTTTCCTCTGGAAGTCGAGCTAAGGAAGGCGGGCGCGGGTGTAAACGCGTGCGCCGACCTGCGCAGATAGACCAAGGAGGGAGAGCGGGGCGGTGTTCCATAGCTGTTATCCGGAGGCCGAGACTGGAACCGTTCTGGGAATGTGAGAAATCGTAGACAAAGCTGTACAAAAGAAAAACACCAGCAGATGATATGCGCTACAAAAGAATCAGCATGCGCACTACTCAGTACCAGCGTGCGCAAAGTCCACAGAAAATCATCAAAAGGCTTGAGTTCCCAGGAAGTGCGCGGAAGAATCACGCATCGGAAGAAGCTTGCGCTGTTAACCATATACCCATCCTCGGAGTGAGAGCTGACAACCTGGAGCCTATAAAGAGCTATCTCCCAGCCATCCAAAATGATCTTCATCCCAGTTGAGAGGTAATGAATTTCGAAATCACTATACTTAAAACTGTTGAAAGCAGTTGTGCGCAGGTGGTAGAGCAGCGCAAGGTGATCAGTAGTGCAGGTCGCACCAGAGTGCAAGACTGTGCGCTAGACTCCAGAGAGGTAACGGTATCCGTGCTTGAGTGCTTGTTCGAGGACGAACAAGGGGCAAGTGTGGGGGGTTTGATAGAGCCTATTTATACGCATTATTTAGATCATAACCCTATGCTTGTTTACATTATTTTATGTACAAGATTACTGGTTTCCAGTGTTTTTGTATTTCAGGGCAAAACGAGGGCCTAAGTCGGATACGCGCTAACAGGCAGCGTTTAGGACGCGCATCACACAAGCCTGCGGAGCTAGCAGCGCAAACAGAAGAATTGGCAGAGTCGACCACGGTGCGCTAACCGATTGCGCTAAGCAGATGCCGTGCGCCATGCGCAGATGATGGTGTTTCCAAATCCTGACACAACCAGATTTGGAAGTTGCCAAGAATGAGCCTCTTGAGCAGTATATAAAGAAGGAGAAGTCTAGGGTTTGAAAACGACACATCAGAGGATCATCACATCATAATTCAGAGAGAGAGCGGCAAAACTGGAAAACACACGAGCTTGCTGAGAGGATCTGCGCTAGCCGACTGCGCCAGCCAAGACTGCAATCTGCACGCACTGTTTGCTATTATTCTCTTGGATACTTTAGTTATTATTTACTGTTTCTATGATGTTTACTACTAGCATGTCTAGCTAAACGCTTAGTATCGGTTGTGCATGAATCTATGAGTATTTCCTTTGAGACTTGTGCTTAATGCATAGCTTGTTTGCTTATATTAATTCTGTGCACATTGTCGGCAGCTTGTTACATGAGTAGGGGAAGCCTTGAACCGCAATCTTACTCGTGTTGCTTGTTGTTGTATGTTAAACTAGTTGAATAGCCTGACAGTGCCAACTAGGAGTAACGCGCTAGGATAAGCAATTACTACTTTGATCGGATTCGTAGTTGTTTAGTCTAGTGCAAGAATTAATAGCTCATGAACTTTGATCGGAACATGCGCACATGTTAGGAAGCCTTGATTGGACACTAACATTAGCAAACCAAGCTATAGACGTTTAGAGTCAATGATAAGGAATACACTCATAGAGGATTGTCTGCGCCGATACTTCTCATAGTCATAGTACTTAATCTCTACTGCCTGCGCACGTCTAGTGCAATTCCTGCGTTCACGACTGTTCACTCGCGCATTGCGCAACCCCAATCGCTCACACCCCCATTTTCGTAAGTGTAGGTCACTGGTTAAAACTGAACTGCTTGCTCCCTGTGGAGATCGACCCTTACTTAACCGCTGTACTAGTGGAAGAGGAAGGATTAATTTGACGCGTACAACGACGCGCGATCAGTCGTATTCTTGAATAGGGAATGAAAAGAGGAGTAATGCTTCCTAGCACGGGACACAGAATAAGACCATTTAGATCGAAATAGCATTCACAGAAATTTTCTAACATAGAGTAGAATCTAACATTGAAGAGATTAGTTGACAACAGTAAAAAGATGGGCGCCTAATTCCAATATAATAGGGGTCTATCAGTGCAAGTCAGCTGAACACCGTGATTGATGAGTGGGTAGGTGGGTTAGGTGCCCCTCCTTTTCAAACTCTCATAATTGTGGACCATTTACCCGTTTACTACAAGCGAAGGAAACCACGTAAGTGACTTTCAGGGGATCCTCGACTTCCTTAGCTTAGAAAAGAACTCATTTACCGATGGAGAAGCGCATGGAGCCCACCAGGAAGACAATTTGTAGTGCTAGTCAGGGTGGCTTCCACTAAATTAGACCAAGGAAGGCTTTCTTTTTAGAAAAAATAGGAATTTGCACCAGATACGACCAAAGTAACCACTACAACAAGTAGGACGATCATCTCGTGCGGATCGGACTAAAGGTAGCTGTATCGTGCTATTTTAATAAAAAAAGTAGGCCTCAGAGAGGAGAAGGAATTCCACACAAGCAAACGGCTTTCTATCATAGTTGCAAGGATTCCCTTAACTACTTAACAAAGGCTGCTTTCGGTTGGTTTCATAAGAGAGCTGTTAACTACAAGCTATCAACCTTGTCTTAGATTAAACGATAATAAGATAAGGCAGGTTTCCGCTGAGAATAGTGTTCGTGCCCAAAGGTGAACAAAGCCTAGCTTCTGGAGTTCGCTGCTTTTCCCAGGCTGCAGTATAAGGGTCAAGATCCAAATGAGGGATTTCTTGTGGCTTAAAAGTCTGGGTGCTAAAGAAGTCATATTTTTAAGTATCTGTAGTAGCTGTTCTAGCAAGGCAGTAGAGGTACGTGCGGGCATGGGAGTAGTATATATAAAGTTAAACATCTCCTCTATCTAAGGGATTGGGTCTTTCTCTGCTTTAGAGGATCCGGTTGGAGGAGAGCGGTATCTCTTTGGTAAAGCTTCTATTACGGGCAATAGCTCCAGTGTTAGTTGCGGGATTAGTTGTATAAGGGCAAGGACTAGGAGTTTGTTTAATAAATGACTTTTTTTTCTGTTCTTGCTATTCCTCACATTTACGGGATGAGTCGTAAAGAGTACCTTTCTAAAGTAAGAAGGAGAGATTCCTCAGCATAAGAAGCGAGGTTCATAAGACGCAGAAGGCGTTAGTTAGTTACCATCTCTGTCCTCGGGAGAAGAGTCTGAGGCATCTAGCTCTTCAAAAGAAGAGGGGTATACTGTTCCAGACGTTCCAGAAAAACCAAGGCCAGGAGCAAAAGCTGTTTCAGCAGAAGTCGTTTTTCGCAGTTTCCATTTCTAATTAAATAAGGGGCGCATTATAATGCGAGAGTTGTAATAAATAAGGTATAACCGGTTGGTCGCACGGCTTCTAAAGCCGATTCCGAGGTAAATGTTAGCTGGGACTCCCGACTTCTCTCTTTCTCGCGATAAACTACGCCTCGAAAAAGTGATTTTCATAGAGATGTGTAAGAAAGGGATACAATAGAAGTAGCTAGTCCGATTAGTGAGAGACCGGGAGAGAAATAGAACCAAGCCTAGGCTCAATTACAAGTTTTAGATCCTCAACTTGTAATAAGTTAGCTAACCGAAACACCTAAGTAGCTAAAATCGGATGAATCAGATGCTAGATCAGGCCCAGATGGTAGACCCCCTGATAGGGTAGGTTCGTTTATACGAATAGCATGTTACGCGGCTGAGACACGTCGGGATCCAGGTTTAGGATTTTCCAGGGTTTAAAAGCTTAGTTTATACGTGTATAATAGGTATTGTAGGGTATCTGCAGCAGCCATTTAGGCATGTCCAATAAATGAGCTATCCGGGGTTGACCCGCTTTCACATTAAGGCTTTCCTTTTCCCCTCGCCTTTCGCGCTACTGAAATTGATTTCCCAGGAACACCCACTATATTTAGGTCGGCTTAGGCCCTCTGTAAGAGAGTGGAAAGTAAACACCCTGCCCGCTATAAAAGTTAGATCTATCGGTTTAGATAGGAAGATATAAACAGAAGAGTCCACCTCTTCTAAGGGCTTACGCTTGCAAAAATAGGCTTCTTCTTTTCACCTTATAGTTGTTCCCTAAGAGGTCATTGACGAATACTTAGCGAGCGATCCCACTTCTTGAGTCAAAGCAAAAGCATAATTAGAAGACGCCTTGCCCTTTTCTTGCCCTATTCGTCGAAAACTGGTCGGCTTTTCCATCATAAAACCGGAAAAAAAAAGAATAACTCTTATGACTCGGTGGCAGGGAAGACCCTTAGACTTAGCTGGGCAGGGTACGGGGAAGCATTTCCCAACTCAGAGAGAAGGGGCGTAAGCCTAGCTTTCTGACGCCATACCTTCTTAAACAGATTGGAAAAAATGTGGGTCTTTTAGCTAAAACCCGATTAAATACCATCTGTGTTCCATGGATCGCCTTCGCATCTTGAAAAGGATAGAAGGTGGGAGTGTAAGATAACATGCGGCTATCTTCTCCTGTGACATAGAGCATATAGTAATGAGGAAGTATGCGGACTCGACTCTATAAAGAGTCAGTTTCCTAAGCCCAATCGCGCGATAACGATGCCCGATATCTGGCCCATCGAGGGGGGCAAACGCAAGAATCGATCTAATGAACCTCTCTTCTCCGTCAATTTCCACCGTTTCTTTTTTCAGCAGATTGGGAGCTTTCGTCCTTTCTTTCAGGAAATAAAAAGCTTACGGACTGGGGGACCTACGGAAGAGTTTTCTTCTGTTCTTGCCTAAGGAGGTCGGGCTCTGGAAGGTTCCTGTATTTTCCCAAGCATAGGGAACTGCTATTAGCCGGATGACAGGCTTGGTACTGTTATTCTTTTTAAAATATCTAATTTAAGGATTTCCTGCTAGTTACTAATACCGTCGCGACGGCGCCTAAAGCCGGACTACGTGAACTAGCTCGAAATGCCCCAAAGGCTCATTTCACCCCCGTACAATCAGCATGTCTTGAGAAAAGGACATACTAATTCGGCTCTCGACTGGGAAAGAACAGGTTTCCTTAGTGGCTAATAAGATGTAGACAAGACACGGGAACGCCCCGCAGGGAACCCAACTAACTAATAAAGGGCGGGATGCAGCTCCCTCTTTTTCTTTTTTATGCGGCTACTTCTGATCTTATTTTTATCCCGTAACTTAACAAAAAGCATGAAGGGCGTCGTAAGGCCCTCTGAGACAAGGATTTGTGATAGTTGCTGAAAGTAGATACGCTTCTAACTCTCCTGCTTCTCTTCCGATACTAGGTCGATACAGTTGGATCTGGATGAGATTGTGACGCCTGGACCGATTGATGGATCTATCTTGACTCAAAAATGTACTCACCATTCGAAAGCAGTGTGGGTAGATCAGGTTAGATGATCATTACTCTATCCCTGGCTAGTTATACACCACTTTTTGGACTCAGAATATCTAACATTTGATATTTTGTATTTTGTCTTGCAGGCTGGAAAAACTATAAAGATGGTCATCGCAGGATGTGGAATATGGATCCCAGGATTGTTCCGTATATAGTAAGAGCCGATTTTTACACTTGGACTCAAGTGCAAAAATGTGGAACCCGGTTGGGCACTGCTCATTGCATTGGTGGAACGGTGGAGGCAAGAGACGCACACGTTCCACATGAGAATGGGAGAGTGCATAATCACTCTTCAAGACGTTGCTTGGGGCTTATCCTTACTGTCTTAAGTCTTCTACTCTGGCTCGCCGTAAGTGGTTCCTAAACAATATGAGAGCGGTACCGGACAACGCTACAGATGAAGTCTTACAGCGCATGCTAGGGCATACATACTTTGCTTGCTAAGGTCGTCGTTGATGCCCGATTTGTGCGGAGATAGGGTGCCGCTCCATTACCTACCATTGCTGGCGAACCTAGATGCGGTGAGTTCATATTCTTGGGGGAGCATTGTTCTCGCTTAGCTTTACAGGCAGATGTGTAATGCGGCGCGGGAGGGGCACAAGCAGATGGGTGGATGTATTATTCTTCTTCAACTCTAGAGCTGGGAAAGAATGGTGATTGGGTGACCGAAAGGTTTTGAAAGGATTCAGGAGCCAGCAGAAGAACCACATTGAGCCTCACATGAGAGAGGGATGGTCTTACACGTAAGTTGTTTAATATTACTTATGTATCATTTATTATATGTGTTGTTTGCTAATGAAATGTCTCTATTGCGCAGAAAATGGTACATACCAAAATCGTATATAGAAACACCGCACGGATCATTACTTTTCTTCCGAGATCAGCTTAACCGAATGGGTCATTCTAATTTCGTCTAGGTGCCGCACGATCAAAATGTGTTCCATCTGTTGAACCCATCATGTCTTGCAGGACAAATGACATGGTTAGCAGAGGTGCCATTGATATGCTTCAGAATTGTCGAATGGTGTCATCCATCCCGAGTCTTGCGGCAATTTGGTCTTCCGCAAGGTATTCCCTCTTCACCACGCGGGTCGGCAGACCCTAGACACGGACTCCATAGGAAGAAGCGAGTGGACTGGTCAATAGAACAGCGAGAGTACATTGACATGTGGAGAGGGCATGCCGATAGAAGGGTGGAAGTTCAATTGGAGGACGTTGTTATCGCTCCAACACCGGAGTATGGCCATTGGTACCGTAGCACAACACGTAGATTCGTGCAGCCTCAATTTGATGAGTCCCAGACATATCGCCCCACTACACCTGGTCTGCAAAGTGTGGTGAGTATATTAATATTTTGACACACTATTTTGTAGCGATTGACCCATATGAATGTGGTTGATGTAGGTATGAACCCTCATGCATCATGCGCGTGCAGCCGCGGAGATGTTTTTCACCATCGACAACGCTGCGACGCGGGCTGGAGCTCACAGTATTTTTCATTCAGCCGTGGAAGAATTGTGCAGGCTTGGTGAGCTGGATGTCGTGGGTGTAGACCTTCACTTGTCAGCTTTGACATCGGTAAAATTATTTCCCATATCAACGTAAATGTTTATATTTCTATGCTAGCATCGTCATTTACAAAACATTATAATTGCATATCAAAATGAGGGCGAAGCCGATGATGATGTGAACATGTACGATGATGCCACCAACTTGTAGTCCCAGGCATACACGAGCGTGAGTAACCTCCCGTCTCAAATCTAACAAGATCCGAATGAGGCAGGTTCATCACAACCACTGGAAAGGAGATCACAACGTGATAAGAGGCCTCCTAGATGGTTTTCTTTCTGTTCATTTCGTCGACTTTGAATAGATCCAGACAATGTTTTTTGCATTTTCAAAATAAGTGACTACTATTACTTTAAACAAGAAACATCTAACATTTCCTCACGGTATTAAGACACTCAATCGGAGGGTCGATTAGGACAGGCCCTCTTATTGTGCCCGACACCATGGCACAATCTGCATCGCCTCACACGTGCTTGTCCCAGACTACTGGACTCTCCCCTGTCCATCTCAATGTGTCGCCGTCTGGATGGATGTTTTCCCACCTTTGATCGCCTGAAGAGGGGTTCAGTATATGGGACAGTCCTTCGTAAGGACTCCACCGTAATTCATCCGAGATGACATTAAAAGTGTAAGACCACGTGGCGTGGTATGCCTCCAACGTGTAGTGGTGATCAACAAACTGCATGTATGAACTCTCACTTTTGCAAACAGCTAGAACATGACTGCACGGAGAATGGAATATAGTCCACATTACGCATGTACATGTCCCTTCTTCAAGGTTGACTACATGATGAGTGTGTTTTCGAATGGTTCGCACTTGGTAAACACCTTTTGTGGGGTCAAAAACCTGGACACTGTGATATTCTGCCCTCTCCCTAAGCTCCCTCAACCGGAGTTCAATTTTAGGTGGGAATGGTGAAGCACTGTTGAGATACATACCACTTCTTTTGCAGAAACAAGTGTTGCATTGTTGGAAGGTAAATTGCATAAGAACACATACATGTAGGTCTCTACCCCCTTCAAGACGTTATTGAAACACTCACTCGCATTTGTCGTCATCGATCCTCATCTCCTGCCACCCTCATCATATGCCATCGTCCAATTTTTCCCACGACATTCATTGCAGCCAATTAACCACCATTGGTTTTTCGCGCAACAGGACTATCAACTACTTGTATTCTCGTTCAAATTTAATGCACTGTCTTTGATGTGCTATGTGACCCATCTTCTTTTTTCAGACTCGAATCCTTCACCTTCACGTTAAAGTTACTTTGCAGATGTCTGATACATACACGGTGGTGTGCTTGTGGTTCCTGCATTGCACGAAGAATGCCATTATGCCTATCTGAGATAATGCATATGCCAACCCGATCAGTCACACTCTCTCGAATACTAAACCAACTCCAGCTTGAGTTGTTCCCGCTTTCAACCAATGCGAATGCAATAGGAAGTACGTGGTTGTTGGCGTCGAGTGCAACAACGACAAGTAACTTCCCATCGTACTTGCCATACAAATGTGTACCGTCGATGCACATAACCGGGAGACAGTGCCAGAAAGCTTCAATACATGGTCCAAATGAATAAAATACACGGTTAATTACCATGCACATATTTTCTTCGTCCCTGGTGCGATTCCCTCTAATAACTGTGCCAAGGTTGGACTCCTCTGATGCCTGCATATAACTTGCCAGTTTTCCAAATGAAGGGTCACAATCTCCAAATACATTAATCAATGCTTACTGCCTGGCCTACAATGCCTTCAGGTATCGAGATTCATATCCGTAATCCTTGAATATCCTCGCCCGTATTTCAGATGGGGATAATCTTAATTTCTCGTTGATTACGTCCCCAATGTCCACTGCAATAAAATGTCTCGTCAAATGGACATTTTCTTTGGCTATGAAATCGTTGTTGCATGTATGGTCGCCTCTGTACTTTCTCACCTCCCAGTATGATGCATTCTTCTTCTTGATAATTTTGATACGCCATGGGCATGTGTCCTCCCCTTTCCAGACAGAGGAGAACCAAGAGCCGTGGGTCTGACTCCTTCTTGTGATACTCAACACGATGCAACAGTGAGTACTTTTGTACCACATATATCGCATCTGCTTTCAGACTGAATGTCGATCCTATACCAATAGACCCAAATCGACCGAAGTTTTTGCCTAGATACTCAGCAGCTGGTTCATTGGCATCCCATGCCGAACATCACTGAATGCTGGAATATTTCATACATGTTTGGGCACCTGGAATACAGCCTCGTTATCAAATTCATCTAGAAATTTCATCTCATCCCGATCGTACTCATCCATCACTGTCATATCAAGTGTGTTTAGCGTCGACATAACCATCGGGCCCGAATCAATGTTTTCCATCCCTGTTTAAATTTGATATACAACAAAATATGAAAATTTCGACATACACATCAATTGAATTAGACGATTACAACTACAACCATTAAATTGCCAATATCATAAATTGCCAACACAGATTTGAACATACACAGATTTCATCTCACTAAATTTTTTGAAATGAGTTGCTGTTGAATTCTCGATTAAATAGACCAAACCTGAATTAGTTGTTGTTGAATTCTAGCTTCCGTAGAGAAAAATGTTTTTGAGAATAAGCTACGGGGAACAGATTATCGCGGAATGTTAAAGAGAAGAGAGGGGAAGACGCACATTTATAATCATCATGAATCCGGACTTGTGAAAACTGGATACATCAAATATCTAATGAATCCGATTTTGTCAAAATCGGATTCAATTATTTTGTTCTGAATCCAGTCCTGACATGAATCGGATTCAGAAAGAATCTGCATTTGGCAAAAACGGATTCATTAGATATTTGATGACTCCAGTTGTCACAAGCCCGATTCAATTATTTCCTACTCAATCCATGTCAAATCAGGATCGGATTCAGCAGAAAATAATTGAATCCGGGCTTACGAAAGCCGGATTCTATAATGAATCAGATTTGGTAAAATCCGGACTCATTAAAATGGGGACTGGGCGTGTGACTGAACCGCCACGTAGGATAATGGGGCGAGTTTCGTTCGATCATTCCGGTTTTTTTGAGACCAATCCGATTTTTCAAAAACTGGATTACATGATTTTCTGACCATTCCGGTTTTAATAAAACCGAAATTAGCCATTTTTCAGCAATCCGTATTTGGCAAGCCCGAATTCGTTAAAGAATATGACATTTGAAAAACGTTTTTAAAAATTAGAGCATTTAAGAAGTTTAATTTCAAAACTAAGGCGTTTCTAAATTTTTTTCTATTCAAGTCCATGACCTTTGTGGTGTTTTCCAAATCTTCAATCCGCATGTAATGACAGCTTTTTCAGAAAGATGTCATTATTCGTCTTCTAATACATTTTCTTAATTGTAGACAAGTGCATTGTCGGTCTGTTTTAACTCCGTAACTTATTTTAGGTGGACCACACACGTAAGATCTAAGCCGACCCGGAGGTTTGAAAAAACTAACAACCGTAGCAAACTGAAACAAATCCAAAACAGTGTTCGTCAGACAAGTATTTATAGCAAGAAACCAAAGGTTTAACTGTAGCTATTTGGTAAGGTTAACTGAACAGTGTTTGCCGTATTCTATTTGGTAAGGTTGCAAACTGAAGCTCTTCTTGCATTTATAATTTGAAATCAGAATTTCACACACAGTATAATGAATGGTTAACTGTAGTTAGCAGCATTACTTAGGTTCACATTTTTCTACATACCAACTGGAACTACAAGCCAAATAAAGATACATACATACAACATGCATCCTACAAATAATGCATAGAAATTGAAAAATGGAATAGTCGAGTCACCCGAAGCTTTCACAAACCTTCCTCCATCTCACCCAAATCTTACTTTATCAGTCGTATCCAGCATATAATGATTGCAAACCACATGAGTCATCTTCATAGAATCCAATGGCTTGGAATGTGGGTGAATGGTATTGGAATCTTACGAGGAGAGTTGGAAGCGTCCGCTAGGTTTTCTTCTTCTCCATCCCTGGGATATCCAATAATTTTTTTTTAGGAAAATTGTTTAATCTGGCCTATTCAAGGAGAGTGAGAGGATAGAAAAACTCACAAATGCAGCATAATAAACAAATGTCAGGCCAGCTAAAATGATAAAAGCAATTTGAAACACATTGTACCTGAAATGTGTAAAGAAGACTATTAGTGACTATAATGTAAGAGCGAAGAAAGTAACAAATGAGTTTCTGGGGACTAACTTGTACAAGTATCTGATTCCACGCAGGGATTCTAAAGTGTGCCCAAATATCTCCTGGGCAGCAGTTGCTTGAGAATAGTACGCAAATGCTGTTGCACAAAATTGGATGACACTAAAAGAGCAAGAGAAAATAATCAACAATTTGAAATCAACTTTGCCATCTTGAGTTACAATATGACGAAGGACTAAAAATAGAATTATCAACAGTGCCCACCTGATGGAACAAAGGAGAATTAGACCCACATTGAAGAGAAATGAATTCATTAGAGTAGCCCCCCACCTGAAATATATATGCGTGTTAACTTGAAGCTGATAATAAAACATGTATGCTGAAATTGAATACTCTCCAAGCTCATTACTTCATAGGATGAATTGTGATGAAGACTAATCGGAGCCCAAGCATCATTGCCCCAGCAATCACAGCAAGCAACAAGTAGAAGCAGAAAAATGCAAAGGCTGCAGTGCCCAGAAGACCTGACAGGAGCAACAAAAAATAAAAAGACAGCCCTAAACCCTACAAGAATAATTTCACTTGGAAGAGATTTAACTTGACAAAAGTAATAATTTTCGTACCCCATACGTCGTCAAGCTTAATGAAGACCTCATTCAAAAAAGGAGAAAGCGGGGGGTCGATCAAGAGGTATATAACAATATGCGCAATCCAAGCCACTGAAACAATCAACCTAATTGGCATGCCAAGAAGAATAATGAATTAAAAGCTCTCAGAAGATTATGAAGACAAACAAAACCAGATCTTAGCATTAAGAGGGTGTATGAGATGTGGAAACACCTTGAATTATTAAGCGAAACAAGACGAGACAGTGTACAGAATTGATATGATTTCAACACGTACAATTCAAAATATGAAGTCCAAATATATAGGTCCATGCCATACAGATTATACGATTATTAATTGCGAACATCATAGAAGAGTCACTAATATGAGCAGCTCCAAAACTGTAAATGATACACAAACAGTTTCATGCAAAGTGGTAGCCCCAACCAAATAGTCATATAGAATTGATTGGATACACATCTTTGTTACACTACAGTCTTAAGTACTACGACTTACCCTATAACCCCTAGAACGAGTTTTGCCAAATAGCCAAGAACAGTCAGCGCCCAGGCAGTCTCAGCCTACAGAAATTACAGCAAAAATAGGACTGCGAGCTTTAAATTCTACATAAAAGAGTTTCATTTACGGGTAAGATATGTCTTATGTTACAGTTTGCACTTGCCTTTTCACCTTGAGGGTACATCTCTTCCAAAGCCTTAACATCATCTTCCAACTGAAGCAATTCCTACAAGCAATACCAAACATACAGAGCCAGAATATTAATAACAAAGACCAATTCAGAGCAACAACTCTAACATTAGCGAATAAGTAAGGTTAAATGAACTATAATAATATGCACTATAGTTCCCATTTTTCATACATATATAAAGAAGCCAAATAACTTCGTTAGCGGATAAGCAAAAAATATTAGTGGTTACGAAGAACAGGACAGTCAAACACTCAATCCAAATAGAGAGTGTTTCCTCAAACAACTTTACTAGCCCATTTATAATAATGAAGAGTATAAGTACGGCTGAAAATTAGCATTTGTCCTTATATATGCATTTCCACAAATGAACAATACCTTCTCCACTGCCTTCACATTTTTACGCCATTTTCTACCTTTTGTTCCACTTCGTTCTTCTTGATGCAGAACGTCAGCAGCTTTCTTTAATTCTTTCGCTTTCTTACCTAGTTCAGTTGCTTCCTGGAACCAATTTGAAGTTAACAGTGCACAAGAATAACACGTCTAGGCCAACATAACAGTATCATCAACGAGTATGATGCAACATATCATGCAAAGCACACCTTTATGTACTGTGAGCGGGTAATCACGGCCTTCGGGCGCCTGATGAAAGAGAATATGAGTCCTAGTGGTAGACAGACAATGCCAACACCTCCAAATATCTGACAGTAACCAAGCAAAAAATATAATCAACTAATAAGAAACAAAATTACTGTATGCTTTAGTTCCTATGGAACTGGTTTTCACTGAGGCTACCAGCTAAATAACCTGTCTTGTACTTATGCTATTCAAGCCTAGTGGATCCCAAATAAAAGGTTAAATAGCAGATAGATTTGACATACAGAAAAGAGTACTGATCCCACTATTGTTGTAAGAGCAACAACATATTCTGGGAAAGTTGCACGCATGGTCCATGTCTTCTCTGAACTTGCAATTGCAGTATACGCGGCACACTGGGGTTATAAGGAAAGCATTGAGGTGAATTAGGAGCAGTATATGGCAATACCACATGTGAGGATTAATATGTACTTTGAGCATGTCATAATAATCTTGCAAGAAGGTTGGACAGAAGAAGACGAGCATGTGAAGAGGAGGCCACAAAAAAAAGATTTTATTCCTAAAATTATTACCTCATGATTTCCACTCAAAACACATTGTTTGCTGCTAGAGAAGTCCCATGAGCTCGGAAAGTTGGTAGCACCTGACGAGAGGTGACGGACAGTGAAGTCTACCTCTCCAACAAGCCCTACAAAACAACAGTAGAAACAGATTGTTAATAAGAACACCATGAGATGTAGGCAGTACTTCAGCAGCCAGAATATGGCTGTTACTGTCCGAAACTGCAATCATATCTATCATAGAAATCCAACTGCTATCTTGAAGTTTAATACTCATACAAACCTACCTCATCATATCACACCATCAGTTATCTTTTCTGATTTAAGTCAGTTAATGCCATGAAAGAACTATCAGAGACCACGCTGTTCACTTCACTAATATTGCTTCAGCCACAACATTAGGAAGGGCATTCATCCCTATATGCAAAACAAGTATAATAGCCAAGCCCTAGTTTCCTCGGATAGATACACACTGTAGGCTAACAGGAAACACCCATTATGCTATCAGTCTCTCAATGCTCAATTAATGTTCTAGAGACAACTCAAACCATATTAACAACGAATAGGATCTTTGTATTGAATCCAATATGACAAGCACTCACTTTTTGCTGAACAATACAGTAAGCTATGCTTAAAAGCAAACAACTAGGAAGCTCATTCATCGGATCTCCATTGAAACATGAATAAAAATGGAACAAAGCACGATATCACTAACCATACAAAATGCCCAGCACAAGTGCACAGACAACTGCTGTCACTACAACCCATATCAATGCGCTTTTGATCCTCTTTCCTGCACTCCTACCACCACAACGAAACCCATGGCAGTCAGCAAAAATGTCCCAAAATGTTTTTTTTAAAATAAAAAATGTAAATGAACCTACTTGTCCTGGTCACCCTCATAGTAAAACATGGCGAAAGGAATAACAAAGAAGACAAGAAACGCATCGAGAATATAAATCGCCAGCCAGAGCTGCTTCATCGGCAATGTTAGGTTACAAGCCCCATTATAAACCGCGTGCGTACATGCCTGCCGATTCGCCACATCAGCCGGCAACATCAATATGGAGATGGCAGCAACGCTGAGCCCTAAAACGACGACAAACTTGGGAAAATAGGCCTGATTCTTGTCATCGGGATGCTGGTAATTGACGAGCAGATAGACATTGAAGATGAAGACGATTATACAAACGACAATCGCCACGATTACTAACGCTAGGTTGAAATCTCCCATTCTGACGAAATGCCCTCAATTCGTCACGAATTGAGGAAACAGTTCGAAGCGAGCGGAGACGAAGAGAGAGAGAGAGAGGGATCGGTCGGAGAGGAAATTTAGGGTTTCGGGCAGCTCGGTGAGATTTGGGGATCGAAGATCGGAGAGTTGAAATCTGAAGAAGTTTGAATTTAATTTTTTTTTGGAAAGATCGGTTCGCTAAAGATGGTCATGAATTTTGACGATTTTGGGTCGATTGAGGAAGTGGAGAATAGTAAGGATTGGGCCTTTTTGTCATTTGGTAAATGAACAACGAAAACAGGCTGGATTTTGGCTTGAACAGCTAAAAATGGTGCCCTAATATTCAACGACCAAAACAAAGCTTTCTAATTTATTCTAATGTTTTTTGTAAATAAAATACATTGATTATTATGTGAATGGAAACATGGGTACAATTACAAATAAGTTTGAAAATAAATAGAAAGATATACTCTCAAATATTCAACTCAATGCAATACATCTGAAAAGTTACTAGACGAATGAGAAATGTTAATTTTTACCATTGAACTTTGAAAGGACATAACTTATTGCTTCTTCAATTACCATGAATTAACTCCATCTCCACTATAAAAAGCATAATATGATGTAATCTTTTAAATTGTCATATCATGGGTCAATCACTTTTTAAATAGCCTATTAGAAAAAAGCATAAGTGTGCGAGATATAATCTCATAATCATTTGTATCACATATATACTAAACTATAAGCTATGCTAGCAAAAGTAATTTCTTCATTTGCTAAATGTATCGACTAATTAGTTAAATTTCGTACTCAATATTATGTCTAGTTGAAGGCAACGAAGACTCTCAACTATGCTCTTGAAATAATGGGATTTATCAACTCTCTATTACCTTTTTCATTAACTTCAACCTTTCTACATCAGTGTTCGGACCATCTTTGTTCCTTAAACTTAAACTTATGAGAAATATTTTGCATTCTTCTATAAAATAAAGACTCTAATTCAGCATGTTCATCATCGATGTCTAAGAAGTACGACATCAATCTCATGTCAATAATCTCAAACTGACATGTCCTGGCCACAGTGAACTCAATAAATATTTTCTATGAACCCCTTGTTAATATCAAATCATCCACATATAAGAATAATATCAACATGTCTTAATCAACACTCGACTAAAGATAAAGTGTGCTCGACTAAAGATACAACACTCACATATACGTAGCAGTCCTAGTGTACCAAGCACACACAACCTACTTAGCCCATATGATGCTCTCATTAGCTTGTAAATGTTTTCTTTTTCTTTTTTTGTTCTACATGTTGGTTGACCAACATATACCTTTCCTTTAGAACTCCGTTTAGAAATACTGACTTTGCATCCATCTAGTGTATCTTCCACCTATTATGAACTATAAGTGCTATAATCATTTGAATGGTATCCATTATAACAAATTTATCTTATTTAACATAATAAGTAGGGCACGATTGACACTATAAAAGGTTAAAATATAAAAATAGTTTAACTCTTTTTAGTGTCAATTTTTGTTTTAGGGATCAAGTTGCAGTCAAACGAATTTATAGGCTTGGTAAGTCCAAGTGTCGATCTATGGAGCAAACACGTGTATATATTATGTAGGATCTTGCATTTGTTTAGCTATTCTAATAAATAAATCGTTGGATCTATAGTCAGCGTTCCCTCTTGAGTAACTCAGTTTTGGATTACCAGAGAGGTATTGCAGTGAAAGTTCAGGTCGAGTTACCCGAGAGGTAATGCAGTAGGTAACTCAATCACAGCAGCGGAATTAAATATTAATGCGAAGTGCAAATTGTTTCGCCTATTCCCATTCCGAGAATCCTTCGCTCAGTAGGCAGCAACAGAGGTTGACTCTTCTCTTTGGCCTGTCTTCTGATCTTTGCTTCCGATGCTAAGGAGTCTGCGGATGCGCCTGGGTATTGAGATGGGAGTTATCCCTAGACGCGATAGGGCCGAGGTAAGATACCTTCTTTGATCCATAGACGCACAATTTATAATTTTGAAATCTCAATGCCAAATAAGCACTGAGTAAAACCACTACCTTTCAGTGTTCGCTGGAAGGATTTGTGCAAGATGGATTGTCGCTTTATTTAGATCTTTTGTCAAGTACAAAACGAATGACCTATCGCCTCCAACGCATATGTCGTTCTTTTGTCTCTCCTTGACTCGATCTAGCTCTCGGACAGTCCTTCTTCCACTCTTGAACTTAACCGTTCAAGATCCTCAAATTTTCTGCGCGCTTGTAGAGCTCTAACACTTTTTTTCTTCGTCTCGACACCTTCCGCAACCTTCAACTTGGTTACTTAAAAGAGCAGCCCGTGATCTCCCGGATATCTTGGAGTAATGCACTGGATTTGTATGTATTAGATGCATTCAGGTTTCCAAATCTCAGTCAGATATCTCTTACTTAATATGTATTAGATGCATTCGAATATCCTTGAAGGATATTCGAATATTTGTTGGATTCTTTCCAATTTGTGTCTCGCCTTGTTTCCAGGGCCATGCAGTCTTTACCGCCATCATGTCCCTGCATGAGTTCCCTCTTGCCTTCCTCGAGGCGGAACTCAGTCACCTACTTTGTGTTTTCTCCTGCACATTTATTACTCGTTGTTAGCTGAGTGTTTGTCATCAACAAAACACAAGGGTTCAACATAAAAAGCTATACTTACATAACAAAGTGACTCTGACGCAAGCACAAGATCATTCAAATAACAGCAGCATTCGAGAATTAAACTTGACCCTTCTACGCCACTCGATTCATGCGATGAAAACATATGATCACACATAGTATACGATACGAAGAATGGGAATAAACATGTGTGCTCAAAGTAAGTTAGCCACTCCTAAAGAATTACTTTTCGCGACACATCTTGTACTTCGAGTCTCTCCGGTAAAGCATACACTCGATTATTTTTTTCTAACCATTAGTATCCAACTCGCATTGGTACTACCAACTACGTCAAAAAACCATTAAGAATATGTTTTTCAAATAAAAATATTAACTCACTTACTCAGTTATATAGTACCAACATAACTACTATAATTAGCATCAATCATACACAATTCCGGTTAGTTACCTCAATTAAGGTGATATTCGCTTAACCTAAATATTCTTAAGACAAATCCGCATAGAACATAACCTTCAACATATAGGATTGAACATTTAGCATAACTCAAAGTAAAAACTATATTTAATCACATGAAAAAAGTTGATACAACATGGCATTCATAAGATCCCGGAATTAGACGACTACTCACTACTCATGGTAATAAAATTAGAATGCATATATAAAAGAATGAATCAAAGATAAGGAAACCAAAGATAGAGAAGACATATTCTCTACGAAGTCAAGTCTTCGAACTTGAAACTTCTTAGTGCCATTATCGTCTTAGTGTCCTTAATCGTCTTTCTTCTCTCCAAGAAGTAAGTTAAATCTTTATCAGGTTCAGAATCTTGAACTCTAGGTGTTATATCTTTTTTTATAGAAGAACTTTAGGAAACAGGAGTTTGAGTCGGTTTAAGTGCCATCCCGGGTTTGTGGGCAAAATCGGGTTGGCTTAGTAGCTTCACGAAATTAATCTTCTAGACTGTTTTTCTTGACGAGGCGGCGTTTGAGCAGTGTAAATCACTAGTTTTGTGTCGTGATCCGTCGATTTTGCAAACATTTATCCTATATCATGGCCTTTGTGAAAATCATATTCCAGGACAATTTTCTCAATGGTTTGATTCCTTAACATGCGGTTTCAGTGAAACAGGTAGTTTTTCACTCAACGCAATAGTTTAGACTTTGTTTGCTGATTTGATCCTTTACACCTCCTAATTTGGTTTTGATGTAACAAGGAAGTCGTACCCTTTTGAGTTAGATTTCCAACAAGATATGATGCGCCTCAATTGGACAATCCTTGTGCGCTCGAAAAGCCTTCGAAGATAAATATGATATTCTGCCCAGATTTTGGTATATTTTTGCTCAAATATTCATGTATTGCCTTGTTTTGCTCCGAACAAACTCCAAAGCTTCTATTTAATTGATTTTGATCTAAAACAAGAGTAACGTGGTAAAATTATAATGAAAAGTTTAGAAAACGAACAAAATTTTATTATGAATGAGTGTATAAATAGTCTATAAACCGACCGATCAAGTATACAAACCGGTGATTAATCAAAAAGTGTCATTATAAATATATTGTTTCAATCTTTATAATAAATGAGGTGTTTGCCAAGAGCAAGGTGAGTCTCCAATTCTTACAAAGCCTTAGAAGAGCAATCCTGAAAATCATCTTTCTTAACACTTGTTCCCAATTCTGTTCAATGGAAGGAAACAGCAAAATTCGAGTAATTGTGGTAGTATAAATACTAGTCCAATAGCGGTGTTCAAACAATATTTATAATTCGAGTGACCTCGAGTCGAACCCAAGAAAAAAGCCTAGATTAGTCTAAAGCTAGATAGTAATGCTTAAGGTAAATCTACTAAATAAAAAGGGGGGTTTTTTTTCTCTCTAAGTGAGGTATCTCTAGTGAATACTAAAGATAAGATGAAATATGGTCTAAGATGTAAATAATAGAGAAAGCGTAGTCGGAATCCTATTTCACCCCTAGGTCATGCGATTAGCAACACAAAACTTGTCTAAATCATGAGTAAATTCGAGTGATGGTTCTAGGCTAAGGTATCACACATTCTAAATTCAACTCTCGCTCCTTCTCTAGAATGAGAATAATACATAAATAGTACGGTTCTCAAACTCTCGCTTTATTAAACCGCGTAGAACTAAAGTCTCTTAATCTCAACCTCTCGGTCTATTGATAGTTAACTAAAGTCGCTCAATACTTAGCCTAATGGGATGCGTATGTCACTCTCGCGCACACACGCAACCTAAAATTAACATGCTCAATCTTCTAAACAACCTAGGTTCAACTCTCATTCCAATATCCCTAGGTGTTCTACCAATTCGTACTCATTCATGTGTTTCGTCAAACACTTGGTGTGCACAAAATTTATAAGAAGAGAAAGCATGAGAATTTTCAACCAAACTTCATTCATATAGATAAAAAGACAATTCTTGCATTACAATCAAACATAAGGAATCCATAAGAACCCCAACTACTAAAAGACTACTCACTCATGCGTCACTCATGGTGAGTTTGAAACAAGACATAATGAAATAGTTCAACAAGAAAAAGTAAAGAAATAGAGAAGTAGGGTTTAGAGAATGAGTAAAGGGTTGATGTAGAGTCTTCAATCGATGATGTCTTCTCCGAATTCTTGACAATTCTTCATGTTCTCCAATTAGGGTTTCTTCCCATGAGAGGAACCCTAGGCACCCCAAGGCACACCTTTATTTTTCTCCTCTTCTTCTATTTATACGGTTTCTGGAAATTACCAAATCACCTGCAGTGCCCGAATCAACTTTGCAGTGCTAGATTCTTGCCCAAATCACCTGTAGTGCCCGAATCACCTTTATTAAACATTCGAATTACGTTCTGATGTAAACTACAAAGTTGTAGCCCTTTGAATTATCTTTCCAACAAGCTATAGCACGCCCCAATCAAATAAGAATCATGCTCTCGGCAAGCCTTCGAAGTTGAACAGGTCACTCTGCAGGTGATTCGGGCGAATAACTATCTCAGTGCTGTTTTGAGCTGGGCGAATCACTTTTCCTTGGCCGAATCAGTTTTTGATTTGGTCAACCCTTTTTTTGATTCGGTCAAACCTTGGTCCATGAGATGAAATCCTTCTTCTTGGCCGAATCACTTTTGATTCGCCCACTGCTTGGGCGAATCACTTCTGCAGCGTTAGAAACTCGCTTCTTTGACCCTTTAAACCTTCGAATCACTTTACTTCTTGGCCGAATCACTTTCTTCTTGGGCGAATCACTTTTCTTTGGCCAAATCAAAAGTGATTCGGCCTAGCCTGTATTCCTCTTTGGGCGAATCAACTTTGCAATGCTAGAATCTCGCCTGTTTTGACCCCTTACACCTTCGAATCATGTCTTGATGTAAACAACAAAGTTGTAGCCCTTTGAGTTAGCTTTCTAACAAAATATGGCACGCCTAAATCGGATAAGAATTGTATGCTCGGCTAGCCTTCGAAGATGAATAGGTCAATCAGCCTGGACGAATCAAACTAGCCTGGGCGAATCAAATCTGCCTTTTGCTTGATTTTGCTCTCTTTTGCTCAGATCGACTAGAATTCACCCGAAACTTCTTCGGACCACTTCATATCATGTAGTACACATTTTCAACCTGAATTGGACAAAGAAAACATCAAATGACTTTATAAAATAATGGAACAAACAAGAAGTAGAGTGAAAATACGGACAAATATAAGGTTATTTATCCGCTCATCAGTTATTGTGCATGAACCCCAATCAGCATCACAAAAGGCTTTGATAGTGAGGGACTCAGATGCAGCATAGAACAAACTGAGGACGTACACTGGATATGCCAAATCTGAGGACTTTATGTGCTGGCCGTAGATGATCACTGTTTGGATTCCCAATAAATTGACTGAGGACGTATACTGGATATGCCAAATCTAGCCTGGTTACAGTTAAGTAGATTAGTTGTCCCACAAATCTTCTGTAAGGTCCTGGATCTTCTAGAGCAGGGCTTCTGACAAGGTAAGTTTCTGCTTTGTGTCCATGGGTATTTTGGAAGGATTGCAGCCTAATAACCCAGCCTCTGAAATGAGATCAAGTGCATATTTACTCTGGTTGATGAAGATTCCTGAACTTGAGCGAGCTACTTCAATCCCAAGGAAGTATTTCAAGATACCCAGGTCCTTAATCTGAAACTTGTTGTGTATACATTTCTTGACCTCAGATATTAGATTTGTAGATGTACCAGTAATTATGATATCATCTACATAGAATTGTCCTTCTTTTTTGTATGTAAAAAGAGAGTAATTATTTAAACTGATATTGAATCCAAATGACACAGAGCATCACTAAACTTATTGAACCATTGGCGTGATGCTTGTTTCAGTCCATATAAACTTTTGTTGAGTCTGCATACTTTCTTTTGAGCTTTTTCTCTTTTATAAAAACCAGGAGGTAGTGACATATAAACTTCTTCCTCTAGCTTTCCATGTAAGAACGCATTATTCACATCCAGTTGGTATAGTGGCCAACATTTAGAAGCTGATATTGCCAGTAAAATGCACACAGTATTAATTTCTACTACTGGCGCAAATGTCTCATGATAATCCAGTCCCTCCAGGTGTGTATAGCCCTTTGCTACTAGCATGCTTTGTAGCGCTCTATTGTTTCATTTGAATGTCTTTTTACTTTTTAAACCCACTTGCACCCTATGGCATGCTTTCCAACAAGTAACTCTATAATTGTCCAGGTATTGTTGTTCTCTAAAGAATGTATTTCAGTTTCCATGGCAATAACCCATGCATGGTTTTACTTGCTTGAATATAACTCGTTGGCTGAGTGATAGAGCCTAGTTATACACATTATTTAGGTCATAACCCTATGCTTGTTTGCAATATTTCATGAGCAAGATTACTCGTTTCCAATGTTTTTGTATATCAGGTCAGAACAAGTCCTTGAGTCGGATACGCGCTAACAGGCAGCGTTCTAGGAGTGAAAGATCAGCCTGCGGAGCTAGCGGCGCAAACAGAAGAAGAAATGGCGAAAGACAGCAGAGGTGCGCTACCCGATTGCGCCAACCAATGCCGTGCGCCAGGCGCAAAGTCCCAGTGACCAGATTTGGAAGTTGCCGAAAAATGAACCTCCTATATAAAGGAAGTAAGTCTAGGGTTTCAGAGAGTTCGAAAAGACTGTTGTTCCAGAGGCACCAGAGGACGCAAGGAGGCACTGGGCGGCAGAACTGAAAAACACACGGACCTGTCAAGGAGATTTGCGCCAGCCGACTGCGCCAGCCAAGAGAAGACACTGCACGCACTGTTTGCTACCGTTTTCTTGGATTCAGTAGTTGTTATTTACTATTTTATGATGTTTACCACTAGCATGTCTAGCTAAACACTTAGTGTTGGTCGGGCATGAACCTATAATGTATTACCTTTGAGACTTGAGCTTAATGCATAGTTTATTTACTTGTATTAATTTTGTGCGTACTGAGACAGTTAGTTGCATGAGTAGGGGAAGCCTTGAACCGCAATCTTACTTGTGTTGCTTGCTTGTCACCTGTTAAACTAGTTGCATGCGTAGGGGAAGCCTTGAACCGCAAACTTACCGTGACAATTAGGAGTAACGAGTTAGGGTAGGCAGTTGCTACTGTGACAGGATTCGCAGCTGTTTAGTCTAGTTCTAGGATTAATAGCACATGAACTTTGAACGGAACATGCGCACGTGTTAGGAAGCCTTTACCGGACACTAACCCAAGTAAACCACAAGCTATAGATGTTTAGAGTCGATGATAAGGAATGCATTCATAGAGGATTGTCTGCCCAGCACTTCTCATAAAGATAGTACTTCATCTCTACTGCTTGCGCACGTCTAGTGCAATTCCCCGCGTTACGATATTCACTGCTACTCGCGCATCGCGCAAAACCCCCAATCACTCACGCAACCCCCGTTTTCTTAAGTGTAGGTTACTGGCTAAGACTCACTGCTTGCTCCCTGTGGAGATCGACCCTTACTTAACCGCTGTACTAGTGGGAGAGGAAGGATTATATTTGACGCGCACGACGACGCGCGATCAAATTTTGGCGCCGTTGCTGGGGAGCAACACAGCTAAGTTTTAGCTAGCTTACATTTCTCATTTTAGTAACTAGTTATTTCATTTTGTTTTGTTTTCTCGTTGTTGTTTCTGACAGCGCACAATCACATCCGCCTGCGCAACCTTGAAACAGTTGCGCTGCGCAGATTCTAGTTGCTCACTGACAGACGCAACAACTTCGTTGCCATTTAATTTCGTTTCTTGAGTTTGGATCAGGACATGGAGGATAACAGTGTGGTTGGAGATAACCTGGGAGACAGAACCCCAGAGGAAGCAAGGGCACATAACCGCGCAGCCCTATTCAGAGAGGAAGTGCAGCGTGAGGTCGACGCACGGATGGCCGCTGAACCATACATTGCGCCAACCGTTCGTCCAGTCGCGAGGCGCAGGACAGTGCGCGAAATGTCAGCCCCACTCACTGTTAACCAGCCATGGTGCATAGTGCTTCCGCCCAACGGACAGTTCGAACTGAGGAGCTCACTCATCCATCACATGCCCAAGTTTCACGGAATGAACAACGAAAATCCAGTCAAGCATGTGCGGGAGTTCCTAATCATTTGCGAGAACATGAAGACCTTGGGGGAGAACGAAGAAGCGCTGAAGATGAAGGCATTCCCATTTTCATTGAGCGATGCAGCCAAACACTGGCTGATGAGCCTACCCGCAGGATCAATCCACACATGGGAGCAGCTGCAGAAGAAATTCTTAGACAAATTTTATCCAGCAGCGAAGATTGCGCTGCTCAGAAGGGAATTGGCCGCGCCAAGGCAGAGCGCAGGGGAGTCTCTGTCAGAATACTACGAGCGTTTCAGGGAGCTAGAAGCCAACTGCTACAATCACGGGCTTCCTCAGAATGTGCTGATAGAGAACTTTCTGAATGGACTGCTACCCATGGAGCTTCGACTACTGAATGCATGCGCAGGAGGGGACATTTGCAACATGTACGCGGAGGATGCATGGCAGCTGATAGAAGATTCTGCTGGGCAGGTAAGACATCAATTGACACTTGAAAGTAGTCGTAATCGTTCTGTGCATCAGGTAGAGGCAAGCGCTGAGATCCAAGAAATGAAGGCCATGCTACAGAAGCTGATGAGTGCGCAGAGCGCACAACCAGTTGCGCCAAAGGTATGTGAATTCTGCAGGTCCACTGAGCACAAGACAGACGAATGCCCAACACTTTTTGAAGAAACTGGAGATGTAAATGCCCTTGGAGGATGGGACAACAGAGGACCGCAGAGGCAGAATCAGCCGCGCTTTGGGCTTGCTGCAAATGGATTCAGATGGAGAGAAGAGAACAATTTCCAGAGGCAGCCCACTGATCAGCGCGCGCCACAGCAGACGCAACAAGCTGCACCCTACAATCCACCGCATCGCCGCACAGACGCACCAGCGCAGACCAATCAGCAACCAAAGCGATCCTTGGAAGATATCATGGGGCAGCTAGCAGACACAGTGCGCAAGAATGACGAAAAGTATGACAAGAGGTTCGAATCCATAGAGAAGCATCTATCACAGATTGCAACCACGGTGTATGAGCTAAAAAAGAGCGATGGCAACCTGCCTTCGCAAGTGATTCAGAACCCTAAAGGAGGAGTTAATGCAGTAACACTGAGGACTGGGCGCACAGTGGGAACAGAGCAGACCGCGCAGGCGCCCGCGCAGCCAGTTGCGCAAGTCCCAGATCCAGCAGCTCAGAGTGCGCAACCAGAGCCAGAGGCGCAATCAGAAGCGCCAACCACGAACCAGCAGGGCAAAGCGCCAGGTATGTCTCACTCGACAAACAAGGACAAAAATTGTACTAACATACCTGCTCCTTTCCCTGTGCAGGCACCACTGGCGAGAAAAGAAGGAACTATATGAGCTGTTCAGCAAGGTGGAAATCAACATACCTCTCATAGAAGCTATTCGACAGATTCCCAGGTATGCGAAGTTTTTAAAAGAGCTGTGCACAAATAAAAGAAGGACAGGCGAATGCGCACAGGTAATGCTAAATGCGCAGGCCTCAGCAATCGTGCAACAAAAGGTACCACCTAAGTGCCGAGATCCAGGTACATTCACTATCCCTTGCACCTTAGGTAAAACCACGGTAAGCAACTGCATGATCGATTTAGGCGCATCAATCAATTTATTACCATATTCTCTCTATGCGACCTTGCGCCTTGGACCACTAAAACCTGCAGGTCTCACAATTCAGCTAGCAGATAGATCGTGCAAACAACCTGCAGGCATGATAGAAGATGTCCTAGTTCGAGTAGGAGAGCTGGTGTTCCCAGCAGACTTTTATGTGCTCGAAATGGAGGGTGAATCAAGCGCCAGCGGTGCGCAGATCCTCCTAGGCAGACCGTTTCTGATGACTGCGCGCACGAAGATAGACGTGTGGAGGGGCACGCTCTCCATGGAGGTAGATGGCGAAGAAATCCATTTCAACATCTTCGAAGGGATGCAACACCCACATGAGGACGCTACTGTGCACGCAATGGACAGCTTTGACGATTTAGTCACAGAAGCGCAGTGTGCGAGCGCAACCATAGGACCAGAGCTACTGACACAGGCAGAGCTGGAGGAGCAAGAGGAGGAGCTAAGCAGTGCTGAACCAGCACCCACACAGGTACTTGATATAGTTCATATTTGCACCGCTAACAAAATCTTGCCCTCTATTGAACAGGCACCCAAGATCGAACTGAAGCAACTCCCGGAGCACCTCAAGTACATTTTCTTGGGAGATGAGGACACCCTGCCAGTGATCATCAAGAAGGGATTGGAAAAAGAGCAGGAGGCGCGTTTACAACAGGTGCTGCGCAGGAACCAGCGCGCTATTGGATGGAGTCTTGCTGATCTGCGCGGAGTGAGCCCAGACGTGTGCATGCACCGAATTCTGTTGGAAGATGGTGCCAAACCATCCAGGGAGGCTCAGCGCAGATTAAACCCAAATATGATGGAGGTAGTGCAAAAGGAAGTCCTGAAGTTGCTTGACGCAGGGGTCATTTACCCAATCTCAGACAGCAAATGGGTCAGCCCGGTGCACGTTGTGCCAAAGAAAGGAGGAATCACGGTGGAGGAGAATGCGCAGGGCGAGCTAGTTCCCAAGCGCATACAAACTGGCTGGCGCATGTGCATCGACTACAGGAAGCTGAACGCTGTAACGCGCAAGGACCACTTCCCGCTACCCTTCATGGACCAGATGCTGGATCGCTTGGCAGGTAAGCCTTACTTTTGTTTTTTGGACGGATATTCAGGTTACAATCAGATACCCATAGCTGCGGAGGATCAAGAGAAGACCACGTTCACATGCCCCTTCGGAACATTTGCGTTTCGGCGTATGTCTTTTGGGCTGTGCAACGCGCCAGGTACGTTCCAACGCCTTGTCATGAGCATTTTCTCCGATATGATTGGTATATGCATAGAAGTGTTCATGGATGATTTCACTGTATATGGGAGTACCTTTGATGCATGCTTAACACATCTAGATAAAGTCTTAGCGCGCTGCATCTCTAAGAACTTAGTGCTAAACTACGAGAAATGTCATTTCATGGTTACGCACGGAGTAGTACTAGGTCATATTATTTCAGAGGAGGGTATTAAGGTAGACAAGGCTAAGATAGATATCATTTCTAATCTGCCTTATGCCACCAACGTGCGCGACGTGAAATCGTTCTTAGGGCATGCTGGGTTTTACAGGCGTTTTATTAAGGATTTCTCTAAAATTTGCATACCCCTGTCTAACCTGTTGCAAAAAGACGTGTGCTTCGATTTTACTGATAAGTGCAGGGCGGCGTTCGATAAGCTGAAAGAAGCGCTGACCAGTGCGCCAGTGATGCGCGCACCAGACTGGAACCTGCCATTCGAGCTGATGTGTGACGCAAGTGACTACGCAGTAGGAGCAGTCTTGGGGCAGCGCGAGGACAAGAAGCCGCATGCCATCTACTATGCATCGCGCACACTGGACTCCGCGCAGAAGAACTACACCACCACGGAGAAGGAGCTTCTGGCAATTGTATTTGCGCTGGAGAAGTTCCGAGCATATGTTCTAGGCGCCAGAGTCATCATCTACACGGACCACGCAGCTATCCGCTACCTCATGTCCAAGAAAGAGACCAAGCCGCGCCTGATGCGCTGGGTACTTCTGCTTCAGGAATTCGACTTAGAGATCAAAGATAAGAAGGGCACAGAAAATACCGTCGCTGATCACCTGAGCAGGATCGTAAAGGATGAGGAGCCAGGGCAGATCAAGGAGACATTCCCTGACGAGCATCTGATGGCGCTAACAGGTAAGGTACCATGGTATGCGCATATCGCAAATTACCTGGTCACAGGTGCGTTCCCTCCTCACTTCAATAAAACTCAGTGCATGCGATTGAAACATGAGTCCAAGCATTATCTTTGGGATGATCCTTACATGCTTAGAATAGGTCCAGATCGGATATTAAGACGTTGCGTGCCTGACCATGAGATTAATTCTGTGTTGATGTTTTGTCATGCGCACGCCTGTGGAGGACATTTCGGTCCCAAGCGCACGAGCAGGAAGATCTTGGACTGCGGGTTCTACTGGCCGCACCTATTCAGAGATGCCTATGACCACTGCAGGAAGTGTGACAGGTGCCAGCGCACTGGAGGAATCTCCGCGCGCAACGAGATGCCGCAGACCCCGATTCTGGTGGACGAAGTGTTCGATGTTTGGGGAATCGACTTCATGGGTCCATTTCCCCCATCTGCCGGCTACGAGTACATACTGGTGGCCGTGGATTACGTATCCAAATGGGTCGAAGCTAAGGCCACGCGCAAGGATGATGGTAAGACTGTCGCTGATTTTCTCAGAACTAACATATTTTGCAGGTACGGAGTGCCTAAGGCAGTTATCAGCGACCAGGGGACGCACTTCTGCAACAGGGTTGTGGCGCAAGTTTTCAAGCACTATGGGGTGCGCCACAAGACGTCCACCGCTTACCATCCGCAGACAAATGGACAGGCCGAAGTTTCTAACAGAGAGATCAAGCGCATCTTGGAAAAGACTGTGAGGCCGTCGCGCAAGGATTGGAGCCAGCGCCTGGATGATGCGCTATGGGCATACCGCACTGCACACAAGACGCCCATTGGAACCTCACCATTCCGGCTGGTCTATGGGAAGGCATGCCACCTGCCAGTAGAGCTCGAGCACAAGGCATATTGGGCCTTACGTATTTGCAACTTGAACTTGGAGGAGGCAGGACAAGAACGCGCATTTGAGCTGAGCGAACTCGAAGAGCTACGCCTAGACGCCTACGAGGGACTGCGCGATTACAAGGAGCGCACCAAAGCGTATCATGACAAGCATATCCTCCGGCGCACATTTGAACCAGGAGACCAGGTACTGTTATTTTCATCGCGCCTGAAGCTCATGCCTGGAAAGTTGCGCAGCAAGTGGACGGGACCATACACCGTCACCAAGGTTTTCCCCTACGGCACAATTGAATTAGAAGACGGGCACCAGCATCGTTTTCAGGTTAACGAGCAGAGAGTCAAACGGTACTTAGGCGAACCTTGGGATGGCGCAACACGCAACATTGACTTGGCCGAGCCAGAGATAGTGGACGTGCAAGCTGCTGCGCCAGACGCACCACCAGATGTTTCAGAGGGAGAACTAGCACCCATCGCCTATATCTCCTCTTCCTCTGCATCTACCCTCATTACGAATAATGTATCACATGCTGACCCTCCCTTGTATCCTTTGCGCAGGACCAATGAGAGCGTAACACAAGCACTGGCGCAAGGACACTCAGGAGCAAGAGTGGGGGGGGCTGCAGCCGCACTTCTTGGCACGTAACGAGGTACCGTCGAGCCAACGACGTTAAACAAAGGCACTTGTCGGGAGGTAACCCGACACGTTTTAATTTGGCACATTTTATTCTGCTTGTTTTGTTTTTTTGAGTGTTTTTAGTTAGATTAGGGTTTGGTAGTTTTTAGTCACACAAGTGCGCAGGACCGTGCGCCTATCAATGCGCAGGTCCGTTGCGCTAGCCAGAGGGGGGTATATAAGGCCAAACTTAGAAAATTCCCAGCACTTTTCACTTGACCGTTGCACACGAGCTCCCGCCTTCAGACCTCTGCCGTCGATCAGCGCCCAACCCACCGTCCGTCTAGAGGGATTCAAGGACAACACGACCGCACAGCACCCAGGTAACCCCCCCCCCCCGATTCCGCTTTGAGCCGCTTCTGTTAGGGTTTGCGCGGAGAAGACAGTTTTTAGGGTTTTGAAATCGCACCAGGCTAGAGTGCGCGGCTTGGAGTGCTGTTTTGTGCGTTGAGTAGGCGACCAGTAGGCGCTCGTTCGGTCCAAGTTTCATAGGATTCTGGGCAGTTCGAATTTTAGGGTTTTGGGGAGCATTGACCACGATTGACCAGAGCCCAGCGCAAGATGAGACCCGCCACAGACCAGGAGACCCCAGCGGCTTTCGCTAACAAGTATGCAGCGTTCATCAGCCTGGACATGTACGGGACACCGTACATATGCCGAGATTTCCTGCGCGAGGTAGGATTAGAGGACCTCGTGGCGCAAAGGCTAGCGATTGCCGGCTGGGAGGCGCTTATGGACCTCCGCAGCGCATCAGACCAGGAAGATACGTGTGAGTTCCTGGCGTCTCTGGAGGCAGGGGACAGGGAGATCAGATATAGACACAGGGGTGTCTGGTTCATAGCCTCGGAAAGGAGGCTGAGGCGCGCATTCGGATGCGCCAAGGTGCGTGAGGAGGAGTTAGACACGCACAATAACCAGGAGGCTTGGCGGGACATGGCAACAGGGCCAGCATTCGCCGCGGGGCGCAGCAGGGGCCGAGAGCTGCGCGCCCCAGCAGAGTCAGCACCTGCAGCAGCCCCAGCAGCAGAGCCCACCCCTGAACCCGAACCAGTACCACCACCAGTAGCTTCCCCTGCCCGGCCTTCTGTTCCGGAGTCCCCCATTAACTTTCCCAGCGTGGACTCCGATTCCATATGGGAGTCACTTTCCGAGGACGAGCAGCCTGACCCCCTCACCATAGTACCACCAGCCTCCAGCACCGATTCCTTGCAAGATTCTTCAGAGGAGGAGGTGCATGATTCAGAGGCTGATTCTAGCTCGGAGGACTTCTAAGGCCTTGGGCAGGCGCAGTGATTTTCTTTAGGGTGGTGTCTTTTATTTTTGCTGCGTCTAGTTGACTATTATGTGTGCTGAATATTTGTGCCCTACATTCTGTGACTCCCTTGCTATATTTTGTGTGACTATTTGTGTTCCCTTTTCTGTTCTTTATTTTAGTTGCATTGCTTGCATATGCGCAGCCTCCGTGCGCTTGAGCTTGAGTCGTGGGGACACGTCTCTGTTCAAGTGTGGGGGGGGGGGGGGGGGGGGGGGGCGTTACTCTTACATTTCATGTTTTGAGCATTTTTAGTATATCTTAGTTTAAGTTGAAGAGAATTAGTAGCAGTAGTGCGCTAAGGTGCAGGATGCGCTGCGCTCTAGCTTGTTTTGCGCTATCCGTATTGCGTGCGCCGTTCTCTACTGTTTTAGCATAATTTTTTCGGTTTTTTCTGCTCCTGTCAGTTGGGATATACAGGGGATGTGGAGTTGATAGAAATGCTCCAGAGAGGCGGTTAGTCGCTTGTGCTTCGAAGGCGAGGTATATGGTCGAGTGCGCTAGTGGAGGCCGGTGCTTCGCAACCTTCGGAACAAAAGAGCGCGCTCAGTCACGCAGATGCCAAAGGCGAAATACCCAAAGCGTGGCGAGGTGGGAAAACAGACCACCTTCTCTCTGGAAATCAAGCTAAGGAAAGAGGGCGCGGTTGCAAACGCGTGCGCCGACCGGCGCAGACAACCCAAGGAGGGAGAGCGGAACGAGTTCCATAGCTGCTATCCGAAGGCTGAGATTGGAACTGTTCTGGGAATGAAACAAATTGGAAAGGAAGCTGTACAAAAGAAAAATACCAGCAAAAGCAGATGATTTGCGTTACAAAGAATCAGCATGCGCACTACTTAGTACCTGCGTGCACAAGACCAAAAGGATATCATCAAAGGCTCAGGTTCCCAGGAAGTGTGCGAACGAATCACGCACTGGAAGAAGCTCGCGCAAGAAACCATATACCTATCTTCGTAGCGGGAGCTGACAACCAGGAGCCTAAGAAGAGCTATCTCCCAGTCATCCAAAGTCTTCATCCCGGCTGAGAGGTAATGAAATTTCGGGATTATTATACTAGAACTGTTGAGTGCAGTTGTGCGCAGGTGATAGAGCAGCACAAGCTGAGTGACTGTGCATTTTGCGCTAGAATGCAAAGCTGTGCGCTAGTCTCCAGAAAAGGTAATTGTATCCGCGTTTCAGTACTTGTTCGGGACGAACAAGGGGAAAGTGTGGGGGGTTTGATAGAGCCTAGTTATACACATTATTTAGGTCATAACCCTATGCTTGTTTGCAATATTTCATGAGCAAGATTACTCGTTTCCAATGTTTTTGTATATCAGGTCAGAACGAGTTCTTGAGTCGGATACGCGCTAACAGGCAGCGTTCTAGGAGTGAAAGATCAGCCTGCGGAGCTAGCGGCGCAAACAGAAGAAGAAATGGCGAAAGACAGCAGAGGTGCGCTACCCGATTGCGCCAACCAATGCCGTGCGCCAGGCGCAAAGTCCCAGTGACCAGATTTGGAAGTTGCCGAAAAATGAACCTCCTATATAAAGGAAGTAAGTCTAGGGTTTCAGAGAGTTCGAAAAGACTGTTGTTCCAGAGGCACCAGAGGACGCAAGGAGGCACTGGGCGGCAGAACTGAAAAACACACGGACCTGTCAAGGAGATTTGCGCCAGCCGACTGCGCCAGCCAAGAGAAGACACTGCACGCACTGTTTGCTACCGTTTTCTTGGATTCAGTAGTTGTTATTTACTATTTTATGATGTTTACCACTAGCATGTCTAGCTAAACACTTAGTGTTGGTCGGGCATGAACCTATAATGTATTACCTTTGAGACTTGAGCTTAATGCATAGTTTATTTACTTGTATTAATTCTGTGCGTACTGAGACAGTTAGTTGCATGAGTAGGGGAAGCCTTGAACCGCAATCTTACTTGTGTTGCTTGCTTGTCACCTGTTAAACTAGTTGCATGCGTAGGGGAAGCCTTGAACCGCAAACTTACCGTGACAATTAGGAGTAACGAGTTAGGGTAGGCAGTTGCTACTGTGACAGGATTCGCAGCTGTTTAGTCTAGTTCTAGGATTAATAGCACATGAACTTTGAACGGAACATGCGCACGTGTTAGGAAGCCTTTACCGGACACTAACCCAAGTAAACCACAAGCTATAGATGTTTAGAGTCGATGATAAGGAATGCATTCATAGAAGATTGTCTGCCCAGCACTTCTCATAAAGATAGTACTTCATCTCTACTGCTTGCGCACGTCTAGTGCAATTCCCCGCGTTACGATATTCACTGCTACTCGCGCATCGCGCAAAACCCCCAATCACTCACGCAACCCCCGTTTTCTTAAGTGTAGGTTACTGGCTAAGACTCACTGCTTGCTCCCTGTGGAGATCGACCCTTACTTAACCGCTGTACTAGTGGGAGAGGAAGGATTATATTTGACGCGCACGACGACGCGCGATCACTGAGGTTCTGCTATTTTTTAAATAATGGTGAGCAAGCACTGTAGTCAACATACCTTACAATTGGATATATATTGGCACTCTGGGAAATGTTATTGCAGATATAATTTAGTAGATGAACCGAAGGTTTCTTCTGTCTTGTTGACCTTCTAGTTGGAATATTTTGTTCAGAAATCACTGTCTGTAATTATGTATTATGATTCCTGTTGTGTAGGTCAATATTTATGGAGGTAATTTCTTGTGCAGATATATATTCTGGGCCAGGGTCAGGATATTCTTGAACAGTGCATGCATGTACTGGGTTTGATATTGTCAGAGCAAATGATTCAGCACAAATATCAGGTAACTTTTTGTAAGGAAAGATAAGTTCTCTAAATATGACATCCTGCTGATATGCATAGAATGAGATTCTAGATAAAATACCTTGTATTCTTTTTGTCCAAATGGATATCCCACAAATATACATGCCTTACCCTTGCATCAAAATTTGATTTGTTAGGAGAGGTATTAGTCATGAAACACAAACACTCTAATACTCTCATATGTCCATAATTGCATTTTGCTGAAAATAGGACTTCATAGGGGGATTTGCTTTGTAGAACTCTCAGAGGCAACCTGTTGATAATATAAGTAACAGGAAGAACGCATTGTCCCCAAAAATTGTATGAAACATGAGACTCTAATTTCAATGACCTTGCAACTTCTAAAATATGTTTTATGTTTCCTTTTCACTAGACCATTTTGATGTGGTGTGTAAACACATAAAGTTTGATGATGACATCCTTTTGATGACAAGAACTGAGAAAACTTGTTGCTTAGGAACTTAGTCCCATTATCTGATCTTAGGACTTTTATTTTGACATTAAACTGAGTTGCCATCATATGAAAGAAATTTATGATGTGGTCACCTCCTTTTCATCAGACCATATGACTTTATTGGCCATTAGAAAAACCCAAGCACATCTTGAAAGGTCTTCAACAATTGTAAGGAAGTATTTTGATCCTGAAAAAGTTGGAACTTGAAAAGGTCCCCAGATGTTAGTATGTACTAGATCAAATAGGAATTTTGAAGTATTAGAACTTTCATAGAATGGAAGTCTTGCCTATTTGGCCTGAGGGCACACTTCACAGTATATATCATCAACTGTACATGTAACTTCTGAAACAATATCTTTCAATGAAGAAAATATTTTCTGAAATGGCAAATGCCCTAGTCTTTTATGTCAAGTAACTACTTAATTTTTATGAACAGTTTGTGCAGCTAATGACCATCTTGTCTTTTTCTGAACCAAGTGGTACAATCCCCCTACTGCTTCACCAGTCCCCATCAAAATCCTCTTTGCTTGGTCCTGAAGTGAACACTGAGAGTTAGTAAATTCTATAGTGAGCTTGCAGGAACTGGTCGGTTTTGCCAATGAAATCAAGTTGAACTTAAAACTTGGTATCAACAATACTCCAGACAGATGCACATGCTCATTAAAAGTACAATCACCAGTTGCATGAACTAAGGTAGTGTCTCCATTTGGCAGTAATACTGAGTATGGAACTTTAAGTAGAGTTATATTTTGTAAAAGGTATTCATAAGCAAGTTATACCTGCAATGTGGTCTGTACTCTGATCTGAAACACTGAGGAATCCCATCAACTTGTCCATTTGTGTTTGATTCAACTTCAAAAAAATGAACTGATTGTTTGTGTCAGAGCCACCATTACCTGCATTCTTTTGGTCAGTTACAACACTGTAAATGGAATTTCTGTTTCCCTTACCATGTGTTATTTCCTCCTTTATGGAATTTATGTCCACGAGGGTATCAATGAATCTTCCAGCAGCGCTCCTTGGTGTGTCATGTAATCTATCAATGAGTGCAGAACAAATTCTTCTTGTTCTTATTCTGCTGTGACTGGCATGTTCCTTAATTTTGAGAGGCATATAAAGATGCTTCTTTGGTTACTAGTCTCGTGATTCCTTTTTGAATCTCATCATGTAATATCATAGGTTACGCTTCATCAATGCTTGGCAGTGGTTTGCAACTAACAATGTTGGTTCTGACTTGCTCATGGACTTTATCGAGTCCCATCAAGAATTGCATGAGTCTTGATCTGCTTCTTCTCATCTCCATTGATATGGTTGATTTGCAGCTTGCTCCAAGGTCACACAATTCATCTTCTTCAAATGCCTCCTCGTCACCCCACATTTGATTCAACTTTCCATGATACTCTGTCACAATCATTTCACCTTGTTTTAGGTTGGCGATTTCTCTGTGCAGTGCTAGCAATCTTGGTCCGTTTGAACCTGAAAAGCGAACATGTAGGGTTGTCTAGGCATGTATAGAATCTCTGGCATGGTTGATTGTCTCAGCAATTTTCCGGTGAGTTTGAGTTAATGATCCACGTAAAGACGAGGCTATCTACCTTCTCCCAACGGGCTAGCTCAGACGGATCCATTGGTTTCGAAAAATCTCCTCGCACAAACCCTAGTTTCACATTGATCGCAAGTGAGCTCTCCATTTCCAAGAAATGAAATTACTCAATTCAACTAGTTGTTTGCTTACCAAGGATGCGCTTCAGAAGTGCTGACAAAGAGTGGATCATCGATCTGGTAAGAGATCATCAGTGCTTGTTGCTTTTCGACGTTCGTCATTTCAGCGATTGAACAAAAACAAAATTGGAGATGATCAGCTACAAGAAATGAGTCTGAACGTGTGTATCGGCTCTCATATCATGAAGAAAAGCAAGAAATGTTTGCGACAGCGGCGGAACTCGCCGAACAGAATTTGTAGAGGTGATCGGAGTTGTGGGGAGGAAAAAGTTAGTTACATTTATTACCGAAATATTGTTATATAGTTTTTACAATTTCCTAAAGGGCTAGTTTGTTTTTAACTTGTACAATTGATAGTTCTACATAATCCGTCACTGACCTCATACTTTTTATTAATTACATATCGACCCAAAATTCAAAATTCCCAAATCGGCGGATGAACCCTAGCTGCACTTCCAGCTCCGCTCGTTGCTCCGCTTCCATTTCAGCCTGGTTCATCAGCTCAACAGACTATGCATCAATTGCAGATGCAGCTTCATCCAGTAGAAGGATCTTGGCTCTGGCTATTGCCACTCTTTGCTTCTGTCCACCTGACAACTGCACCCCTCGTTCCCCAAATCTCGTGTCTTACCCCTACAATTTGCAGCCTTACTAATTACATTACATGCAATTTGAGTTAAATGTCATCAGTTCGGTGTTTTGCGTTTGAGTGAGGTTTGTTAGCACTCAATATGCAAAGAAGATAGAAGACAAGTATTTTGCAATGGCAACCAACCCATCATTTTCTGATTTTTCATTCCCCTTTTATTCTACTCAAGTACAGTAAGTTACTAGAACACGATCCATGATCTCAATCGGTTATAACCTACTTGTCTACTTCTCCATAATTCTAGGCTGACTTCCCTTTTGCGAGATTATCTCCAACATGCTTCTCCCTAATCTCGATTCTGTGCTGCACTTGTCCGACTCCAATAGCACTGCGCATATCTCGAAGCTTAACTCGTCCTAAAGCTTTAGTTAACATATCTGTCAGCTGTTCATTTGTTCTCACATATTCAACTTCAACCTTGTTTTCTTCAATACATTCACGAACATGATTATAGCGCACATCAATGTGCTTGCTGCGATTGTGAAAAACGGGATTCTTGCATAAAGCAATGGTTGACTTGTTGTCTATCATCAGCTTGAACTTTTTAGTCTCACTTCTAATACCATCTGCCAACAGTCTACTCATCCAAACTCCATGGCGTGCCGCATCAGCTGCTGAGATATACTCGGCTTCACAGGAGGATAGAGCCACTATCTTCTGCTTTTGAGAAATCCAACTTATGGGTGATTTACCAAGAAAGAATATAAGGCCAGATGTGCTCCTGTGATCATCCGGGTCTCTAGCAAGATCGTTGTCACAAAATTCCTTAAGTTCCGGTTCTTTCATGGCTTGCTTCCTATATATGCATTCATAATCTGTTGTTCATCTTACATATCTAAGTATATGTTTCACCGCGGTTTGATGTAACACTGACAATTTATCCATGAAGTGGCTTACAATTCCCACAGCAAATGCCAAGTCTGGCCGCGAATTCACTAAGTACCTCAAGCACCCTACAAGTCTTCTGTAGGCAGTGGCATCGACTCTTTCGGCGCCGTCTTGTTTTCTCAGCAGCATATTATTTTCCAGTGGAGTGTGACAAGGGTTGCAATCCTCAATCCCAGCATCTTTCAAAATCTTCGCAGCACAACTCCTTTGACATAAAAAGATCATCTTTGAACATTGGTTTACCTCTAGTCCCAAATAATAGCTAAGTGATCCCAAATCACTCATTTTAAAAAGTTTCATCATCTGTCTCTTGAAACTAGAAATAACTTCAAAGCAAGATCCTGAGATAATTAAGTCATCTACATACAATCCTATAATCAATACCTTGCTTGCTTCACACTTTCTGTACACTTCATATTCAAGTGCACTCCTTTGAAATCCCAACGAAGTTAATGCCTCATCAAGCTTTGCATTCCATGCCCGAGGCGCCTGTTTGAGACCACAAAAGGCCTTTCTCAACTTGAGAACTTCATTTGCATGACTGTCATCTATAAAACCAGGAGGTTGGTTAACATAGATGTCTTCCCTCAACTCGTCATTCAAGAAAGCGGACTTTACATCCATATGATGAACTTCCCATCCATAGTGAGCAGCCAATGCCAATAACAATCTCACCGTTTGCATTCTTGCTACTGGTGCATATACCTCTTCATAATCAATTCCGTGCCGCTGAGCATACCCTTTCGCGACCAATCTAGCTTTGTGTTTTACTATGTTGCCATATGGATCCTTCTTTACTTTTACCACTTCAAACCTACAGGATTGCACCCTTCAGGCAAGGTTGAGAACTCCCAAGTATCATTTTGGTTGATGGAGCTGAGCTCTTCCTTCATTGCTTGCTCCCAGCATGGTTCAACGATAGCTTCCTCGACGCATGACGGCTCATCGGCAGTCATCAAACACCTATCATCATAGTGTATCACGTCAGTAGTATCTAACAAATCTTGAACCATTCGATACCTCAAAGAATTTCCCTCGGTCTCTTAATTCTCCAGTATGTGGTGATACAAACTGAACTTGTGTGCCCCTTGTACTACTACTATCCTTCTCAGGTGTAACTTTAGTGAAAGATGATTGTGAATGAGGTGATGAACCACCATGCATATAATTAGTTGTATAGCCAATTGAGAATGAACTATCATCTGAGACTTTTGAGGAAGCTTCTTCATTCCAATTCCAACCTTTCTGTTCATCAAAAACAACATCACGAGTTACTTGCAACTTTTGACTCACCGGATCATACATTCTATAATCTTTTGCTCCCTCTTCATAACCGAGCAAGATCATAGCGTGAGATCTATCTTCAAGTTTGGTCAGTCCCGGACCGAGTTTCTTGACATAACCAACACATCCAAAAGTTCTAAAAGAATGAACATTTGGTTTATATCTGCGCCAAACCTCATATGGTGTAACACCATTCAAGCTCTTAGTGGGAGCTCGATTAAGGATATGCACTGAGGTTTTCACAGCCTCCCCCCAAAACACAGATGGAACATTCATGCACTTCATCAAGCTTCTAGCCATTTGAATCACAGTTTGATTTTTCCGTTCAGCCACTCCGTTTTGTTGGGGAGAATAAAGTGTTGTTGCATATTTGCGAAAACCATTGAGTTCACAAAATATAGTAAACTCATTTGAACAGAACTCGCCTCCTCTATTTGTCCTCATGGCTTTAAGTTTGCTGCCGGTTTGATTTTCAGCTTCACGTATCACCTTTTTGAAAGCTCGGAAGGCCTCGTCTTTTGTTTTGAGACATTCTATCCATGTATACCTGCTTCAATCATCAATGATTAGTAAGAAATATCTATTCTTACTTGGAGTTTCAGGTTGAATAGGTCCGCACAAATCACTGTGGACCAATTCCAAGCATCTACTTGCTCTGTATGTAGAGTTGTGCGGAAAAAGCTTCCGGTGCTGCTTTGCGATTCACAAGAATCACATATTTGCTCAGCATGAGATACGACGGGTAACCAATTAACCATCTCATGGCCACCAAGCTCACGCGAGGCTCTAAAATTCGAATGTCCATATCTAACATGCCATAGCCATGGAGGGTCATTCTCTTCAGTCAACAAACACAGGTTGTGTTAGTGTTATCTGCATAGTATATAAACGATTTCCACCTCGGTTTACCTTTGTCAACAAACATTTGTTTCTATCAATGATGCTGAGAACTCCTCCTTCGATAATAACTTTACAACCAGACTCATCCAATTGACCCAAATTCAGTAAGTTACTTTTGAGACTGGGTACACAATAGGTATCAATAAGTACCTTGTGCTCATTGTCCCTTCCCTTAAGTATGATTGAGCCCTTTCCTTGGATATCAACCATTGAGCTATCACCTAACTTCACCTTACCCAAAGTTATTTCATCTAGTGATGAAAACAACCATCTGGAACCAGCCATGTGGTTACTCGCCCCCGAGTCTAAGTATCACACATCATTGTCTTGCGCATCTCCATCTTTTTGTGCCATTAGCAGCGTTGGTTCATCATCCTAGGCTTTACGATTTAACTCCATGTACTCGTGCTTTGGCTTTCTACAATCACGAGCATAATGACCAAATTTGATACAATTGTAACACTGAATATGTGACAGATTCTGAGACGTGTTCGAGTCATGGTTAAGGTTATTTCTTCCTCAACCGCGATCACGACCGCGGCCTCCTCCTCTTGTCTTGGACCCACTCCCCTGAGATTTGCCTCCATGTGTTTCACTGCCTCGTTCCATTTTCTTTGAACTGTCTGGTGGCTTTCCTTCACTAAGGTGGAGTTGAGGGTGTGAATCTCCATCATCATCACGTATGTAACGCTCCTCTACTGATCGCAGTCTACTGGTGAGTTCTTCAATACTTTAAGAGCTCAAATCAAGTAAAGTCTGAATCAAAATAGCTACCTGAGTATACCTTGTAGGCACCACCCTGAGAAACTTCTTTACGACCGTCTCCTCATCCAACTTGTCACCCAGTGATCTCAGGTTGTTCACTAAACCTGTAATGCGCATTGAAAAATCATCAATTGATTCACCTTGCGTAAATTCAATGTCCTCAAACTCCTTTCGTAGTTTTTGCGCATTTGCTTCTTGAACTCGTTCCACTCCTACCCTCATTGTCTTGATAGCTTCTCAAGCCTGTTTTGTTGAGTCTTTAACAGCTAGGGTCGACAACATCTCTGAAGGAACTGCTCGAAGGATGGCTGCAAGCGCCAAACGATCATCATGAAATTCACTAGTGCCTAGTTCAATCGCTTCCCACAAACCTTGAGCTTGCATGTTGACTCTCATAACCAAAGCTCAATCACTATATTTTGTTTTAGTGAGCATTGGATAGGTTATAGAGCCACTGGACTCTTTGACAACCCTCTGCACCACGACTTCTCTTCCAACTTCATCATGAATGAAGCCGCTTGCACTGCTCTCGCCTCGTACTGCAGTTGGAGGCGTGGCTGGTGAACTAGTTGAAGGTATCCTAGTTCCAGACATAGTCCCGAATCGGTACCGCTCTGATTCCACTTGTTAGAACTTAATATGCAAAGAAGACAGAAGACAAGTATTTTGCTATGGCAACCAACCCATCATTTCTGATTTTTCATTCCCCTTTTATTCTACTCAAGTACAGTAGGTTACTAGAACACGATCATGATGTCAATCGGTTACAACCTACATGTCTACTTCTCCATAATTCTAGGCTAACTTCCCTTTTGCGAGATTATCTCCAACAAGGTTTACGAGTGATAAGAGATGGAGCATATACCTGTTTTAGGCCGCTGATGAAATTATGAGCGTCAGCTATTTCTGTTGCTTCTTGAATCTCAGATTTTTTTGCAGTTCCTGCCTTACCATAGCGATGTTGGCTCTAATGGCGTCATTGAACAGCAATGGCTCTTGTCTAACGAGACCCATCTGCTGCCTGAGCCATATTAGTTCAAACTTTTGTATTTCCATTCCATCCAACAAAATGTCACCTGAATCTGGGTTGTACAACCTCTGCAACATTGCTATCACTGTTGACTTTGTAGTCCCACTCTCTTCAACTAATGCAACAGTCTGATGATTCAAATAAAATTTTGCCAAAAGCTCATTCTCTAGGGATTTTGTTACGTCTTGGAGATTAAAGTGATACCTTGCCAGAAGAAATAATTAGGTTGTCAGGCCTGGTAGGATATTTGAAACTGACATGGCGAAACTCAATATCTCCTTGGACATCATCTGATGTTAACCCGGAGTTGTTAGTCGGACCTATTTCCGATTTCCTATCAAGTATGGCGAAAACAGAAGCCGCGGATGCCTTGGCTTTTGTAGTATCAGATGCATATCCCCGACTGACCTATCCGTATCGCAGTCACGGCAAGAGCAAAGACAACCTGCATGCGAACCACCCATCATCAATAGGTTACCATTAATCAAACATAGCTTACTTTAAATACATCCTCATATGTGGTCTTCTTGGCAGGTTCGGCACTGGGCGTGGACCACCAGGCTACCAGCTTAGGGCCCAGGAAAACAGGGACATCATCAATAGGTTACTTGCTAAGCACTTCTCTTCACGGCATCAGCAATAATCAAGCATACCTTACTTTAAACATCCTCATATGTGGTCTTCTTAGCAGGTCCGATCTTGGGGGTGGGCTACAAGGGCACCAGTTCAGGATCCATGAAAATAGACGCTCATTAAAATAAATTTTTTTTAAAAAAGTAATAATGTCATCATCTTCTCACTTTTGTGGCACGAAAAAAAAATCAATCGTGGCCCGTTAGCTCTTATCTCCACTCTCAAATACCAAATCTCCATCTGTCGTAGCCCATCACCACTCATTCACAAAGTGTACCGCAATTCGTAGTCCATGATCAGCACTTCAGCAGTCAGTTCCAACTGAACCTTCTCCACCAGCACCAGATCTTGTTTGAAAGATGAATTTTAGATTCTGAAGTTGCTCATAGCTTGGTAGGTTAGCAATTGTGATTCTAATTGTTAACAATAGAATCATAATTTAGGTTAGCAATTGTGATTGAAAATCCTCATGCTGAAGTTGTTGAGCGATAAATTCAATGTGTGGCTTTATGTCTTTATACAAGATTTATGGCTTTATATTAATTAGATAATATTTTACCGTTACAGGAAAAGCTTCATCATTTGGATTAAATAACTTTGGGATAATTCAAATTCTCAGGTGCAATTGTTCCTTAGCAAATTTATATTTATATATAAAATGTATCCTAAAAAGTATTTGTCGGGAAGTGAGAAAAGAAAAAACACGAAAACAAGATGAATAATTTGTGGAATCTCAAAGAGGTGCGTTTGTGAAGAAAGTAAACTCTTCTAGAAATTTAGAAGAAAATAAGTGCAAATGGTAGATGATTTGAATGATGAAAATATATTAATCCAAGATGCTAGTAATTTAAATAAACATGATAATGTTAATAGATGGTGATGAAACAACAATTTTTGTAGATATATATGACGCTAGGGATTGACATAATCTTGATAGAAAAACTATAGAAATAATAGTTGAAAAGGGACCAATTAGAGAATTGAATCTTTTGTTTCCTTTAGATGATTCTTCTAGACATTTTTCATATAATTATTATTCTAGGGGATGAAAAATGGTGAGAAGGTTGATAGAAATTGGTTGGTTTATTCAAAGTGTATAGATAAAGTATATTTTTTGGTGGAAGTTGTTTAATTCAAACAGCAATAATAGTTTCTTAGCAAATAGTGGATCTAATGATTGGAAACACTCTGGAATAAGACTTAAAGAACATGAAAGAAGTATTGAACATTTGACTAATATGAAAAGAATTTAAATTAAGATTAGATAATAATCAAACACTTGATATAGATTTTCAAAATGAAAATAATAAGGAAAAGGGCGTTAGAGACAAGTTTTAATGAGGATTATTTCTATTGTCAAATGTCTTTTTAAAAATTAGTTGACTTTTAGAGGGTCTAATGAAAAACTTTATCAAGATAGTAATGATAACTTTTTAGGATTGGTTGAAATGATTGTCGATTTTGATGTCATAATGCAAGATCATGTTAGGTGTATTCAAAATCATAAAATTCATCATCACTATCTTGGTCATAAAATTTCAAAATGAATTGATTTTCTTGCTTGCAGACAATGTCCAAAACTCTATTATAAATGTCATTAAGAAGGCAAAATATTTCTCTATACTTTTAGATTATACCCCCGATGTGAGTCATCAAGAACAAATGACTTTATTAATACGATGTGTAAATATTTTTAGTGATCAAATCATAATTAAAGAGTTTTTTTTAGAATATATAAAGATAGATGATACATCAGGATTAAGACTTTTCAGAGAATTACTTAATGCTTTGAAATATCTAGATCACTAAAAATTCTACAAAGTTGTTTTGATGAAGTAGAGAAATCAAGTGCAACTTTACATCCTTCATTTTTGTAATTTTTTAAAAAAGTCATAGCGTCTTCTAACTGTTGTAATAGTTGTATAAATGTTCATTGATCTTGACTGTAACTTCTTACTCACCATGTTTATACCAAACAAAATATCATGCCAAATAATCATACCAAGTAAAAACTCAAAACTCTCAAGTGCGTTAACTAAATTTTCCGCTTCACTCTTCAACTTGACTTCATCACAAACATTGTCTAGTTCTAACAAAGCCAATCTTATCTGGAGAGCTTGAAATCTGATAGCTTTAACACTTTTGAGGCGACTTTCCCATCGAGTTTTAGTTAAAGATTTCACACACAAGCCCTACACATTTGAGAGTAAAACACTCCATCTTTTAGGAAAATTAGAAAATAACACATATATTCTTTGTACCAAAAAAATGAAACCGCCTTAACACACTAATGAGTCATATCATAGAAAGTTAGATTAAGACTATGACAACCACATGACATATATAAAGCTCTCGAATTTATGTCGAGAATGCATTTTTGAACTCCTTGGTGTTTTCCAATCATATTAGACCCATTATCTTATCCTTGACCCCTCATATTAACAACATCAAGATCTAGAGATTTCAAAGCATTAAGTAATTATATGAAAAGTCATAATCCTGATGTCTCATCTACCTTTCAAAATTCTAAAAAAAAAAAAAAAAAACTCTTCAATTTTAATTTAATCACTAGAAATATTTACACAGCGTACAAGTATTTTGCCTTCTTATTAATAACGTTTATAATAGAGTTTCGGACATTGTCTGCTAGCAAGGAAATCAATTCATTTTGAATTTTATGACCAAAATAGTGATGATGAATTTCATGATTGTGAATACGCCTAACATGATCTTGCATTATGACATCAAAATCGGTAATCATGTCAACCAATCCTAAAAAGTTGCTATTACTATCTTGATAAAGTTTCTCATTAAACCCTCTAAAAGCCAAATTACTTTTAACAAGACATTTGACAATTGAAACAATCCTCATTACAACTTGTCTCCAACACTCTATTTCTTTATTAATTTCATTTTGAAAATCTGTATCAAGTGTTTGATTAGTATCTAATCTTGATTTAAATTCTTTCCATTTATCCATATTAGTCAAATGTTCAACACTTCTTTCATGTTCTTTAAATCTTATTCCAAGGTGCTTCAAATCGTTAAATCTACTATTTGCTAAAAAACTATTATTGCAGTTTGAATTAAACAACCTGCAATAAAAACAATATACTTTATCTACACACTTTGAATAAATCAACCAATTTCTGTCAACCTTCTCACCATTTTTCATGCCCCCAGAATAATAACTATATTCAAAATATCTAGAAGAATTATCTAAAGGAAACACAAGATTTAATTCTCTAATTGGTTTCTTTTCAACTATTATTTCTATTCAAGATTATGTCAATTCCTATGGTCATATATATCTATAAAAGAGTTTGTTTCATCATCATTTATTAAATTATCATGTTCATGTTCATTTAAATTAGTAGCATCTTGAATTAATATATTTTCATCATTCAAATCATCTACTATTCCCTTGCACTTATCAACCTCTACTAAATTTCTAGATGAGCTTACTTTCTTCACAAACTTATCAAACGCAACTCTTTGAGATTTCACAAATTGTTCATCTTGTTTTCGTTTTTTTCTTTTTTCACTTCCCGACAAATACTTTGTAGGTAACATCTTATATAAAAATATAGATATGGTAAGGAACAATTGTACCTGAGACTCTGAATTATTCCCAAAGTTGTTTAATCCAAAAGATGAAGCTTTTCCTGCAACAGTATAATATTATCAAATTAATATAAAGCCATGAATCTTGTATAAAGATTAAAGACATAAATCCACACACTGAATCTATGGCTTAGGAACTTCGGCATGAGGATTTTGAATCACAATTGCTAACCTAAATTATGATTCTGTTGCTAACAATTAAAATCACAAATTCACAATTGCTAACCTATCAAGCTATCAACAACTTCAGAATCTAAAACTTACCTTTCAAACAATCAAATCAGATCTGGTGGGAGAAGGTTCAGTCGGAGCTGGTGCTGTGTGCTGAAGTGCTGATCATGGACTACGGCCCGCAGTACACGTAATGAGTGATGACGGGCGTCGACAAATGGAGACTTGGAGTTGGAGAGTGGAGACAAGGGCTAACGGACGACGGCAGAATTTTTTTCGTGGGACAAAAGTGAGAAGATGACTGCCCTGTTACCCTTTAAAATTTTCCCAATGGGTCTCTATTTTCCTGGGCCCTGGGCTGGTGCCCTGGTGGCCCACCCCAAGGCCGGGCCTGATAATCATATAGATGCACATTCAGTTTTGCATAGAGTTCATATCGAGCTACTTGGTTCTTCAACCACTACTGATGCTTCAGAGTAGGCTGCTTGTCCTTGAGAGGCCATTCTGGATATAATTATACTCATGAGAGCACCAGACCGCAAGAGGGGCAGTGGCATACAACATAACAAGGGTCATAAGCCATCCCTTGATGAAAGCTATGACAAATGCCCCAATAAAAATAGAAGCAAGCTGTATACAAGTGCCAACCTGGGAAAAAAAATGAAGAAACACTTTAAATTGACAACTTCCTAAGTTCCTACTGCTAATTGCATCCAGAGCAGCAGAGTTTATTTATGATTCGACAAGTTCGAAGACTACTATTTGGTGATTGTGTGTAGCATGCAAGGGTGTGGTCTATATGTATACGCCTCTACTATCGTACTCCTCTGCCATGGTACAGCAAAAAGAACTACACTGCAAGACAATAGTAATGTCCTGAAGTTGCAGGTCTACTCATATGAGATTAACAACTGGCTAGATTTTACAGCTCTGGTTATTGATCCATGTAAACTTACCTTTTCACATGGCGCTACCAGTGAATTCATATACATAAACAAACATGACATAAAATAAGTATCCACGTAACAAAAACATTGTACTTACCAAAGAGCCACTTCAGTTATCTCTGCACTATAAAGAAACAAAGATTGGATATTGACAGCGAAATGTTCAAAAGAGGGTTAGGTAAGTTATCAATTTTTGCATCTACTATAGCGGGCTTACTAAGTAGAGCCTTGTCTTCTAGGGAGGCTTTTTTTCCCCAAACATTCAAATTGATTCTGTTATATTTTTTGGGTGAAAAGCAACAGATCTGGCAAAAAGCCTGTTTCTGTTTTATTATCAATACTAAGTAACCTTTCTTGAATGATTTCTCACACAAAGACTTGAGGGTTGCAATAGTGTACTGTATTAATGATTGCAAAATATATCCATGTTAGAAGCTTACGTTCGACATACCTCTACCCCCATAGACCACTTACTGTAAATGAAGTCGTACAAAGTTAGGGTTTGATATCTTTATTATTCTATGAAGCTTTTGAGAAAAGTAAAAAAAAAAAAAATTGGATTCAGTTTTTAAGTAGGTCGTTATATTTATCATTCTAAAATTAATATGCTTCAACCCTGACAGCAGATCATCAGACACCGGATGAAGGTCACTATTCCCAAACATAATTTTAGTATAGTCCAGTCATGTTTGCGACTCCTTATGTCAAGAAAACCTGTCTGGATTAAAAACTTAATAAGTGTCTGAACGGACTTGAGCAACTAATTTCATTTCTCAAAGTTATCATATTCAACCCCTAGTTCAGATGTCATTATCAATTGATTTAAATCTAATAATGATAAGGATCGTCTGTTACGCCAATAGGGAATTGCCTCAATTGGTCCATTAGAGCCTCAAAATAGTGTAAATCAATTTCAAAATTAGATCTAACTTCTAATGAACAACCATTGTCTATACTGATCTATTACCATCCAGCCGCAGGAAAATGCCTCATTTCTCTCTCACGACTTCCAGAATAAGGGTCACCTTAACAAAACTTGAGTCAATAAGCATGTAGTTTGGTATATATGATTTTTACGATTTTAAGACGGCCTTTTTGTATCTGTTACTGTTGAGCGTATATAGATGCTGTGAACAAGGGTCTATGTTTGTATCCTTCCAACAGAAGCAACAAGATTAGTCTTCTTTTTTTATCTCCCTAAATGTCTAACAAGGAATCCAATTATTCAAAATTAGATGCAGCGCAATCAGCCAAATGCTTAAGCATCTCATCATGTTGGGAATTATATTTATTAGTTTCCAATCCAAAACTGGATACAGGGAAAGCAATGAGGCCAAATTTGCAGGCCTTTACTCCCTGCCAAATCCCAATTTTAAACTTTTCAGAAATTGACTAAAAAACATCAATTAAAAAGTTGCTTTACCTCGATCAATCAATCTGGTCGTAGAAAATCATAGCGGATCGAGCTGAGTTGAGGAACATTAAATCTGGAGCACGGACATGTCGACATCGATGATTGGTTGTAGTAATTTTCTTCCGCCGTCACGTTTCCGCTCACTGCGTTCATCATTTCGCTTCGGCGAGAATCCATAAACTCGCCGCCAGTCTTAGTTTCTCACACTGATCAACAACCCTAAAACCTCTCTGCAGTTACATATCAGGAGGGTCTCACTTTCGTAATTTGAAGACTTCCGTTCTGAATCTTCAACAAAAAGATCGGTCAGTTCTTTATTATTCAAATCACTTCTGTTTGTGGATCTAGGTGTCTCTGTGGCTGGAGATGACTAGCCGTCTCGGTTAGGCGTCTCCCGTATGTGGAGGTTCTGTGCTGTGAATCGTAGTTGCCTGCTATGTTGATGGCTGTAATGTTGTGTTCCTCCTTGGTACTGGTAGTTTGTGGTTCATGTTCGTCTGTTGTTTCAGTTTCGCATAAATTTGGACTAATAAGAAATTTTGACAAGTTGCTTGTTTAAACTTTGGATTAGTTGATTCTAGGACAGGCCTAGACATAAGATGAATTTAGAACTGGATTCTTCGTTGTGTTTTGCCCGTGTGTGCCGAGGATGGCGTTTTGGGTGTTTTCGTGCGGGTTGGTCTTAGTTCCTTCAGGATTCTTATGGTCCTAGTGACAGTCTGATGAATCACAGTAATTGTTGACACTTTAGTCATCCCCAATATTGTTTAAGTGAACATCCCAGTAAAGACGACTTAGGAGACCATTTCTGTCTGAGTCTGAACAACTTAGGTGCACGTCCTAGCGAGCTACTTCGTGCCAAAAATGGTATCAGAGCCAGTTTGCATCGATATGGTAGTAAATTATGGTTTACAGTTAAGACTTTCACATACCAGACATTATACATGAATTTCCTTCACAGAAAACATTCTGTGAAAAATAGTTTGAAGGAAGAATATGACCTTCCTCAGAATTTAGATGAATTGAACCGTTGGACAATTCCTAAAGTGGCACCTAGCCTTATATATAAACTGGGAACATTTGAGAAAATAGGTCTCAAACACGTAGTTAAAACTACAGAGGAAACCATTCCCATGCATGCCCAGGAACTAACAGTTAAGCTGTTAGATGAAATGGATATTCTATCATACAGAAAAGATTATAAGTTTATCCATATAGGTTTAGTGCAGATTGCATTTAAACTCCTTACTCTTGAAGGTTTGCCTGAGAGCTTTATAGCAGCCCTTAGAGATGCTAGAAATCTGAATTGGAAACAATCCCTTATAGGAATTATTCAGACTAGTTTGGCCCATGGTCCAGTTTATTTTGATGTGTATCCTAATTTACAATTGTCTCTGACCGACTCTAATATTTTGGATTCACTAACGTTGAATGTTAAAACACATGGTTATCATTATAAACCAGGATCAGAAGTAATGGCTATATGCTATAGAATTTATTATAAACCCTTATATACGTTAAACTCAATGTGTAAGAGAGTTGATAAACCTCTTAATGAAACAATTATTATTGAAACCAATTTTGCTAAATCTAGTATTGCTACTAGAAGAAAAATTAAGTGGGAGGAAATTGAGTTCCCTCCACAATGGACATTGGAACAAACTGTCCCTCCGCAAGCAATACCTCATTATAACTTAATGGATGTTACCCAGAATCAAGAAGGGTCCATAAACCTCAAATTTGATAATTCTAAATCGATTGACCAGTTTACCTTTCCTAGGACAAAATCACTGCATTCTTTTATTAGTCCTTTTGATATTCCTTTAGAGCCGTCTAGAGCCTCTACGTCTCAGATAAGAGACCAAGGAAAGATTGATCGAATTATCATTGATAAACATAATATTGCTAGAGGACTGGGACCAGAAATAACTGAGTCAGAAATGGATTTTTCTATTTAAATGGATTATAAATTAGATTTCAGCCCAGGATCTTTTTATAGAAAGATTATATCTGAAGAATTTGAATCAGACATTTGGACACCTTATAAAACTTGGTTGTATAGTAACCTTAAGCCTTCGGAATTAAAAAGGCTTAGTAATAAATTTTATGCAGAATGTGCTGAGAAAAATGAGATCATGTATTTTGTTCCCTGGTTTCTAACCACATATATAGAACCTTACGTCTCTGTGCTTGAACGACATTATAAGTTATCCGCAGGGAAAACTGTTACACAGATTTACCCACCTCATACACCGTTTCAAATTGAGAAACAGGATAGGACTTATAATTTCCTAGCTTTTACTAATTTATTAGAGGATGATACCTTAAATATTACAGGTGCACATATTAACAAGCTCATCGAACAAAATAATTATACTAATCTGTATTTAAATATTGTTGGTGAACAACTAACTTCACTCCAAGATCGAATTGATAAACTTTATGAAAGTTTACATCCTAAGACCTCGTGCTCTGCAGCTTCTAGTTCCCAAATCAGCTTGCCACTATCCCAACAGGTTATAGCCTCACCTAGTATTCAGCCTCCACCTGAAATAACAGGATTTAAATTAAGACCTCTTAAAGAATTTGAAGATTTATTGACTGAACATTTTAAGAATCTTAAACTTAGTACCCTCGATAATAAATTAAGGGATGAACTAATTGATAATCCTGATCATAAACAGGTCTATACAGATTATATTAATAAGTTGCATAAATGGGCAGATAAACCTATTACTGGAAAATATTATTATTCCAGCCCGACACCTGTTGATGTACTTCTTGAAGAAAGTAATGATATTATATCGAATAGTTATAGTGGAAGCCATATTTATGAATGGAATATTGATGGTTTTGCTCACCAGCAGATTCATAATACTATCCATAGGATGTTGATGTATTCTACAATATGTAGGAACAATGGTAATACTGATAAGAATATTGCTAATATGATTATATCAGGATTTACAGGCCAATTAAAAGGCTGGTGGGATAATTATTTGACCCAGGCAGATAGGAATCTCATTCTTAATACAACTAAACGTGAAGGTGAACTTAATAAGGAAGATGCCGTTTATACGCTGGTTATGAATATTATTGAACATTTCACAGGTAGATATACTGATAATAGTGAGAATGTGAGAACACTTTTACAGAATCTTCGATGTAAGACCCTTACTGATTTTCGATGGTATAAGGATACTTTCCTCAGTAGAGTTATGGAACTACCTGAGTGTAATAGTTCTCATTGGAAATCCAAATTTATTGATGGATTACCCAGTTTGTTTGCTGAAAGAATCCGAAGAGTCCTTAGGCAGAATTTGGATCATATCCCTTATGATACCTTTACGTATGGAAGGTTAATAGCAGCCTGTACCCAAGAAGGTATTACAATATGCAATGAGGTTAGATTAAACCAACAAATGAAGAGACAGAATCTTATTGAAAGGCAGCAATTAGGCCGCTTCTGTGATCAATTTGCAATTGAGAAACCTTTATTACCTAAGGTTAGAAAATCTTCTAAGAAGCAAAATCTTCCGTTTAATCCAACCTATAAGAAGAAAAAACGAAGATTTACGGAGAAAAAATTAGATCATAGACGACAACGCAAATATGCCAGAGAAATTAAAAAGACAGAAAGACGTCGAGATAAGTTTGCTGATGTTGTGTGCCACAAATGTGGAAAACTTGGTCATTATGCTAGGACTTGTTGGGTTATGAAGAAGATTAATAGTTTGGGAGAAGATGATAAAATGAAAGCTATATTAGCTAAAGTGTTATTGAACTCAGATACATCTGAATCAGAGTATAGCTCTGACGATTATTCAGAAGGAGAATCATCCATGAGCAGAAATATGCACGTCTTGCAAGAAGCAGATATTTCTTCCACTGATTCTGAATCTATGTGTGAACCTTGTGTCTTAGGTCAAGGTTGTCCTAAAAGAATCCAGGATACGAATTCAGAGGAAGAAGCCTTATATAGACTTCAATCTCAATTTCAAGATCTATCAATCAATGTTCTTGATCATACTACTGCTTTAGGTCTTTTAAAAATGATTAAAGATCCTACTCTTAGATCTCAGATTATTGACCAAATTGGTGAGAGTGGAGAATCTTCGACACCACCACCCCAGCATTCTCCTTATACGAGAACCAATGACCCTTATGTTATGTCTGAGGTTTATAAAAGAATTAGAGATAGGAAGTTAATAGAAACTCCTACCACTAGTTATGATTTACATGTTGAGATTAACAATCTTAAGAAAGAGATTGGAGATTTGAAAATGGAGAATAAAAAGCTTGATCAACGAATTTCTCGAATGGAGAAAGGAGAAGAGATTATTATAACCGATCCCCTATTGGAGTTAGACAGAATGGAGTCTAACAGAAATTTTCTTTCTACTCTTGAGATGTTTGTCACTCAGAAATGGCATATCCAGGTTAAACTCTTAATAGAAGAATATTATTCCCGGGATTTGATTGCACTTGTTGATAGTGGTGCTGATTTGAATGTTATCCAGGAAGGTTTGATACCTACTAAATATTTTTATAAAACTACTCATACTCTCTCTCATGCAGGAGGAGATAAATTAGATATTAGCTATAAACTACCGAAAGCAAAAATTTGTGTGAATAGAGTTTGTATTCAGACTAGCTTTTTATTAGCCAAGAATATTTCTAACCAGGTTATTCTTGGTACCCATTTTCTTACGAAGTTATATCCTTTGACAAAAGTTGATAGTTCCGGAATCATAGGAACATATGAAGGGAAAAATATTTTCCTACAATTTAGAACTGAGCATCTGACTAAGGCATTACATCAGGTTTATGATACAGTTCTTGCGAAACAAAACCAATTGAACTTCCTAAAACAGGAACTTCAAGAACTTACTATTGAGGATACACTAAAAAATCCTAAACGTCAGGATAAAATAAATACCCTTAAGAATGAGTTTATTGCTGATATTTGTAGTGATTTGCCCAATGATATTTGGAATAGAAAAAAACATATTGTTACTCTTCCATATGAAGATGAATGCACTGAAGATAAAATTCCTACCAAGGCTAGACCTTGTCAGATGAATAAAGAATATCTTGATTTATGTAAACAAGAAATAAAAGATCTGGTAGATAAAAAGCTGATAAGACCTTCGAAATCCCCATGGTCTTGCACTGCATTCTATGTTAATAAACATAGTGAACAGGAAAGAGGTCGTCCCAGATTGGTTATTAATTATAAGCCTCTAAATGTGGCTTTGAAATGGATTCGCTATCCGATCCCGAACAAGAAGAATCTTCTTGATAGATTATTTGCTGCACTCATATTTTCTAAGTTTGACTTGAAATCTGGCTATTGGCAGATTCAAATAGATCAAAAAGATGTTTATAAAACTGCTTTTAATGTTCCATTTGGACAATATGAATGGACTGTTATGCCTTTTGGGTTGAAGAATGCCCCTTCTGAATTCCAGAAGATTATGAATGATATTTTCACGCCATATAGTGATTTTATAATTGTTTATATTGACGATATCTTAGTCTTTTCAAAGACTCTTGAATTGCATTTTAAGCATTTACGCATATTCAAACAGATTATTATCAATAATGGTTTAGTCATATCTAAACCTAAAATGGCTTTATTTCAGTCTACTGTCAGATTTTTAGGTCATAATATTGATAAAGGAAAAATTATTCCTATTGATAGATGTATTGATTTTGCAAGTAAATTTCCAGATGTGTTAACTGATAAAACACAATTGCAAAGATTTCTTGGCAGTTTAAATTATATTTCTGCTTATTATAAGAACCTTGCAGAAGATGCTGCTCCGTTATATGATAGGCTTAAGAAGAACCCTATAGCTTGGTCTGATGTGCATACCAATGCAGTTCGAAAAATTAAGGAAAAGGTTAAATATTTGCCTTGTTTAATGCTTGCTAATGCTAATTGGCTTAAAATTGTTGAGACTGATGCCTCTAATATTGGCTACGGAGGAATTCTACAACAAGTAGATCCTATTACAAAACAAGAATATCTTGTTCGTTTTCATTCTGGTAAATGGAATAAGGCACAGCAAAATTATGCTACTGTTGCTAAAGAAATTCTTGCCATGGTTAAATGTATTCTGAAATTTCAGGATGATTTATATAATCAGCATTTTGTGATTAAGACTGATTGCAGAGCCGCTAAATTTATGTTCCAGAAGGATTTCAAGCATGATGTTTCGAAGCAAATGTTTGCTCGTTGGCAGGCTCATTTAGCCCCTTTTGATTTTGAGATTCTTTATAAAAAGGGAGCAGATAATTGTCTTCCTGATTTTCTTACTAGAGAATTTCTTCAGAACTAATATGTCTCTGTTTGATTTTGAAGAGATGTCCTGGCAGGACGTGCCGTCCTCTCATAGAGGTGGACGTTATTCTACTCCTTATAGAGGAGGTAGAGGTCGGGGTCGACAGTCAGAACATATTCTAGCTCAGCATGGCAACCAGAGGCTAATTGCCGCTGATCTCTCACATGATAGAGAGTATCAGGAATTTCTTGCTTATAAGAAGCAACAACAACAGCAGCGAGGAGAATCTTCCTCTTCTTTGATTATACCGAGTCAGGAGCAAATAAGCTCTAGCTATGCAAATATAGTTGCATCTGATGAAGCTGACTTCGGCAATGCTGGATTTATTTTGAGTAATACTCAAAGACTTATAATTCTCTTGGAGGAGAAGGATTATTTATGGCTGGATGAGCCATGGAGACTTATGTCCAAATATTTGGAGGAAGAATCGTTCCCTAACCGGACTTATAAGTCCCGAAAATATTATGAAGCAATATTGACTTCAAATGGCTGTGAAATTCGCCATTTCACTACAGTCTCTCCAGAAGTTTATAACTTCAGTAAGATTATTATCAAACGTGTTATATCCGTTCACGATTGGGGATTTTCTCCTCAGAAAACCAGGGATTATTCTTTTGGCCCTGGGAAACCCTCTATTAAATACAATTATTGGGATTATATTGATGCATTTGATAATGCATTTCTTTATGAGAATCCGACCCATAAGCATTCTTGGTTTATCAAGATTTGTGCGGATGTCTCAAGGACAGAGATACCTGTCTGGTTCGTGTATTGGTGGCAATTCTATGGTGCCAAGGAAGACATTCTTCCTAAAGATTATTCTGACCAATTTGTCTTATGGGAAAAATATTCTCCTAAAGCCAAGGAGCTGGATCATAAAGATAGCACTGCGGGATTTTGCCCCAGAGAATTATATTCTCTAAGGTTTTTCATGGAGTTCTCCGTTCCCTGGATTTGGAGGTGGGAACCTGTTTTCCAATATTCGTCAGAAGGGATGCCCTGTCTGAAAAGATTTGCTTATAGCAAATTCTGGGATAAAATGCTCAAGACGGACCCAGAAACAAAGAAACCCTATGGGGATAGCACTCTGTGCCAAATGACGACGCAAATTGCAGCTTTTGAGACTAATGCCAAGGCTGAAAAAGAGAAGGCCTATAGCCGTTTCAGTGTTAAGTTTGCTGAAAAATCTTCGGAATTATCAAAAGAAGAAATGATAGAGGCGTATTTATCTTCCCTCAAGAAGGATATTTTCCATATTGATGAGTCAAAGTCAGATGAGTCCATGCCATCTGCAAAATTAGGAGAAGATAAGGAGTCACAGGCTAGTGACCAGCTGGATGATTTCTTCGATACTGTTCGGCACACCATTCTGGACAAAGTCATAGAAGAAGACATGTCACATGCTACTAGGGCATATATGGCCCAGAAGAAGACAGACAAGGGAAAGGATAAGATGTAGCCAGCCAGCATTGTGGACTTCCTGATGCAAGTGGAGAATAACTCCTTGGACGTTTCTTGCGTTCTGGCATGCTAAAGCCAAAGGACAATTATATTGTCCCCCGCTGTAACATAATCGAGTCTGTAAGTCGTATGTGGGTCCTTCTTCTGTCGGTCGTTGTGCGTTGTTTTTAAGTCTGGTTTGGGTTTCTGGAGAAAGGAGGCGAACGGGGGAAAACTTCACTTCTCTCTCTAGCACTCTTCTTGTAATTGTCAAGCTTGGAATAAAATTTGAGTTTTCGATTTGGCCGATCATCAAAGTTTCTGTAAGTATTATTTACTTCTGTTTGTGGATCTAGGTGTCTGTGTGGCTGGAGATGACTAGCCGTCTCGGCTAGGCGTCTCTGGTATGTGGAGGTTCTGTGCTGTGAATCGTAGTTGCCTGCTATGTTGATGGCTGTAATGTTGTGTTCCTGCTTGGTACTGGTAGTTTGTGGTTCATGTTCCTCTGTTGTTTCAGTTTCGGATAAATTTGGACTAATAAGAAATCTTGACAAGTTGCTTGTTTAAACTTTGGGTTAGTTGATTCTAGGACAGGCCTAGACATAAGATGAATTTAGGACTGGATTCTCCGCTGTGTTTTGCCTAAACACAAAGGAACATGAACCACAAACTACCAGTACCAAGCAGGAACACAACATTACAGCCATCAACATAGCAGGCAACTACGATTCACAGCACAGAACCTCCACATACCAGAGACGCCTAGCCGAGACGGCTAGTCATCTCCAGCCACACAGACACCTAGATCCACAAACAGAAGTAAATAATACTTACAGAAACTTTGATGATCGGCCAAATCGAAAACTCAAATTTTATTCCAAGCTTGACAATTACAAGAAGAGTGCTAGAGAGAGAAGTGAAGTTTTCCCCCGTTCGCCTCCTTTCTCCAGAAACCCAAACCAGACTTAAAAACAACGCACAGCGACCGACAGAAGAAGGACCCACATACGACTTACAGACTCGATTATGTTACAGCGGGGGACAATATAATTGTCCTTTGGCTTTAGCATGCCAGAACGCAAGAAACGTCCAAGGAGTTATTCTCCACTTGCATCAAGAAGTCCACAATGTTGGCTGGCTACATCTTATCCTTTCCCTTGTCTGTCTTCTTCTGGGCCATAAATGCCCTAGTAGCATGTGACATGTCTTCTTCTATGACTTTGTCCAGAATGGTGTGCCGAACAGTATCGAAGAAATCATCCAGCTGGTCACTAGCCTGTGACTCCTTATCTTCTCCTAATTTTGCAGATGGCATGGACTCATCTGACTTTGACTCATCAATATGGAAAATATCCTTCTTGAGGGAAGATAAATACGCCTCTATCATTTCTTCTTTTGATAATTCCGAAGATTTTTCAGCAAACTTAACACTGAAACGGCTATAGGCCTTCTCTTTTTCAGCCTTGGCATTAGTCTCAAAAGCTGCAATTTGCGTCGTCATTTGGCACAGAGTGCTATCCCCATAGGGTTTCTTTGTTTCTGGGTCCGTCTTGAGCATTTTATCCCAGAATTTGCTATAAGCAAATCTTTTCAGACAGGGCATCCCTTCTGACGAATATTGGAAAACAGGTTCCCACCTCCAAATCCAGGGAACGGAGAACTCCATGAAAAACCTTAGAGAATATAATTCTCTGGGGCAAAATCCCGCAGTGCTATCTTTATGATCCAGCTCCTAGGCTTTAGGAGAATATTTTTCCCATAAGACAAATTGGTCAGAATAATCTTTAGGAAGAATGTCTTCCTTGGCACCATAGAATTGCCACCAATACACGAACCAGACAGGTATCTCTGTCCTTGAGACATCCGCACAAATCTTGATAAACCAAGAATGCTTATGGGTCGGATTCTCATAAAGAAATGCATTATCAAATGCATCAATATAATCCCAATAATTGTATTTAATAGAGGGTTTCCCAGGGCCAAAAGAATAATCCCTGGTTTTCTGAGGAGAAAATCCCCAATCGTGAACGGATATAACACGTTTGATAATAATCTTACTGAAGTTATAAACTTCTGGAGAGACTGTAGTGAAATGGCGAATTTCACAGCCATTTGAAGTCAATATTGCTTCATAATATTTTCGGGACTTATAAGTCCGGTTAGGGAACGATTCTTCCTCCAAATATTTGGACATAAGTCTCCATGGCTCATCCAGCCATAAATAATCCTTCTCCTCCAAGAGAATTATAAGTCTTTGAGTATTACTCAAAATAAATCCAGCATTGCCGAAGTCAGCTTCATCAGATGCAACTATATTTGCATAGCTAGAGCTTATTTGCTCCTGACTCGGTATAATCAAAGAAGAGGAAGATTCTCCTCGCTGCTGTTGTTGTTGCTTCTTATAAGCAAGAAATTCCTGATACTCTCTATCATGTGAGAGATCAGCGGCAATTAGCCTCTGGTTGCCATGCTGAGCTAGAATATGTTCTGACTGTCGACCCCGACCTCTACCTCCTCTATAAGGAGTAGAATAACGTCCACCTCTATGAGAGGACGGCACGTCCTGCCAGGACATCTCTTCAAAATCAAACAGAGACATATTAGTTCTGAAGAAATTCTCTAGTAAGAAAATCAGGAAGACAATTATCTGCTCCCTTTTTATAAAGAATCTCAAAATCAAAAGGGGCTAAATGAGCCTGCCAACGAGCAAACATTTGCTTCGAAACATCATGCTTGAAATCCTTCTGGAACATAAATTTAGCGGCTCTGCAATCAGTCTTAATCACAAAATGCTGATTATATAAATCATCCTGAAATTTCAGAATACATTTAACCATGGCAAGAATTTCTTTAGCAACAGTAGCATAATTTTGCTGTGCCTTATTCCATTTACCAGAATGAAAACGAACAAGATATTCTTGTTTTGTAATAGGATCTACTTGTTGTAGAATTCCTCCGTAGCCAATATTAGAGGCATCAGTCTCAACAATTTTAAGCCAATTAGCATTAGCAAGCATTAAACAAGGCAAATATTTAACCTTTTCCTTAATTTTTCGAACTGCATTGGTATGCACATCAGACCAAGCTATAGGGTTCTTCTTAAGCCTATCATATAACGGAGCAGCATCTTCTGCAAGGTTCTTATAATAAGCAGAAATATAATTTAAACTGCCAAGAAATCTTTGCAATTGTGTTTTATCAGTTAACACATCTGGAAATTTACTTGCAAAATCAATACACCTATCAATAGGAATAATTTTTCCTTTATCAATATTATGACCTAAAAATCTGACAGTAGACTGAAATAAAGCCATTTTAGGTTTAGATATGACTAAACCATTATTGATAATAATCTGTTTGAATATGCGTAAATGCTTAAAATGCAATTCAAGAGTCTTTGAAAAGACTAAGATATCGTCAATATAAACAATTATAAAATCACTATATGGCGTGAAAATATCATTCATAATCTTCTGGAATTCAGAAGGGGCATTCTTCAACCCAAAAGGCATAACAGTCCATTCATATTGTCCAAATGGAACATTAAAAGCAGTTTTATAAACATCTTTTTGATCTATTTGAATCTGCCAATAGCCAGATTTCAAGTCAAACTTAGAAAATATGAGTGCAGCAAATAATCTATCAAGAAGATTCTTCTTGTTCGGGATCGGATAGCGAATCCATTTCAAAGCCACATTTAGAGGCTTATAATTAATAACCAATCTGGGACGACCTCTTTCCTGTTCACTATGTTTATTAACATAGAATGCAGTGCAAAACCATGGGGATTTCGAAGGTCTTATCAGCTTTTTATCTACCAGATCTTTTATTTCTTGTTTACATAAATCAAGATATTCTTTATTCATCTGACAAGGTCTAGCCTTGGTAGGAATTTTATCTTCAGTGCATTCATCTTCATATGGAAGAGTAACAATATGTTTTTTTCTATTCCAAATATCATTGGGCAAATCACTACAAATATCAGCAATAAACTCATTCTTAAGGGTATTTATTTTATTCTGACGTTTAGGATTTTTTAGTGTATCCTCAATAGTAAGTTCTTGAAGTTCCTGTTTTAGGAAGTTCAATTGGTTTTGTTTCGCAAGAACTGTATCATAAACCTGATGTAATGCCTTAGTCAGATGCTCAGTTCTAAATTGTAGGAAAATATTTTTCCCTTCATATGTTCCTATGATTCCGGAACTATCAACTTTTGTCAAAGGATATAACTTCGTAAGAAAAGGGGTACCAAGAATAACCTGGTTAGAAATATTCTTGGCTAATAAAAAGCTAGTCTGAATACAAACTCTATTCACACAAATTTTTGCTTTCGGTAGTTTATAGCTAATATCTAATTTATCTCCTCCTGCATGAGAGAGAGTATGAGTAGTTTTATAAAAATATTTAGTAGGTATCAAACCTTCCTGGATAACATTCAAATCAGCACCACTATCAACAAGTGCAATCAAATCCCGGGAATAATATTCTTCTATTAAGAGTTTAACCTGGATATGCCATTTCTGAGTGACAAACATCTCAAGAGTAGAAAGAAAATTTCTGTTAGACTCCATTCTGTCTAACTCCAATAGGGGATCGGTTATAATAATCTCTTCTCCTTTCTCCATTCGAGAAATTCGTTGATCAAGCTTTTTATTCTCCATTTTCAAATCTCCAATCTCTTTCTTAAGATTGTTAATCTCAACATGTAAATCATAACTAGTGGTAGGAGTTTCTATTAACTTCCTATCTCTAATTCTTTTATAAACCTCAGACATAACATAAGGGTCATTGGTTCTCGTATAAGGAGAATGCTGGGGTGGTGGTGTCGAAGATTCTCCACTCTCACCAATTTGGTCAATAATCTGAGATCTAAGAGTAGGATCTTTAATCATTTTTAAAAGACCTAAAGCAGTAGTATGATCAAGAACATTGATTGATAGATCTTGAAATTGAGATTGAAGTCTATATAAGGCTTCTTCCTCTGAATTCGTATCCTGAATTCTTTTAGGAAAACCTTGACCTAAGACACAAGGTTCACACATAGATTCAGAATCAGTGGAAGAAATATCTGCTTCTTGCAAGACGTGCATATTTCTGCTCATGGATGATTCTCCTTCTGAATAATCGTCAGAGCTATACTCTGATTCAGATGTATCTGAGTTCAATAACACTTTAGCTAATATAGCTTTCATTTTATCATCTTCTCCCAAACTATTAATCTTCTTCATAACCCAACAAGTCCTAGCATAATGACCAAGTTTTCCACATTTGTGGCACACAACATCAGCAAACTTATCTCGACGTCTTTCTGTCTTTTTAATTTCTCTGGCATATTTGCGTTGTCGTCTATGATCTAATTTTTTCTCCGTAAATCTTCGTTTTTTCTTCTTATAGGTTGGATTAAACGGAAGATTTTGCTTCTTAGAAGATTTTCTAACCTTAGGTAATAAAGGTTTCTCAATTGCAAATTGATCACAGAAGCGGCTTAATTGTTGCCTTTCAATAAGATTCTGTCTCTTCATTTGTTGGTTTAATCTAACCTCATTGCATATTGTAATACCTTCTTGGGTACAGGTTGCTATTAACCTTCCATACGTAAAGGTATCATAAGGGATATGATCCAAATTCTGCCTAAGGACTCTTCGGATTCTTTCAGCAAACAAACTGGGTAATCCATCAATAAATTTGGATTTCCAATGAGAACTATTACACTCAGGTAGTTCCATAACTCTACTGAGGAAAGTATCCTTATACCATCGAAAATCAGTAAGGGTCTTACATCGAAGATTCTGTAAAAGTGTTCTCACATTCTCACTATTATCAGTATATCTACCTGTGAAATGTTCAATAATATTCATAACCAGCGTATAAACGGCATCTTCCTTATTAAGTTCACCTTCACGTTTAGTTGTATTAAGAATGAGATTCCTATCTGCTTGGGTCAAATAATTATCCCACCAGCCTTTTAATTGGCCTGTAAATCCTGATATAATCATATTAGCAATATTCTTATCAGTATTACCATTGTTCCTACATATTGTAGAATACATCAACATCCTATGGATAGTATTATGAATCTGCTGGTGAGCAAAACCATCAATATTCCATTCATAAATATGGCTTCCACTATAACTATTCGATATAATATCATTACTTTCTTCAAGAAGTACATCAACAGGTGTCGGGCTGGAATAATAATATTTTCCAGTAATAGGTTTATCTGCCCATTTATGCAACTTATTAATATAATCTGTATAGACCTGTTTATGATCAGGATTATCAATTAGTTCATCCCTTAATTTATTATCGAGGGTACTAAGTTTAAGATTCTTAAAATGTTCAGTCAATAAATCTTCAAATTCTTTAAGAGGTCTTAATTTAAATCCTGTTATTTCAGGTGGAGGCTGAATACTAGGTGAGGCTATAACCTGTTGGGATAGTGGCAAGCTGATTTGGGAACTAGAAGCTGCAGAGCACGAGGTCTTAGGATGTAAACTTTCATAAAGTTTATCAATTCGATCTTGGAGTGAAGTTAGTTGTTCACCAACAATATTTAAATACAGATTAGTATAGTTATTTTGTTCGATGAGCTTGTTAATATGTGCACCTGTAATATTTAAGGTATCATCCTCTAATAAATTAGTAAAAGCTAGGAAATTATAAGTCCTATCCTGTTTCTCAATTTGAAACGGTGTATGAGGTGGGTAAATCTGTGTAACAGTTTTCCCTGCGGATAACTTATAATGTCGTTCAAGCACAGAGACGTAAGGTTCTATATATGTGGTTAGAAACCAGGGAACAAAATACATGATCTCATTTTTCTCAGCACATTCTGCATAAAATTTATTACTAAGCCTTTTTAATTCCGAAGGCTTAAGGTTACTATACAACCAAGTTTTATAAGGTGTCCAAATGTCTGATTCAAATTCTTCAGATATAATCTTTCTATAAAAAGATCCTGGGCTGAAATCTAATTTATAATCCATTTAAATAGAAAAATCCATTTCTGACTCAGTTATTTCTGGTCCCAGTCCTCTAGCAATATTATGTTTATCAATGATAATTCGATCAATCTTTCCTTGGTCTCTTATCTGAGACGTAGAGGCTCTAGACGGCTCTAAAGGAATATCAAAAGGACTAATAAAAGAATGCACTGATTTTGTCCTAGGAAAGGTAAACTGGTCAATCATTTTAGAATTATCAAATTTGAGGTTTATGGACCCTTCTTGATTCTGGGTAACATCAAATTGTTGAATTTGTCGTGGAATGAAATTTGGAGGATCGGGAGTTGTGGAAGAAAAGATGACTAGTTGGACAACTCGATGGGAGACTAGTCGAAGCAATGAAGAAATTTGCACCTAGGGAAGCCAACTCTAATGCAGACGAGGCAAACACTTCCTACTAATAAGGCTCGGGGTAAGGACTAATTCGGGTTGTAGAACCACGGAAGCAAACAAAATGCATGACATTGTCATTGCTCTCCAAGGACTACAACATGATCTCGGAAGCTTTCTAACCTAATGAATGATTATGGAAGATGTCGATTTCCATCAAGCTCCGATCGAAGATCACCGGAGATGATCGTTGGAATCTCGTGAAGCTTCTGGAAATCGTTTGGGAAAAAAACTCAATTGATTTTCATTAATTGAGAAAAAACACTTATATGAGTTACAAGGGGTTTTTAATAATTACAAAGAGATCCTTCAGCTATTGACACTTAATATCTCTATTTACATAAAGCACCCTGAACTACAAGCCTTTACAAAAGAACTCTAAGTCAAATAAACCCAAAATGATTTTGACCTAGTTTTCTTTCAACAATCGATTCAGGTCGGCGTATGGAGGAGCACTCACTGCTCGTCACCAGAATCGATCTCTTCCGTATCAGGTGTGGATGGTGCAATAGAAGAGGAACTGATGCTATTAAGATCTCTCTTCATGACCTCAAAACAACCATAGTAGAGGAGGAATCAGAAGAGCTCGATGCAGAAATAAAATGAATCGATGCTTCCCTCCTAGCGCCAAAATGTTGTCCAAAAGACAAATTCTTGTGTGACCAATGTAATGTAACAGTATATTATCTAAATGCAGGAGTGGAGTGGAAATCACAATATCAAGAGCTCAGCTCATCTTCTTTTTTACCTTGTGTTTTCTTTTTTCTCTGCAGGAAAAAATTTAACTCAAGTACGTATGTATGAAAGAGATATGACATACTTGGTGAATATCCCAGGATTCCTTTTGTAGGGACATCAACTAGCAAATGATGAATCTTGGTGAATTTGTGCTCCTAGCAAAAGTAGTGCCTGTGGAACTATAATTTATACAGTATAATTTTATAATTTATACACTATAATTTTTATTTAAGAATACTCTTGGTGTTAAGTGTTCTAAGTTAGTGTATCATGAATGTTGCAACTGAAAGATATTAGCTGCAGACCTATTGTTACGATCCCACGTCGGCAAGATGGAAAACAATCTAGTGAGATATAATATCAAGGGGTTCTCTCCCACATCAGACTAGTCTTTTGTGGTGAGCTCTTTCATTGAGCTTGTATCCCTTGAGCTTAATTTTGATAATTAGACAATCATTTTTTTATCCAATGTTCTTTTGCCATCATATAAATAATAGATATTAATTCTTAAAATTCAATGGGCATTACAAAGATACAATACATATTTCTTATGTTGATGTATCATCATGATAGTTAATGACTTGCGCAACGCGCATCTCACCATTTCTATCTCACGCCAACTGAGAAGCTTCAGATCGGAAATGAGTCAAACTATTTGGCCGCATTCTAACAGCAAATTTTGGAAATTTTTTTTGAACTGTCCTATGCCCAACTTCAAATTTCAAAACTGCCGTATCTGAAGTTAGCGTTTCAGTTTTGCCCTATTTTTAAAAGGACCGGTTTCATCTAAACCGGTCTCTTGGGATTTTCAATGAGACCGGGCTACAACATCCCCGTCTGCTATGCTTTCCGAATAAACCGGGCTATAGTAGCCCGGTCTGTGCCGAAAACAGCCGAGCTGGCCCGTGGAAGCCTAGTCACGGCCCAGGTGGCATATATGTGTCATACCGGTGTCTCATAGACCGGTCTCATGCGGAATTTAGATCTGCACATCTCCTTTCCTCTCTCTTCTTCTTCTTCTGCGCGTCGTCTCTTCTTCTCCACTCCTCTGTCGCGACTGTCGTGCCTGCCGCCCCCCTCTTGCTACCGCCATCATCATTCCAGCCCTTACCTTCGCTGCTCCATCATCATTCCACCCAATCACCGGTTGCCGAGTGAGTTCCGCTTTCGGAGGGACTCAGATTTCGCGGAGTGAGTTCCGGCTTCAGTCTTCTCTTCTCCCCAAGGGCCGGCGGTCTTCTTCTCTCCCAAGGTCCTGCGGGCTTTCTGCTATTGCGCCTCCTGCTGCCGTCCGGTGCCGCTTGCCGCTGCCAGATTCTAATCAGGTGAGTTACAGTATGGTTAGCATGGTTTGACAGGTTATTTGGAGTTCACGATTCATTGTTTTGGTCCTGGAAATTTGTTGCACGGGTTAGGATTTAGGTTGGGAGTTTACAGGGTTCTGGAAATGGCTGCGGTTGGGTGTTTGCAGTGTTTAGGTTGGGTGTTTGCACGGTGTGGAAAAATCAGAGTTTGATTAATGTGAGTTGAAGTTAGGGGTAGGGATAGTGTTCAGAAATTTGTTTAGAATTATGCCGATTATGCCTCATTTTTATCATACACGGGTTTGATTGAAATGGACTGTGATTGATTGCATTTTGCCGGAATAGGGTGTATTATGATGTGTTTTAATGATGTTATGTATGCGTTTTGTGCTGCAACATAGATTTGTCAGATTGCATTTTGCCGATTATGTATAATGTGTATACTTTGGCTTTGATTGAATTGGAGGGTGATAGATTAGTATTTCAATCCGAAATAGGGTGTATTGTGATGTGTTATTTTGGTGTTATGTATGCGTTTGTGGTGCAACATTGATTTGTGACGAACATAATATTTGAGATATGATGGTATTTGATTGTCACATGAATGAGGAAAGGTTTGTTGATGGTGTATTGATATGTAGACTTTTAATTTGTATTTTGATGAATAATGTCATTTTGTAGTCACTATTTAGTTTGTTGATGTTATTATTATTGCATGGACAGATGGATATCGATCAGAATATTGAGCCTGGACCGATTGAAGGAACTGTGCTAACATAACAACAGACGCACAGTTCTGAGGAAATTTGGATTGATCCGGTTAATAGAACATTAAAATGTGTACATTCTCTTTCATAATATAATCAATGTTACAAGTATGATCCCCTCTGTACTTTGTTACTTCCCAGAATGTTGAATTTTTTTTCTTTGTTACTCTAATCCTCCATGGACAATCACTCTCTCCATCTCGACATTGAAGAACCAAGAAACGAGGTTCTGACTCTTTCGTCGCATATTCTACACGATTAAGAATATAATACTTTTGAATGGCGTATATTGCTTCAGCTTTGGTGCTAAATGTAGCACCAACCCCAATTGTGCCCCACTGCCCATAATTCCGTCATCTGGTTCATTCACATCCCATGCCGATACATCATGAAATCCTGGAATATCCCATATATGAGTAGGTTCTGGACCGTGTTTCCATCTTCCGTATCCATCTGGTCCAAGTGTTCCATCTCCTCTCGGTCATAATCATCCATTATGGGCATCTCGAGTGTCTCTAAGGTCGACATGACCATTGGGTTCGATTCTATGTTTTCCATTCCAGTAGAGAATACCTGCAATCCAAATACCAACCAATCAACATCATATACACCACACGAAAATTAATTTAGCTACACAAAAACACATCTCTTAAATACATTTCAAATTACTACCTCTCTGATTTTATTCTAACATAACTCAAATAAAAATGTTTTAATTCAGCACATTATCATCACCCTATCATCCAGCCATATAAAATATGTCTAACCTAACACAAATCATAATTTTAGTAACAAACCCTAAACAAATGTAATTATTATCAACAAAGGTCAACACAAATTTATGAAGTTGTAAAGAACCCTAATTATCATATAACAATTCTAACATATTTGAAGCAGATCTTACCGGTCTATATTTGAAGACGAAAGCAATAATGGAGTTGCAGATCTTCGAAAGCAATTCTAACAACCCTAAACAATTTTAACAATTCTAGAAAGAGAAGTGGAGAGGAAATCGTGCCGATCTTTGAAGACGAAAGCAATAATGAGTTGCAGATCTTTGAAAGCAATTCTAAACAACCCTAAACAATTCTAGAAAGAGAAGTGGAGAGGAAAGTGTGCTGATCTTCGAAGACGAAGGCAATAATGGAGTTGCAGATCTATATTTCACATGAGACCGGTTTACAATAAACCGGTCTCATGATCCATACCGGTTTCATGTAAACCGGTATGCCACCTGGGCCGTGACTAGGCTTCTACTGGCCAGCTCGGTTGTTTTCGGAACAGACCGGGCTATTATAGCCTGGTCTTATTGAAAATCCCAAGAGACCGGTTTAGATGAAACCGGTCCTTTTAAAAATAAGGCAAAACTGAAATGCTAATTTCAGATAGGACAATTTTGAAATTTGAAGTTGGACATAGGACAGTTCAAAATTTTTTTCCGAACTTTGCCGACTTTTGTTTTAATTTCTACTACTATTAATGGTCTCAAACCCTCACTGTAATAACATTATATGAAACTTCTATTCAGATTTGCGGCAGCCAATTTAAATATAAGGATATTAAAATAATATAATTGTGATGTTAAAATGACTTACTTGTTAATGAAATATAATTTCATTAATAATTCAACTTACAAAATAACGTCGCACTATAATTATGGTATAATCTATAATTACTTTTGATTTGAGTTTATTTTCGTTTCATAAAATCGGAGGACTAAAATATAATATTATGAATCCAAAAGCCGAAGTGAGCGATCCTCGGGTAAATGTGATAAGAAAAATTATTTTCTAAAGCATACCCTTCAAGTTTCGAAATATACGAAGAGACCCTCCTGTTGTTTCTCCTTTCTAATCTCGGTTTTGTCTGAAACCTGCTGCCCTCACACTTCCATGTCGCATTTCTCTCTCCGACTATTTTCTCTACCTCACCCATCTCTGCTTATGCTCTGCCTCCCTCAACACCTACCACTCCCTATTCCGGCCACGCTGAGCGTCGATCTGTAGCCAAAACCCCGAAATTCGCCGCAGATCGGACCTTTTTCGGCCTCTTCTTGTTTTCATGGAAATGGGTTCTAGTCCGAGGACGGTTGAGGAGATCTTCAAAGATTTCAGCAGCCGCCGTTCCGGAATCGTCCGTGCTTTGACTACGGGTACTCAAATTTCTTCTTTTGGCCGTTTACTTTTTATGCTTGTGTGCCAATATGCTTCGTGTTCTGGCGAATGATGTGTTTCTTTCCTGGCTGCAGATGTGGATGATTTTTATGGTCTGTGTGATCCAGGTAAGTAATTATTTTTCTTATTTAATTTTGTTTCTTCAAATTGCAGTTTGGACTTTGGAGGAATAAAGTTTATATTTATTTTGTCTGTTTTTGTAATTTAATTTTAAAAAGGTTAAATGATAAATTAATGCTGTTTTGCTCTTGTTGCATTTGCTTTTGTTGCTGGCTTTAATGCGTAAAGCGTGTTAGTTTAATGCAATGGTTGGAACCCTACCCCGTCCTATTGTATTTTTCTATGTATGCCGAAGTTGAATTCAGTAAAAACATGGGTCGAGAGTTGCGAAAGTATGGATAGTTGATGGGATTGAATAATTTCATTAATACTTGACCATTGTTAGAGTTGATTACTCTGATTGTAATGTGGGTTGAAAGGCAGTGTGAGATTTGTGTTTTATCAGTTCTATTTACCTTTTTTCTTGGTTTTCTAGAAAAAGAGAATTTGTGTCTGTATGGACATCCAAATGAGACTTGGGAAGTAACACTTCCAGCTGAGGAGGTACCCCCTGAACTTCCTGAGCCAGCATTAGGAATTAACTTCGCAAGAGATGGGATGAACCGCAAGGATTGGCTGTCTCTAGTAGCTGTGCACAGTGACTCATGGTTGCTTTCTGTGGCTTTTTACTTCGGTGCTCGTCTCAATCGCAATGACAGGTATATCTTTGCATTTGTTATTAACCTATGACAGTGACCTATGTTTTCATGTTTAGTGTAGAACGTAAGCTACTCATGGAAATGTTCAAGCTAAAACTTGAGAACACATAGCTTGATGTGATACAAATTTTTATTGCTACTCATGGAAATGTTCAAGCTAAAACTTGAGAACACATAGCTTGATGAATTCTTAGAAGACCGTGAAATGAGTAAGCTTTCAAAAATTTAGGAAGGTTACTGGTTTTTAGTTCTGAGTTTCAGAGACATGCCTTATGTTTTCTGAAGAAAGAACTAGTAATTATCACCCGTCTCCTACATCAACCTCGTTTACTAACAATTGTGATGATTCTACCAGTACATAATATAGCATCGTGCTCTATTCTATCCTTCTGTTTATCACCCCCATCTCTGTCATAATAAGTAACTAGAAAACCCCTTTCTTAAGTGAGCTGACATGCCTAATGACCTTCCAAGCAAAAAGCTTCAATCAACATTTTTAGGCTTGAAACTGGCTCTACTTTGCACATAAAGTCAACACCAATAAGTTCATTAGATGAATTTGTTAGGATCGACAAGCAGTATTGAACAAAAAAATATACAAAAAAACACAAGAATTTGATATTCAGTTCGTCAAAGATAACGACTCCATTTCATCATCCATTGCAAACCTCCACTTGCTCGCATGTTTACCTAAAGATGCCTCTGCATAACATTTTGGTTCACCACAATCAGTCAATAACAAATAATAATTGGACGGTGAATACCTGACAGGTGGAACAATGTCTCTGCTAGATCTTCGCAATTGTGGTTTTGGTGTGTGTGGTTGTTCCTCTTCTTCAACCTCCTGATAATCTAAAATTAGCATGCTCCCACCCGAGTTAGAAATATCTAACTCAATTACCTCAGTTTCTGAGCTGTCTGATTCTGATGCACTTGTCAAATCTTTGTATAATACCTTCTCATTGAACACAACATCTCGACTACGAATAATTTTTCTATTTTTATCATCCCAAAACTGATATCCGAAGTCATCACCACCATATCCAATGAATACAGTTGACAGACTTTGCATCTAATTTGCTTCTTTCAGTATCGATAATATGAAGATATGCAACACATCCAAAAATACGCAGAGAAGATAGATTTAACTCCTTATCATTTCAAGCTTCTTGTGGAATCCCATTATTAAATGCACTTGATGGCCTTCGGTTAATCTGAAAAGCTACAGCGTGCTTCTGTCCAAAACATTTTTAGAAGTCGACATTTCAGTCTCATACTTCTAGCACGTTCATTCAAAGTCCTATTCATACGCTCTGCCACACCATTCTGCTGAGGAGTTTTTTTCAACGTCTTTTCCATACGAACCCCATTCACAGCACAATATTCTTTGAAGTCATGCAGTTCATACTCTCCACCATTGTCAGACCTTAGACACTTCACCTTGAGATTCGTCTCAGTCTCTACCAGGGCTTTTCACTTCCTGAAAAGTAACAAACGCATCAGATTTAAGTTTCGGAAAATAAACTCATACATTCCTTGTGGCGTCATCAATAAAAGTCATATGGTACAATGCTGCACCAAATGATGAAACTGATGCTGGCCCCCATAAATCTGTATGTACCAGTTCAAGCTTCTGCTTCCTCAAAGCTATACCACCCTTTGAGAAAATGACTCTCTTTTGCTTCCCAAATATACAAGCTTCACAAATGGCGACTTTAACGGATTTAAGAATAGGTAGTAGACCCCTTGAGCAAAACACTTTCATGCTTTTTTTTCACTCATATGACCAAGGCGACAATGCCAGCATCACATTTCGTCCTGCAACAGTGATGCTCTCTTGGACGCTACTAGTCACATACAGCGTCCCTTCTTTATTCCATCGAGCTATAATCATGACCCCTTTGGTTATCTTCCAATTGTTGCAACCAAATGTCACAACATAACCTTCATCGTGAAGCTGGCCAAGGCCAACTGATGAAAGATTTCTCTTTAAACTCGAAATGTGGCTGACACCATATAATTCGATTAGTGAACCATTTGGTATTTTTATCACAACATCACCTCTGCCCACTACATCTAATGACTCATCATCTGCAAGATACACCTTCCCAAAATATCCAATCTCATTCCGTTGCATCAACTTAGCACTACACATGAATGAAACGACGCTCCAGAGTCTAACACCCAAGAGTCCAATGGACTGCTCACACTTATAATCAATGTTTCTACAACATCTTCAGTAGTCACATTTGCGGACGATGCCTTGCAATCTCTTCTGTAATGGCCAAACTCATTACACTGCCAACACCTGATATTACTCTTGTCCCTCACTGATTTGTCTCTCACTCTGGACTTCGACCTGACATGTTGTACTCTCGATTTGAACATTGATCTACCCCTGTTTCCAGCGGTTAAAGCTAACCCAGAACTAGAATTTGATTCCTTTCTGCGAACCTCTTCACTGACAATGAAGTCTCTAACTTCATCTAGTTTTAATCTTTGCCTTTCTTGCTGAAGCACTTACGACAGTAACTGTCTCATTCCAACTATCAAGCAACGATGACAACAAAATCAGCGCATGTATCTCATCATCAAAGTCAACTGAACTCAACTGTGCAATAATCATGTTGAACTCACTGAGATGCTTCGCCACCATTGTATTTTCAGTCATCGTAAATTGAACAACCTCTGAATCAAATGAACTGTGTTCACTGTAGACGACTTCTCATACAATCCTGATAGTGTGTCAAGTATCTCCTTCGTAGACTTTGACTTCACTGTATGGTGTGCAACCTCGTTGGACAACGACAAGCGAACCACGTTTATCGCCTTTCTATCCATTAATTTCCACTCTTCATCCTTCATATCCTTCAATTTTTTCCAATGTCGGTAGAAATAAATCCTTACCGTATAGGTAATCTTCGATCTGCATCATCCATCGAACTTCTCAACGGGGTGTTTTTCATCCATTATCGCTGCTGTAACTCAGGCTTTAGATACCAGTTGTTAGGATCGACAAACAGTAATGAACTAAAAATAAACAAAAGAACACAAGAAGTTGTTACCCAATTCATCACAGAACGTGACTATGTCTGAGGGTACTACCAAGTCCGGGATGTGTTTCATTATTTTTGATGAGATGAGATTACAATATGATGAACATGTTTATATAGAGAAACATGTGCAAACCCTAATCTCAATGAGGGATTTTTGATGTAGCAAAGTTTATGGACTTGTTATCCCTCCCCCATGGTTTGTTATTTGGCCATGAATGGAAGTCTCCAAATTTTGCATGACTTGAACATAGATGGTAACCATTGTCATCTTCGTTTTCTGCCTTCTTTTTTTTTTTTTAAAGAATAAGCGAACTCTTTAATTGCACTTCTGTTTGGGAATCTGTTTTGTTCTGAATTTGCACTTTTGAAATGGCAGGAAGCGTCTATTTATTTTGATGAATGATCTCCCCACCCTTTTTGAGATTGTAACAGAGAGGAAGCCAGCAAAAGATAAGCCCACTACAGATAGTGGAAGTAAATCCCGGGTTGTCACTAAGGTATGAAGGCCTGTCTTGCGCAATCAATGTTATTATTCACTGTCCGACGATAAGAAAAAATTATGCCATCCTTCAATGATGTTACTTCTTACTGGAGTACTTATCAGTGTCTAATTGAAATCATATAGTTTGCGTAGCTTTCTTCAGTCATCAATTCGTGTTGTTTGAAATTTATGTGAAGCGAACAAGTGATGGACAAGTGAAGAGCACCCCTAAACTAATGGATGAAAGCTATGAAGAAGATGAGGATGAACACAGTGAGACCCTCTGTGGCAGCTGTGGTGGTAACTACAATGCTGATGAGTTCTGGATCGGATGTGACATTTGCGAAAGGTGGTACCATGGGAAGTGTGTGAAGATAACCCCTGCCAAAGCTGAGAGCATCAAACAATACAAGTGCCCATCTTGCATGAAGAGAAGCAGGCAGTAACTTATGGACAGCAACACCAATCTGGCAGTAACAATTGTAGCTCAGTGTATCACAACAACACTGTAGGAGGAGGAGGCGGTATAGTATAATCACTATCTGCAACATTGTAACAAGCCCCCAATCTGTTGAGACTTTGTGTTCATTTCCAATTCACATTAAACTGTACTCATAACTGTTTAATATTTAATGTCTTATCTATCAAAATTTATATGCTTGTTTGCATTTTGTCAGCCAGTTTTGATCCTTGTCATCTGCTCCAAGCAATGGAAACTTGAAGAGATGAGAGTCTGCAGATGCTCAGCAACTGTTCCTCGAGTGCCAAGTTGTCTACACTATTTACTCTCTTAATCACCGCTGGTTTGATTGATAGAGGGACATGGGGTCGCGAACAGGAAAGGGAGGCTTCGTTGGTTGAGGAGGCCATAAACAGCATACATGTCCTTCCTTAAATCCTACCTGCATTTTGTTTTTCTGCAAGTTGTCAAGTCCTCTATAGTCTAATGAATCTGCAGGGGCAACTCCCAACCCAAGGGAATACTGAAAACCATGGACATTCCTGAACTACCATGTCAAGAGCCACTTAAAGGTATTTACTACTGATCTCCCTCGTGCAAGCCATATTGTTTTAATGTCAAAACTATATCATTTTATTATCGATATGTTTGACTTGTCTGCATGAAAATTTGACTGTTTTAAAATGTATCAGGAATACGGGATTGCCAGAATCATCAAGAAGTAAAGTCTTCAGAATCAGCCAATCAAACTCATCGGGTGTATGACTCAAACTTCTTCTCTTTAATTTTTTATTTTTGCAGTAGGAAAGTATTAAAAGAGAAGCATTTCAGAGATGCAGCACAACCTCGTACGTCTGTTTCTCCTCCCGTATCTGTTAGTTTCCAAAATCAAAAAGCTAATCTTGATGATGTACTTTTGGTAGAGCTCTTCAGCTGAATGAAGCACTGAGGCTGCATATGGAAGCTGAAAAGCACCGAGGCCATCAGTTTGAAGATACATGGACAGGAAAGACTGTTAATATACAGACAGCGCTTCAACCCCATCACATCTCTCCCATCCCCAACTGATCAAAACAGAATCTAATAGCCCCAAAGAGCAAGAATCTGAACCAGACAGTGCTCCAGTCAAGAGCTCTCAAGAGATTCATAGTGGAGAACAACCTTGTCCCCATCCCTCAAGTCAAGAGCGCAATGTTCAATGACCAAAGGATGGCGAGAATGCAGTACCCTGTATATGTCATCCTAAATGTGGACTAGCCCTCATAATGCCGAACTAATGTATGAGTGTCTACACTTAATCTGTAATAAGACCATTCATGCTAGCCCTCCTGTCGGACATTTTTAGACTGTTGTGACCCAGGAAAATCTTCACATCTCTCTCACAATGATATACAAATACTACAGGCAGACAGCTACAAAGTTAATGAGGGAAACAAACATAATCATACACGCCTACCACTTAGGCTACAGCGGATATTGTTTAACAATGGAAGGGATCTGGTTAAACTAAGCTGGCTTACCTGGACATGGTACATTTGCCATCGCTCACTGCAACCCCACTTGATCAGTAACTCAAACAATAATACAAGGAATGCTGGGTCGAGATATGGGACCAAATTATCAATAGGTAGCGGACCTTGCTTGCTAATTACTCATTTCCCAAATTCAAGGATCCATCCTTCATAAGCTTTACACTTAGACTGTTAAATCTTCCTCTGGAATAATGACGCGAGGCCTTTCTCCAATCAGTGCCTGTTTTCATCATGGCTGTGAATTCATCATAGCTAATCTTTCCATCCTGCAGAAGTGACAAAGTAGTGTTAGAAGGAAACTAGAGAAAATATACAAAGGTGATCAGCAAAATTATTACTTTGTCTGTATCAACTTCTTGAAATATATCATTTGCAATATCTGTACAATCTTCTGCTCCATCTTCCATCAAGGCATTCCGGAGCTCCTCTGGCTCTATAAAACCATTTTTATCTTTGTCAAAATATGAAAAAGCCCTGTGAAGATGCTCATCGTTGGCCATTTTCTTAATATGGAGAGAAACAGCGAGAAATTCTCCATAGTCTAGAGTTCCTTTACCCTGTGTGTCTACCTGTTACAATAAATTAACAGATTATGTAACAAAAGAGTGAAGACCATAAATAATGTATCACATCATTAACGTTATACACTTATAATATCAAAAGAACATGGATGTGGTCATCCCCCAAAGATTGCACTTGACTTAGTTTAAGGACAGTCAGTAATGTTTAGCAGATGAATCAAAAACTCACAGCTTCAATAAATATTTGGACTTCGTTTTCTCCAAGCTGAGATCCAAATTTTTGGAGACCAATTTTGAGTTCTTGAACTGAAACAGTTCCATCATTATCAGAGTCAATTTTCTTGAACATCTCTTTTATGTCCTCTACTTCGTCGTCGGATAGAAAATCAGCGATAACCTATTAAGAAATCAAATTACATGTTTAATGTCTTTGGCATGAAATATGTCAATGTAAAAACAGACATTAAGAAGATACTTCAGATGTAAACTAACCCTCAAGGCTTTTCGTTTGAATCTGTTCATCATTGAAAACTGCTTCAGTCTTGTCTTTACAACATCCCCAAGGTTAACATTGGGAGCTTTTTTAGCATTTGTAAGCCAGGGGTGCTCTATATGCAGAGTAAAGCATCAAGCAAGTATAAGCAACAACTACAACTGTTTTCTCTCAACAACAAAAAGACTACAATTGTATCTGTTGTAAGGTATAGGCTAAGTCCATTTCAAGGTCAAAAAGAATACTAATTGACAACTCTAAAAACAAGGCAATAAGGCATAGTGAGTGACAAATCCGTTTGTTATACGTACCAAGAACTTGGCTAGCGGTCAAACGAAGCTTGGGATCAGGCTCTAACATTTTTCGAACAACATCTTTAGCACTCTCCGACACGTTAGGCCACGGATCGCGTTTGAAATCTATTTGTCCTCTGATAATGGCTTGGGCAACCCCTTGTTCCGACTCTATGAATAAGTTTCTTTTGTCAGAGTAAGTTGATAATCATCAGAAAATAGAGCACATTGTCCAAAGATGCTAATACACATTATATATACCCACATCTGATATACAAAATAGAGCACTAGGATTTACTTGTCGCACAAATCTACTTGTCGCCCACACAGACAAACAAGATAGCCCTTGCTCATATTAACAGTCAGCTAAAATAGGATACGGAAAATTTGCGGTCATGTAAACAAAACAAATATGTCAGGATCCATGAAGTTATTTACCAGCCCAGAAGGGAGGAACTCCACATAATAAGATGTAGAGAATGACCCCTGCACTCCATATATCTATTTCGGGTCCATAGTTCCGTCTAAGCACCTCCGGAGCCATGTAGTAAGGACTGCCAACAATTTCCGAGAATTTTTCCCCTGTGACAATAAAACGCCAACAACACAAAAACAAATGAAGTAAGAAGGGTCTTCCCAATTACTTCTGATAGAAGATAGATGACCCTTTTCACAACTCAATCTAGGAAGGAGTTCTGAGTAACACAAAATCTGTTCATAAAAGAACCGCATAAGATATGGTCTGCATATGATTGACGGAAGCTAGTAGACTATTTATGGACTGTCATCTATAGTTATAACCAATGAAACCCAACTTTATCTCTCTTCACCTCTGTCATATCAAAGTCTGTATTTTCAAGCCAAATATAGCAGTAGAAATAGCTCTCTGGAAACTGCAAACAAGAGTGGCAAGTATACAAAAAGAAAGTGACTCCCTTCTTTGTGTAACAGCAAGATCCTATTGGAATAGTAAAGCCAACCACTTTCTTGAGCTAAAGAGTAAACCTCAATTGCCCTAGATTGTTAATGGCAACCCTCTATAACATCTATCAATGTTTGATGACACCTTAACCTTCCTTTCATATGAATTAGTTAAATTGTCCCAATGTCTCAGATATGTTATTACATCGGTGCATTGGTAAACCTATACAATCAAATTACACCTAAATATAAATAAATAAAAGATTTTTACCTTGTTTGAAGAAAATGGACAGCCCAAAGTCAATAGCTTTCAAAGGCGAATTCTCCTTCTTATTGGCAAACAAGAAATTCTCAGGCTTCAAGTCCCTATGAATAACACCATGCTTATGACAAAGCTGTACAACTTCCAAAATCGTCCTGGTGACAGCGGCAGCCGCCCTCTCATTATAATGACCCCTGGCAACAATCCTATCAAACAGCTCCCCACCTTCACACAACTCCATCACCAAATGCACAGCACTCTCATCCTCACACGCCTCCTTCAACCTCACGATGCTCGGATCTGGCGGCAAGTGCTTCATTATCGCCACCTCCCTCCTCACATCCTCCACATCCACCGCCGTCCTCAGCTTCCGCTTCGAAATCGACTTGCAAGCCAGCAGCTCCCTCGTGACCTTATCTATACACAAATACGTCACTCCAAACTCCCCCCTCCCCAGCTCCCTGTCCACCAGATACTTATCCTCGATCGCTTCCTCAAAGACATCGTTCAGCACCGTGATCGGCGCCTTCTTAGCCGATTCCTTCCGGCTGTAGTCGTGGTTGCCTGAGTAATTCGACTTCACATCTTCTCTGGCGACTGCCGCGGGAGATCTACAGCAGTTTCCCATACTGAGATCTCACCCCGATTTCTTCGTAAAACGAAAACCCTAATTAAGCCTTGAATGGTGACTTAAAGGCGCTCTCGCATGACAATGGCGGAAGCAAATTAGGGTTAGTAGCAGAGAGTCGATCGCAGAGATTTCAGCTTTGGTGGAGCGGTCGTGAATCGGAAATTGTTGAGATTTTTGGAGTCCAGCTGCCAGCAAGTTGTGACTTCTCTGAGACTAATGTTCTTTTGTTTCAAGGTCGTACCAGTCAATTTAATAAAAAATATCAAATAATTTAACTCACGAAAACTCTATATTTTAAAGATATTATCAAGCTAATTTAAATTGAATGCACCCGAAAGGCACAAATGTAAAATGTGGAGCTAAACCAAGTTATATGGTACTCAAACAAATATTTTATAACACCAACTAACCATACGAGGACTCTGATACCAAAAATGTACTAATACAATTGAATTATAGTTCATTTCGATCTAGACGCAATTTATTTTATAACTCAATATAAACTAATTTATTCCATACATTCAAACATCATTTTCTCAAAAATTCATCCAATTCAGCAGATAATGTGTGGATAGTTGTCGGACAAAATTTTAATTTTGTTACCGACAAGAAATGTATCAGCAACACCATAGTTTGCAGTCTTGAGTGTTATTTACTGTGAATTAAATAATCATATAAAAATGAAAAAGGAAAAAACAAAAAAGCCTAGCGGGGATAAATAGTCCTATAAAAACCGCTTCTACGGCCCAAGGGGCAAACCCTAGCTCGCTCCTCTGTAATCCTCGCCACCGCTTCATTCATCGCTCACTCGGCTCCCCTCCCCTCGCATCATTTTACCTTCCTTTCTCGTAACCCTAACCGTCTCTTCTGCTAATTTATCGGTGAGTCGTTTTCTTATAAGGTTACGGAATTGCCAATTGTATGTGCTTTTGTTGATTGTTTTTTTGGATTTGTGTAATCGCAGTTCGGGAGTCGTTAGTTGAGGTAACATGTCGTCTGATGATGAGAGGGAGGAGAAGGAGCTTGATCTCTCTTCTCCTGAAGTTGTCACCAAATACAAGACCGCTGCCGATATAGTCAACAGTTTCGTATTTTACACTATTCTTTTGCCCGTTTCTGTAATTTTTGTATATTTCCGAGGATTGTTTGGCTATGGTGTGAGGTCTGAAGGTGACGATAGTGCTGCCCTGGACGAGATATGATTGCTTAAGTACAAGTGTTGTTTTTTCTCCTTATTTGGTGTACATTTTTGGGGTATTTTATAGGCTATGTGTCTGGCTACTTGTCTCACTTAGTTTGGTACTTGTCTAGCTTAATTGCGTAAGAGTTGCTTACTTCAAAAGGATAGAAGGAAATGAGAAATGATAACAAACTGTATGCTTTGTCTGGTTTAACCAGACACAATTAAGCATAATGTGTTAATATTTATGGTACATGAGGGTTTATTGTATTCCCTGACAGCCAATTACATTAAAATACTTCCTCATTGACTGGTGTTTTCATTCAAAAGTTGCATTGTCTTTGCAAGCATTGAAGGTTTTGGTTATTTCTTAATTGCTTGGTTGGATAACTGACTTTTTGAATTGCGGCAGGGGCTTTGCAGTTGGTACTTTCAGGGTGCAAGCCGAAGGCTAAGATTGTTGGTATATGCGAAAAAGGAGATGCTTTCATCACAGAGTAAGGTTTACAGATCCTTTTGTTGAGATAGCTTGGGATGTTTTATTGGTCACTTTGCAGTATGTCATTCAAGTCATTGATTTAGGCAAACTGGAAATGTATACAAAAATGTCAAGCGAAAAATTGAAAGGGGAATTGCTTTCCCAACATGCATCTCTGTGAACAACACTGTCTGTCATTTCTCTCCTCTTGCAAGTGATGATACAGTACTCGAGCAAGGAGACATTGTGAAGATGTAAGTTGTCTATTTTATGTGTCCTATAATCAATTGACCTGTCTAAACATAGTATAATGTCTGACAGCAGGTCAGATGGGTATTTTATAGGCAGTTAATGATAATTTTGTACTGCTTACAGTGATATGGGCTGCCATATTGATGGTTTTATCGCTCTAGTTGCACATACTCATGTTCTTCAGGAAGGTCCAGTGACAGGCAGGGCTGCAGATGTTATTGCAGCAGCAAACACAGCTGCTGAAGTGGCATTGAGACTTGTGAAACCTGGAAAGAAGGTACTTGTTATATGAGTTCTATTGTTCAGTATGCTGCTCTAATTACTGATACATACCTTTTCTAGTCTTTGAGTCGGTTTTTTGTATATCCTGGAAATAAATGAATGTGGATATCACATTTTTAAACAATATGAATCTAGTATGGATATGGAATTTTTCAACTGAAACTGTATGTAATCTTACTACACTACTATTAAATGTTGTTTTGATAATAGTTTATATGGTAATCACTTGCTTATTGATTCCCTCCTTTCCCTATTGCCAAAATGTAGTATGTACTACTATAATTGATATTCTGTCTGGTCCAATTTCATGGTGCCAACTATACTATTATGGAGACATTTTCATTAGGCTTGTGCATATAGATCCTGGTGCCTTTTATTATTTTTGTTTATGATGGAACTACTTTGCTTCTTAACTAGGTTTGAGAGGTATTTCATAATCATTATTTTTTAGCTAGATTCAATTGGTTGTAAAATTTTATTTTCTGCATGATACCCTATATGATGATAACATATCAGGTTATGGACATTGTCCAACGAAGCCTTCTAATGTCATAGTTACACTGATAGGAAATCATGCTTTCACCTTGATTACACTCTTACATTTTATCTTTTTTATATAAAGAAACTGTATGTAAGCTTTTCGAAATATGGCAACTGTACCGGTGATAGTGATGTTTATGAGCTTATAAAATTTTGATTCTAATCAAAATACTCGTCTTAATGGACAGAACAAGGATGTGGGTGAAGCAATACAAAAGGTTGCTGAAGCTTATGACTGTAAGATAGTGGAAGGTGTTCTAAGCCACCAGCTTAAGCAGTTTGTTATTGATGGAAACAAGGTTGTGCTTAGCGTCTCCAATCCGGAGACGAGAGTTGATGATGCAGAATTTGAAGAAAATGAAGTCTATGCTATAGACATAGTCACTAGTACAGGAGAGGGGAAGGTAATCATGTTGTCATCCAATGATTGCCTCTAAAAATAATTATCTTGCTCACCTGGTAGTTCTAACAGCTTAACAAATGTACTTAAAATTGTGGTTTGTATCAGCCTAAGTTATTGGATGAAAAACAAACAACAATTTACAAGAGAGCCGTGGATAAGAATTATCATTTGAAGATGAAGGCGTCTAGATTCATTTTCAGTGAGATCAGTCAGAAGTTTCCTCTCATGCCATTCACTGTTAGGTAAACATTTTTATTTTCATATCTATAAAGAAAGCATGGTGGCTAGTACCCACTATAATAATGTTCATGGCATTTAAACTCTCTGCCACAGGTCATTAGATGAGAAAAGAGCTCGACTGGGATTATTGGAGTGTGTGAACCATGATCTTTTGCAGCCTTATCCAGTCCTTCATGAGAAGCCTGGTAAGATGAAACAAAATTTTGCAAAAAGTAATCGACTGTTTTTATGTTGAGTTGATGGATCTTCTGGGCACATCCAGGTGATTTTGTTGCTCATATCAAGTTCACGGTCCTTCTGATGCCAAATGGGTCGGATAAAATAACAACCTATCCTTTGCAAGAGTTGAAACCTACAAAAACTGTTGATGATCCTGAGATTAAAGCTTGGTTGGCCTTGAGTACCAAGAAGAAGAAAGGTGGTGGCAAAAAGAAGAAGGGTAAAAACCATCCATCTCCCTTGAGATATATACTGAATATGATTTATGAGTTTTCCTTACATGGAGAACCTTCTTGTTGCAGCTAAGAAGGGCGACAAGCCAGAAGAGGAGCCCTCTGAAACTCAGCCCATGGATGCTACCAATGGCGAATAAGAACCTCACTGCTGCTTCTTTGTTATGTTTACCCAATTTTGGACTCAGATTGAATCCTGGTGTATGTCTTTGGTTCCAAGTTGACCTGGATGGATAGTCTTTAGATAAAAATGAAAGCAGACAGATTATGTTGTTGCAGAGTTTCCTTTGTGTTAATTTTATACCTCGTAAGCCTTGAAGCTTTCATCCAATGAAAGTAGTCACTAGTCAGTATTGCAGGTTACCTGTCGGAATCTGTCCATTCCAGACCTGGGATGTTTTGATTTGAACAAACTTGAGACTATTAGATTGTGAACGAAATGGTGAGCTGGAGTGATGCCACGATGATGATGATGGAATCCACGTTGTACACTGGGAAACAGCTCAACCATGGACCCTGAGATGGTTAAGCCTGTGGCCAGGTAAAATCTATCAACTTCGACAACCTTCCGGTTTAACTTACCGACTTTCCGATCGGTCACGCCTCAAACAAAATCAAGCACTTTCCCTCTCTTTGACGCCATCGGCGCGGCATCATGAATGAAACTATGACGAAGAAACAAAGCTACAGTAAAGTAGGGCTACCGAAAGAGGAAGGAAGTAGCGGCAGTGCTGGTGACGCGGTGGCCGAAGCAGAACGGCGCCCGGTAGGTATGGTGGTTCAGAAACGCGGTGATGCTGATGGCGCTCGTAACTCGCAAGAGCTTTTTAAGATCAGGGTTTCTTACGGCCCCTCCCTTATCAATCTCGATGTTCCCTTTACTTCAACTTTCGGTGAGATTTGTGCGTTTGATTGATTTATTTGTTCGTGAGGAGTTCATTGGGGATTGGGATTTTTTGTTTGTTGTTTCCGTCTCCGATCTACTGTTGCAATTGCTGAAATTGAATATTTGTTCTAGTGAAACCCTAGCGTGATTGTTGAAGGACGTGTGTTTGTTCTGATCTTCTTAGGTATGAATTAGGGATTTGATTGCAGCGCTTAATGTTGAATAATGCTTAGTTTTAGGATTTTTAAGTCCGTTAGATCGTGTCTCTTGTTTGATTTTCTATTCAGTTTGTGGTGATAAGAAGCTTTTGTCTTGTTTGTTTGAAGGGGATGTGAAGAGACTTCTTTCCCAGGAAACTGGTTTAGACCCTAGCGAGCAGAGGCTGTTCTATAGGGGAATCGAGAAGGAGGATAATGTGCATTTGGGTGATGCTGGTGTCAAGAATATGTCCAAGTTGCTCCTCAGGGAAGTTGAAGCTAGCAAAGAAAAGAATTTTGAAGCAATGAGGAAGAAAGAGGAGATTTCAAGGGCATGTGAGGCGATTTCTCGAGTTACAAAAGAGGTTGCAAAGCTTTCGGATAAGGTACATTGGCAATTCTGCACCTTCAATTTTAAACTGCTGCTGAGTACTTGAGATTGATTTTATTTCAGGTGGCTGCTTTAGAGGGGTCTGTGCTTAAAGGAAGCAAGGTTTCGGAGAAGGAATTTCTTTTGTTGGAGGAATTGCTGATGAGACAATTGCTGCAGCTGGATGGTATTGTAGCAGAAGAAGCAGCAAAGGAACAGCGTAAGCTGGAGGTTAGTGTTTATGAACCCTATAGAATTATGTTTAAACTGATTAAGTATTTCAACTAAATTCCTGATCGAGTTACCAATTTTCGTTAGATTCTGAGGTACTGTTGAATATCATTGTGGATTTTATGTTTAAACAGGATTCATGCTAAATTGTTGCAATTTGAATATCACTAGTGGCTGAATCAAGGTGCTGCATTTGCAGTTAGTCCCCTAATATTTTTTATTGTCCCGGCTTATCAATCTTAATGTTAATCTCCTGTTATTTTGTACGCTGATGTGTTGGTAAAAATATTACAAGAAAATAAAAATAATGTAACAAAGAATATCTCAGCTTGTGTTGCTCTTGGTGTAGCAACTACGTCTGCCTGACTGAATTATACAATGTTCTGTCATGTGCGTGACTGTCGAATATGCTTTACAAGTGGTTATCTTCTTTAGACAGCACTATAGATCGTGCACTATCTATTATCACTCATTCATAATCATGTCCTCCAAAAGGAGAACACTAAACTGAAATTATCTCGGGTTAGCTAAGGATTACTTGGGTAATGAAACATGCTTGAGTGCCACTGTTTTTTTTCTCCCTATCGTAGCTTACAATGGGAATATTGTAAACACATCCTCGGAATATGCTTTGAGAATCATTCCTCATAGGATGCTTATTAAGTTCATGTTTCAATATTATTAATTTTCAACAGGTCCGCCGCATTCAGAGCTTGGAGAAGAAACTGGAGGCATTAAAGGAAAGAAACGCTAAGCCTTTTAGCAGCAATAGCAATACTGCATCAGTCATGACTCAGTGGGAGACCTTTGATTCCGGAGTCGGCAGTTTGAACCCTCCTCCAGTTCCTCCTGCAAATCCTACTAAAGAGTGGGAGCAGTCTGATTAGTTTCCTTCCCAAATCTGTACTTAATATAAGGTACATAGATTTATATTCGCTAAATGAGTCACAGTCACTCGCAGATTCGTTTTCAGCTGTGAAAGGCTCATTTGAATAACACTATGCAATCAAGCATCTTCTTTTCATAAAGAACAGTTTTAAAGGCTGCTCGATCACCAAGAAGGCCCGTCTAGCTCAGTTGGTAGAGCGCAAGGCTCTTAACCTTGTGGTCGTGGGTTCGAGCCCCACGGTGGGCGTTTATTTTTTTATAATATTTTGAGTTGGTTCTAACAGGTTTGAACCATAAGTTGTTTCCTAAATAAAGACCGGACTATCCACATAGATTCTCCCCCCAATGGAATGGGCAGAGATCCTTAGCTAGCGGCTACTTTGGTCGAGGCTTCCATTGGGATGTAATCATAGACTAAGAGAAGCTCATTTTTTCTCTTGCACCAGCCTTGTAGGTTCACCAAGTGCTTGTGCCTCAATCTTCCTAAGCTCTCCACGTCAGCTACAAACTCCCTCATTCCTTGGATCGAGTTGCTTGCGATCTTCTTCACCGCTACTAATGAGCCTCCTGAGGGCATCACACCTTTGAAGACATACCCAAATCGTCCGTGTTGGATCGTTAGTTAGTTGTTCGTCCGAGGTGACCGAGTTGTTTGTTATCCGACAGGTGTAGCAATAGCGGAATATTAAATGTAGAAAACATAAAATGGCTTACTCAGCGATTTAGAGTGGAAACATCAGTACCAATTAAGTAACTGAGTAAAATCACTACCTTCCAGTATCCCTTGGATGGATTTGGGAAATGATCTGCTTATGTATTTAGGATATGTTTGCCGAGTACAAAACAACTAAGTTACTCACTAATACACACAGTACAAAGTCTAACTTATTTTTAATACTATCTGACCTTTTAGAAGTTCACAAAAGGCTTCTTCTTTTCTTAGCACGCTCTATTCTTTTCTCTCACAAAGTCGTACTTTACCCGACGCTCCGCTTATTTATAGCTTTTGCGAATCCACGGATATCTTGGCTTTACCGCCAAGAATATCTTTGATTGAGATTTTTCAGTCATTTATTTTTGACTTCCAAATCAAGATCAAATAACTCCAACAACCGAATATTTGATTATCTTTTGTTTAAATATGGAAACTTATCTAATTGAATTAGATTCATTTTCAAATTCATCAAACAGATATATTCGTTGTTATCGACAATATATCCCATAATATATTATGTATTTGACAACAACTTCTCATAAAATTGTCATCAATATATTTTGGATCGTCTTTAAATATCCTTGATGATTGACCCGAATATTCTGCTAGAGAATCTGTCTTTATTTGTCTTCTTACATTTATTTTCCAATGATGTGAATGAACATGGTGATGTAGTGGAAGAGATGGAGCACTTTGAGCCGCCACAAGTTCAAAATTATGAGGACTTCGTTGATATATATTAGAATTTGACTAAAGAAGATCCTCGCATACATATAGATGTGATAGTGAAGGAAAGTCATGAGACATTGGCATCTGAGTTACTAACTGAAGAACTCACAGGAAGCATGCCAATTGAATATGGAGCATGTAGTGAAGATGTATATCTTCTTGCACCACTGCCGGACAAGTTTCTAAGGTTCTTGCCGTATTTTTTGAAACTGGCGAGAAGAAGCTCCTACAATCCCTTGGTTCTCAAGGAACTAATATTTATAAAGGGATTGGACTGGCAATTCAACGTCCATATAGCACTTGATGGACGTAAATTCAAATGGGATTTGAAGGTGATTTTTTGAAACTGCCGAGAAGAAGCTCCTACAATCCCTTGGTTCTCAAGGAACTAATATTTATAAAGGGATTGGACTGGCAATTCAACGTCCATATAGCACTTGATGGACGTAAATTCAAATGGGATTTGAAGGTGGATTGACACCTTTGAGCATTGAAGGCCCCGCGAGAAGGGATTCTAGCAAAGGACTTCTCGCGAGTGATTTCTATTGGGCGCTTTGCTGAGTCTTGCCAAGACGTTAAACTAGGCCTTGACGGGAAGTAACCCGGTTTGTAAGTATTTATATTTGTTTTGGTTAGCTAAATTTATGCATTACATGACATGATGCGTGATTTATGTGCTCTCAGCTTAAGTGTTTAGTTCTTTTTCTGGTTGGTTTATATTTCTATTTTTATCGCTTAGGGACTAAGCTTGCTCTTAAGTGTGGAGTGTTTAGAGCGCATAATCACTCTTGCCATGTATTGCATTTTAGTTAGGTTGATAGGCATGTTAGTTTAAGAACACTTGCATGCTCAAATTATCTATGGCTTGTTGTTAACTTTCTCACGCTTTATGAGCTACGCCGGTTATCTGTTCATCCTATTTGAGTTTGTGTTTAGAATTTGAAATAGTTCGTTCGAGTGTGTATTCTTGGAGTTAATATTATTACTATCTTTTGTCTATCATATGTCTCATACACTTTTGAAAGCATGCTTCGAACTTGATACTTGTAGGCACCGGTCTTAAATTAATCTTTTTTGAAAACTTAAGCATTTTTTGTGATTTCCGGTGACTTTAGTTCTCTTATTATGTATTCTCGTGTATGTTATTACTCACACACACCCGCCTTCACTTTTTATACTTTGTCAAGCTTTAAGTGTGGAGTCCCTCGAATGAGAGGGAAAAAAAAGAACGTCAAAAGAGGGCACAAAATAGGCCCCAACAAAAAATATCTATGAAAAAAAAAAGGAGAAATAAAATGCAAAGGAATGGAAGAAAAGTTCCTCCTTGAGCATAATAAGGCCGAAGGCCATTAGACACTCCAGCTTAAGCTTGACATTGTGTATTATACCACTTGTTTATTGTGTGTGATTGCATCATGTATTGGAAGTCATATAAGATGAGTTAAGGAACGACCCTTGTGATTGCACGGAATCATTGACTTGCTTATGCAATTTTCGTAAAATGCCAAGCCAAGCTCCTCTTCTCTTATGAGTTATAAAGTCTGGACTTTAAGACTTGAGAATGAGCTTTGCGCCAAGAGCCTGTGGATTATCCCTAGATAGCATAGGTGAATGGCGGGCATGTTTTGTGTAACCTGGATTTATGTTTCGGATGCATAGCTTGAAAAGGATGTTAAGACACGTGGTTAGTCATTTGATGGCTTTGATACCGACTTGTTTGAGTGCAACATCTTGTTTGAACTATGAAGGTTTGAAAACTCATTTAAAGATAGTTTGACTTGTATGTTGGCTTAGCGCATTAGTTTGAGATTGTTGCAATAATGCTGTCACTTTTGAGCACCCATTTCATGCATTCATATAGGGCACCTGCATTAGGGATCTGTAGGTAGTCCTTCTTCTAAAAACCTTCACGAGACTAAAACTCGTCCACTAGGGTAGCCTAGGGGTTTAAAGGCTTGATGCATATGCTAAATGCATCTGTGATTCCTACGAAAGTGAGTTAGGACTTGCATATCTTAGGATATTAGTTTAGTTAGTGTAGATCGCATGAACTTGATTGGTACTTGCACTGAGTTTTCTGCTACTCATTGTACATTTTGTATTTTTCGGGACGAACAAATTCTAAGTGTGGAGTGTTTTGATCGGTTGATTTCTTACCGATTATTCGCTTCATTCGATGATGAATTTCGCTCCTCTCTCGAACTTTTCATTGTGTTTTCACCACTCTACTCTCATTTCAGGTCAAGTTATATTAAATTGAGGATTTGTAGTTCGTTTGGAGCAAAATAAGGCAAAACACAAAGATTCAAACGAATACAGACCAAATCTGGGCAGATTGACCTATTCGTCATCAAAGGCTTGCCGAGAACACGATTCTTATCTGATTCAGGCGTGCTATATCTTGTTGGCAAGCTAACTCGAGGCCTACAACATTGTAGTTTACACCAAGACGTAATTCGAAGGTTTAGATGGTCAACAACGCAAGACAAGTCAGATTTACAGTGCTGAGTGAACAGTAGCCCGGTTCAAGTAAGAACCAGCGGTTCACTGGTCAAACCGGCGGTTCACTGGTCAAACCGGCCCCAAAGGTAAAATTTCATTTTTCTCTGAAAGGGGCCGGTTCAACGTAGAACCGGCGGTTTATAGGTTAAACCGGCGATTTGAAAATTGAAACCGCCGGTTTGGAACCAAACCGGGCCGCAAATCAATTTTGAAAATTAGCCCAATTGATTTTCATATAAATAGAAATCAAGGGCTCGTTCAGAGGGGTTGGACGATTTTGGAGAACGAACGCAAGAGAGAAGAGGATAGCTGGAAGTGAAGATCGTCGTCACGGGTTCTTCGTTCTTTATTCTCTTCATTCTTGTATTGGTAGTAATCCCGATAAGCAGCGAGTAGTTTATTTAGTTCTGGTATCCTATAGATCCCATGCCTGTAACCTGATTTCATGTGATTTGTACAAACATCAGTTTTAGTCTAATGCAAGTTTATGTTTTCAATTCTATTATGCTTCATTCTATCGTTTTACCATTGTTGATCATTGATTGGGATGACTGCATGTTAGAACGAAACTAGGTTAGATGCAAAAAAAAAAAAAAGAATGGGTGTGAGGCAGTTAACTGGAACAAATAGGATTGATGTCGAGACATAGTAGCTATATTGTTAGTACATGAATCGATAGGAGAGTTGACATATTTTGTCTGGAAACCTTTGTGTCTAATAAATCGAAACTGTTGATAATCCGTGATTGGGCGGCGTTCAATAGTGTAGATTAATTCAGGTGATGATCCATGAATGGGCGGCTCATCTGATGTCAATTTAGGTTATTTCCAAAGCTATTTTGCATGACTATATGGTGTGACTGATTGCATGACTTGTGTTGCGAGCATGGGTAAAGTTCGATCTTGGAATTGCTTTCTCTGATCGAATCAACCGTTAGTATTTAGGATAATTAGGACAATTAGGAATATTTAGAACTAAACTCAGAATTTTCATTAGGAGTAGCTGAACATATTGAGTGCTAGCTAGTATATACACGCGCCTGTTCCTAGGATCGACCTTTGGCTTACCAAGGTCTATAAATTGTTTTTGACTACAATTTGACCCCTGAAACTTATATCTGACATCTATAAAGGGTTAAAAATACGATTGTCAGCACACTCAGCATGTATGTGTCTATATCCACCACACTCGTGACATTGAATCTTTTTGAACCTTCCTTCGTTTACTTCCTGATTTGTGCTACTCTTGTTCTTCCTCTGGAAGTTTCCACCTTTTAGAGCTTGTATTTTTGATTTGGAAGTCTGGCCCTGTTCTTTTCTTCTCGTTTTGTTCATTCTTGTCCCAAGTTGTTTAACAACCATCACTACTTGTTTAGACAATTCGTCTAAATCTTTTGGAACATCATCAGTCCTTGCCTTAAGACCAAGGTTTCTAGTTTTGCCAGTCTGTACCGTCTTTAATCGATTCACCTCGAACTCTTTTAAGGATCCCATCAGCTTTTTTAATCTCAAATTCTCACATTATGCGCCTCCTCTATGACAGTGACCTTCATGTCAAATTTTGAGGGAAGGGCAATTTTGCACAAGCTTTTCTTATTTGATAAGTTCTCCCAGACCAAAAGCTTCAATGGAAATCTCATCTATGGACTCATCCTCGAGCATATTCAGATTCTTAAAGTTAGAGGTGATTCTTTGCAACCGAGACAGTTTTACTTTTGTCGTTCCTTTATAATGTGTCTGAAGTGTGTCCCAAGCTCCATGGCTGTTTCGCATGCAGAAATAAGTTTGAACACATTTTGATCAACTCCTAAAAATATTACATTAAGAGCCTTTCCTTTAGCAACAACGTCTTTCCTATCATGCTCTGTCTATTGACTCTTCAATTTTGGAGAGATGCATCCATCTGTATTTATTGCAATTGGAGCATCATACTCATTCTGCACTGCATCCTATAATGAATCATCAATTGAGTTCAAGAAAGCTTTCATCCTCATCTTCCAGAATGCATAATTCGATCCCTCTAGCAACGGGGGTCTGCTGACGTTCTATCCTTCCTTCATACTCATCTTTAGATCGAACTCAGTGTGTCGAGTGACTTGCTTTGATACCAATTGAAATTCTAATACATATGATTAGTCAGATGATTAACTCAGTGTGACTTATTCGAATAATTATTGGCACTATCATAGAACAAGTAATTGCAGAAAAGTAAAGACACAAAGTTTGTTACCCAGTTCAGCGAACGTGGCCTACGTCTAGGGGGCTATACCAGGCCCGGTGGAGAATAACACTAGTGATTGATATCTAGGCTCCTCTAGATATAGGACACCTCTCTTGTCCCACCTTCAATTTGTTCTTCTCTCGAACGCAGCTTCGTCCTGTAGCTCTAAACTTTCCACCGAAAGCAGCACCGTAGTCATACGATCAATCACGTAGCACCTCCTGTGCTGTCCGTTGTTCTCGAATAGCTTTCTCGAACAATAACTTAGCAGCTTGCCTCCTCTTCTGATCACTTGGCCTGAATTGCAAGCTGATCTCTTGTCGGCATCTCTTCGCTCTCTGTCATTATATGCTCAGTATTCTATTTTTCGAAGACTAGTCAACACTGCTCCTTAGTGTTGATTATATACTTGCCAAGAATTCCTAAAAGATAATTAGGCAATATTTTCCTTGAGCATCCAAATCTGATCTTCTGAATATATCTTCGTTATCTTTATTAATTTAGGAAATTGATAGAGATCCAGCTAATATCTTCCAGCTCGGATCGCTCGTCTCCTCCAATAAGATAACGTTTGTTTCCTAATATTTAGGAAACAAATTTTGTCTTCCAGATCTTGATTTCAAACGATCTTTCTTTAAAGATTCTTCAAGATCATTCTTCTATATCTTCTTTTGAACCGCCATAGTCAGTGCGCCGCCATTCTTCAAGTGTATTCATCAACTTTCTAACAATGTTACAATAGCTGTACTTGTTTCATACAGTCTGTCTCAGCGGCTGTATGAACCACTCCTTGGCAATTTGGTTGGAACAACCTTGCAACGACTTTGCCATGACAAGCCACAATTTCTAACAGGTGTGATAAAATCGGCTTCAATGGCTTTGAGATGTTCATCTTGGCAATTGTGACACTCAGCCTTTCCTCGGCTCCATCATATTCTATCCATGCTTGAACTGCCGGCTCTTCCTCCATCTGAAAATCTTCTTGTCTGGCCTCATCAGTGAAGTAAGCTACCGCCCTAGCGGCAACAGAAGTCATGTTGTTCAAGTTGATCCCCACATGTGTTGGGACATGTGGAGACATGTACCCAGCAGTTTTTGATGGAACAAACACCAAGCTAAGCAGATGGACAATTGGACAGGAAGAGTCGAATACTGCGCAGAACGAAGTCTGTGTGGACGGGTAGGGACCCTTCCACAGAGAGTAGCGTGTGGACGGGTCCACAAGCGGCGCAGCATAATATTCCTGATTTTCTTATTATTAAGTTTCTAAATTTGTATTGATTAGATAAATATCTTTTGATATTTAGAAACGAGATAATTAAGTAATCTATGAAATATTCGAAATATTGTTAGGGTATTCTTTTAGATATATCGTAACCATAATTCAAATATTTAGAAATATCTATAATCTTTTATTATCTTGTTATTATCTTTTTGGTTTCTTAATTAGGAAGCAAGAAGATTTGATACAAGATAAAGATGAAAATCCTAGCACTATAAATAGAGCTTCAAAGTCTCAAATCAAGTTACGGGTAAACATAAGAGAGTTCAGAATTTTGGTGAGGTCGATCTGTGTTTTTCGAGCTGCTGCACGTTGCTGCGTCCGAGGAAGGGTCCGATAGACCAGTCCAGTGAGCTGCTGAATAACGCAAAGGGGAAGCGTCCGCAGGGCAGTCCGGTTGATTCATAAAAGATAGAAGGTGGGTCTAGGGCGAATTAAAATTTCGGGTGCTATTCAATTTGTCTATTCTTTTATGAAAAGTATATCGGTACATTGCAATAAAAGACTGCTTCTCAAATCCTTTCAGTGAAATCTGAAAGGTAGTGGTTTTTCTCTGAGTACTGTTTGTACTATAGTTTCCACTATAAATTGCTGTGTACGAGTCCCTTACTTTAACTTTGTGCATTACATTATTTATCCGTTGTGCAAACTGTACTTGGGGACAATTCCACAGTGAACCCAAGTTAAACTTAAGCTAACCTAACGATCCAACAAGTGGTATTAAAGCACGGCTCTACATTTTTGATAGCTTTGCAGGAAGACGGGATCAAACGGAGACTCATTGTGGAAGCCGCCCATGCTGAAGGTCGGTCAGTACGATTGGTGGGTACGGGAGATGGAAGCTCGCTGGATGGACAGGTTTGGAGGGTCATTGAACAAGGACCATATATGATCATGGACAAGTTCGATCCAACCAAAGAAAAAGATACGAAAGACTATTACGATGCTGACTACAAGGCCCTAGAAAAGAACAGTAGAGTTATTAAAGTGATCCTTCAAGCATTATCCGATGGAGATAGAAAAATCGGAATTACTCACAAAACCGCAAAGGATATGTGGACGGCACTAAGGAACCTGTACTCAGGCAATGTAGACGTTCAAAGGAACAGAATTCTAGCGGTCTCAAAGGACTACGAGAAGGCTGTCCAGGGAAGGGACGAGTCCCTTGAAGAATTCTTCTCAAGATTTAAAGGATACGTGGGCCAGCTGCTGTTCCTTGGAGAACAGATCCCTGACTGGAAGGTTACACACCAGTTCCTAGGAGCACTGAACTCGAAGTGGGATGCCATGTCTATTGCCTTCCAAGCTCAAAGCAACATCAAAACCATCACCCTGGAAGAGTTGGTCGCCCGTCCACAGAGCAATGCTGGAATTCATCAACGGAAGGTTGAGCGTAGAGAACCTAGTAAGGACAGGTCCATTGCACTGGAAATTGAAAGAGCGTTTGAGCTAGCCCAATCCAATGAGCCCCCAAAGGAGGACGACCCTGACATCGCCTTAATGACGAGAGCATTCAAGATGGCCAGCTTCAAACCAAAGAATAAGGTAAACGCCAAAGAATCCAAAACTTCAACCTTTGAATGCTTCCGATGCGGAAAGAAAGGACACATGGCAAAGGACTGTCGTGTGAAGCTGAAGGACGTCATCAAACCCCACCAGAATAGACAAGCTATGATTGCTGTGTGGGGAGCATCAAATGAAGAAAGCGAGGAGGAACCTTCTGGGAAAGGGTTGTGCATGATGGCTCATTCTGAGGACACGTCCACAGACTTTCTGACCCTTCTCTTTCTAAAAATGCTAAACAATCTCTTGCTTTAAAAGTTATGGTAACTAATAATGAAGAGCTACTGGAAGAAATAGAACATCATAGAGAACTGGTTGAAGGCCTTGAAGAGAACAACAGCTTATGGGCAGGGAAGGCTAGGGAGCTTTAGAACGAACTGAACGAGACACTTAGTACCTGCAAAGATCACACCAAAGGAAGCCAGCTCTTAAGAAATGAGAATGAAAGGTTGATAACCGAATGGAAGGAGCAGGAGAAGCAGATCGAGGTACTCAAAGGACGGGTACACGATCTAGAGTCCGAGAAGGAGATAATGGTCGAGGAGCTAAAAATCCTCAAAGCCGATGAGGAGATAAGGAAATCTAAATGGCTGATGGAAAACAAAGTCAAAACCCTTGAAACAGACTTCAAGGACCGGTTACGCCCAGGTTTAGAATCAAACGGAACCATTGCTGCCACGAACCCGTCCACAACAACGAAGGACGCGAAAAAATCAAAAGAAGGAACTCCATCAGCGCAGCCACACCCGTTCACAAGAGACAACGAACCTGCCTACAAGATGTGGAAGAAGCAAGCCAGCAACAAAGAACCACCGTCCATTGACTTTCAAGCAAGGATAAAGAACAGGTCCATTCCCCCTCGACAGAGCAAGTATGTACGCTTGAAAGATCACACTGTGTGTTGGCACTGTGGAAAGGTAGGACACGTTCTCTCAACCTGTCCTGAGAAAAAGAGACTGATTGAAAAGATGAGGAGTTATGTCAGATCTGACAAAGGAAAAAGTGAGAACAGGAACAGAGGTAAGGAACCCGTTCACAGGAATAGGACATTGGAGCCAGTTCACATGAACAGAACTAAGGAGCCCGTTCACAGGAACAGGACCAGGAAACCCCGCCACAGGAACACATCAGCTCCTGTACCTAAGTCCACCGTGAACACCCTTTCCCTCAGAGGAGTCTGTGCACCTAGAGGCAAACCCAGAACGACTCTTAGGAAGAAGATTGATCTAACCAACTCTTCCCATATCACTGATATTGTTGCTACTCCTGCTTCTATTTCGAAACCCAGAAAGCCCAAGCTTGTCTGGGTTCGTAAAAACTAACTTTACTTTTGTAGGAGGAAGTGAGAAGCAGTCCGTGATACATAGACAGCGCATGTTCAGGACATATGACAGAAAGCATGGACTGGTTCACCTCACTTCAGCAACATACCGAAGGAAACGTGTCCTTCGGTAACAAAACATTTGGTAAGATATTTGGCTTGGGAAAGGTACGTATTTCAGATAATGTTGAAATTGACAGTGTAAGTCTTGTGGACAATCTGAATTTTGATTTGCTAAGCGTCTCCCAATTATGCCAAAAGAATTACAAAGTCACCTTTACTGCTAATGATTGTGTGGTTGAGTGTATGAGCATAGGAAGGATGATATTGAAGGGTATATGCCAGAAAAGTCTACAAAGTGGACCCTTCCTTTGTACCAAATGGGGAAATCTGCTTGTCATCAATCACAGAGGAGACGGCTCTATGGCACAAGAGATTTTGGCATGCAAATCTACGACTCTTGTCCACACTCTTCAAAAAGGACTTGGTTAGAGGGATGCCAAAGGTGGATGATGGCCTCCATACCATATGCAGCTCATGTACATTGGGGAAGCAAGCTAGGTCCTCATTCAAATCCAAGGGAGCGGTAAGCACCAGCAGACCCCTGGAGTTGATCCACATGGATATGTGCGAACCCATCCGCACTAAAAGTCGGAGAGGTAACAAATATGTATTAGTCATTGTTGATGATTATTCTAGATACACTTGGACTTACATTTTGCCATCCAAGGATGAAGTGTTTGCAGAATTTGAAACATGGCTACTAACTACGGAGAACCTATTGGACACGTCCCTAGCATCAGTCCGCACTGACCATGGAACTGAGTTTGAAAACTCTCAGTTTCTAATTTTATGTAGGGAAAAGGGTATCTCTCACAACTTCTCAGCTCCCCGCACTCCTCAACAGAATGGTGTCGTAGAAAGAAAGAATAGAACGTTGGAGAACATGACTAGAACCCTTCTGATCGATAGTGGACTTCCTTAGAGCTTCTGAGCAGAAGCACTAAGCTCAGCATGCTACGTATTGAACCGAGCTTATCTGCGGAAGGGTCTAGACAAGACACCATATGAGTTACTCAGGGGACGGAAGCCCAACGTGTCCCATCTAAGAGTTTTTGGCTACAAGGTATACGTCCACAACAATGGAAAGGACAACTTAGGGAAGTTTGATCCTAGTGGTGATGAAGGAACATTTGTGGGCTACTCCCTCCACAGTAGAGCCTACAAAGTGTATAACCTACGCCTACGTAAGGTGGAAGAAAGCATACACGTCGTCTTCGATGAGCAAACCATGGGAGGGAACCTTGTAAAGGACGGGAAACATACTCCTCTAGAGTTCGAGGAAGAGTTCTCACTCACGGAGACAGTACCTGTGGACAGGTACCATGAAGTTCCATGATATGGATCCACCAGAGGCAACGATCATGTCCTCAGGGGGAACTGAACAGTTGGAAACTATGGAAAAGGAACCAGTCCCTGTGCAAGATCAGCCTCCTGAGCAGGGACCGGTACCCGATGAAGAAGCTGAGGACACGTCCACTGAAGACATTGAGGAAATAGTGGGTCCTCGAAGGAGTGAACGTGACAGGATATCGTCTAGACGACTCGAAAGCTACGAAGTGTACTGTTCTCAAGTTGAGAACCCGTCCACAGACACTACATCCCAAGATGAGGAGTCAGCATACATGCACAGACAGATCGAATAGGTATGCACATAATGCTTTTGTATCTCTATCAGAACCTAAGAAGGTCTCGGAAGCCCTCAAAGATCCAGATTGGGTAAACGCAATGCAAGAGGAGTTGCATCAATTTGAAAGGAACAAGGTCTGGAGACTGGTCCATAGACCCAAAGATCGCACTATCATTGGGACCAAATGGGTATTCCAAAACAAGCTTGACGACCAGGGAAGGGTAGTCAGAAAAAAAGCAAGACTTATTGTGAAAGGGTACAATCAACAAGATGGAATCGACAACGATGAGACTTTTCCCTCGGTGGCCAGGTTAGAAGCCATACGATTGTTAATTGCATAATCTACTTATCATGGTTTCAAATTGCTGCAAATGGACGTAAAGACAGCCTTCCTCAACGGAGTTTTTAAGGAGGAAGTGTACATTGAGCAGACTCCAGGGTTTGAGGACCCATCCATAGCTGATCATGTATACATTTTGGACAAAGCTCTGTATGGACTGAAGCAGACACCACGTGCATGGTACGAAAGAAACTCCCAATTTCTGATGGCACATGGATATGTCCGAGGACTGGTAGATCAAACCCTATTCCTATATAGGGAAGGGAAGCATACTTTAGTAGTTCAAATATACGTTGATGATATTATTTTCGATTCTACTAACGATGTTTTGGTCAAAAGTTTACAAATTTGATGGCGAGTGAATTCGAGATGAGTATGATGCAAGAACTAAAGTTCTTTCTAGGACTTCAAGTCTCACAAGAAAAGGATAAAACTTGCATACATCAACAAAAGTACCTATGGGAGATGATAAAGAAGTTTGGACTGGAAGGGTCCAAACCCTTCCCCACCCCCGGCTCATCTAATGAGTCTCTGAGGAATGATAGGATCTATATTATACATAACTGCTAGTAGACCTGACATAATGTTTAGTGTTTGAAAAATTCGCAGCGCCTCTGACAGATAGATTTGTGAACAAGCAGTTGCTGCAGCACACTCTTGTTCACTCGGAAATTGTCTCAGCAAACAATGAACAAGACAGAAGTTTGTTCACCCAGTTCGGCCAACTGCCTACGTCTGGGGAGGACTATTCTCCAGTCCTCAATCCACTAAACACAGAGGTCTCCAAGTACACTCGGTTACAACTCCACGCAACCTATGCTACTCAACCTTGTGTGGATCACTGGACACAATCAGAACAGGCTCTGACTTGTGTCTGCACACCCTCTACAAATGTCAATCTAGAATAGCTACTGTCTTCTCGAAACTCAGCCTATTCTAAACTACACTCACTCAACAGGGTTGCTGTAGCACACAGCTGATGCACAATTGTCCGCGTCGCTCCAAAGCCTTCTGCCGAGCCGATCGAACGATTCCACGAGCGCTGCACACTCTGGAATACTCCCCCTCACTCAGTGACCTACTGCCACTAGCGAGAACTGCCGCTTAGACACTCGGCCGAGCCACTCACTCGTCAGTTCTTCCGCGGCTGCCCTTGATCAACCAACAAGCACCACTGCTCTGAATTGGCTTCCAGATCAAGCTCGAATCAGACTACGCAAGTCCTGATCTTCTTCTGCTTCTGTCACCACAGCTCTGCGCTCACGCTCTGCTCTCGGGTCATGATCGAAGAACTCGTCCGTCGCACACCAAAATTGCTCTCTCTGAATTCTGTGTATGCACTCGTGTATCCCTCAGCTTCGATCCCCCTTTCTGCTCTATCGCATTCTCCCTTAAAAGCAACTCCAGCTTCAACCAAGAACCGAATGTCCCAAAAAGAACAATTATCTCCTAATTTTTAGGAGATTAGATTTGTTTTTAATTCCCAAAACAAATCTCCTTCTCTAGCTAGGAATTCCCCACTGGAATATTCTTGGCAGCAACTTAGAAATTCTTCTGATGCTCTCCGCAGGGCTGCCAGGCCTTCTAGCCAAAGGCCCAGGTTGCTGCTGCTACTCGGACAGATCCTGTAGCAACTTGAACAAGTTCCTGCTATAGCATCCCCTACTGTAGCTGCTCCTTCCAGGATCTCAGCAGGAACGCTCCTGCTAAAGCACCCTCCAGGATCTCAACAAGATCATGTCTGGGCAGTTTGTTCTTTACGCCAATACTGCTGCTATAGCTCCCAGCTATCCTCTTCTCTTGCGTTCGTGTGCTCCCAAATTTGTCCAATTAAATGAAAATCGACTGAATTGGTTTGCTGCCCGGTTTGGCTATGAACCGGCGGTTTCATTGTGGAACCGCCGGTTCCACTTACAAACCCCCGGTTCCACTTTGGAACCGGCCCCTTTCAGAGAATCTCGATATTTTGCCTTGGGGGCCGGTTCAGGACCCAAACCGCCGGTTCCATGTGCAAACCGGCGGTTCTCACAAGGAAACCGCCGGTTCCACTCAGAACCGGGCTGCTTGTCCACCCGCTGTTCGATTCTAACTTTGCTTGCGTTTTTGACCTCCGAAACCTTCGAATCACGTCTCGATGCAAACTACAAAGTTGTAGTCCTTCAAGTCAGCTTTCCAACAATATATTGCATGCCTCATTTGGGTAAGAGATGAGTACTCTGCACGCCCAAGACTCCCTCTTGGAAACCTGCGCATTCCTTGATCATAATGACTTGTGCATTCAGCTTGGTCATTTTGGAACACTCTGCAACAGCTGCTGTCTTCACACGTTTGCTGTAGCAGACTCTTGTGCACCTTGTAGGAGTTTGTCAATGATGCCATATACATTAACAGTGTTTGTTTGTGTGCTCGATTTCAAGCCGATCCTAGTGAAACACATCTGAAGGCAGTGAAGAGGATTCTGAGGTACCTGAAGGGGACTGAGGACCTGTGCCTTTGGTACCCGAGAGGAGGAAGCTTAGACCTAGTAGGGTACACTGACGCCGACTTTGCTGGAAACAAAGTTGATAAAAAATCTACATCTGGCATGACACAATACTTGGGTCCCAGCCTAGTCTCTTGGGGATCAAAGAAGCAAAACTCAGTGTCCCTTTCTACAGCTGAGGCCGAGTACATAGCTGCTGCAGCATGTTGTACTCAGCTCCTATGGTTAAAGCAACAACTAAGCGACTACGGTATCTTTGTATCTCATATCCCTATCTTGTGTGATAATACTAGTGCTATAAATATTTCTAAAAATTCCGTACAACACTCACGCACTAAGCAAAAAGAGATCAAATGTCACTTCCTAAGAGATTGTGTAGAGAAGGGACTGTTGTCCATGGAGTTAAGTAGAACTGAAGAACAGGTTATGGACATCTTCACTGAGGCATTAAGTCGTGAACCCTTCGAGAAGCTACGGATGGAACTAGATATGTTCTCTCTTTCAAATTAATTGACTATTCGTGCCTCCCTCGATGACTGGCTATGAAATGAAGGTATGATATATTTTAGCCATAGGACACTAAAATTTTAACTCACTACGTCTTATGTTCATTTTAAGTTGTGTGTATATGACATGCATGGGAAACGTCCGTTGGTAATGCACTGCACATGATTATTTAAGGCATGTTCATTCTAGCCCAAAGGACCCGTCCGGATACTCGTACCCTCATTACAACCTAACATGAAGGAACGGGTCCACAGCCATCCTTAGCCTACTCATAGCAAGCAGTGGTTCTATGAACCCCTTGAATACTCCTTTGGACCACTAGCTATGAGGCACTCTCTTTTATATTATACATTCATGAATATTGTGTGTGATGCATTTCATAAAACCACTTGGGTACCCGTCCACATCATACAAAACCCCTTGAAAGAACCATGACAATCTCTATGGTCAGTAGAGAGCAGTTAGGGGACCCGTCCATAGAATGGGTAACGTGTCCAGCTAAAAATAAACTATTGATACATGCAACAGCTCATCAGTGGACTGATACACAACAGTAATATGGACTACTTGCGCTACATACAAGGGACTGGTATGTACCGGACACGTGTATTATATCAGTGACACACAAATGAACGAGTCCGCAACGGCTCCAAAGCTTGCGTGACACGCGTGGATGGATGCAACGGACGGATAGGATATATATATATATAGCCGTTGAGTTTTGGGTGGAAGAATCTGGACCAGTTCACATACCCTATTTAAGACAATCAACAGTGAACCCTTCCTCACCCAAACTCACAATCTGCAATCAAGTCAAAAGTAAGCCATCCTTCCTAACCAGAATGCCACCAGTGAACCGGTTCCTTCACAGCTTCATGGTCAAGAACATCCTGCCATGAATGGAGAAAGGAAGTATCCTACAGATACAAGAGGCCGTACTATTGAGCAAGGTGTTGCTCAGGGAAAAAGTGAATCTTTCGATGATAGTGATGGCTCAAATGGAGCACATCAGGGGGCAGAGTACTCATTCGCTGGATTTCCCTTCCATAATCAAGAGGATTATGTTGTCTCATGGGTGCTACAAACAGGTGGGACGGGAGACCAAATGGAGCAGGGAGCTGGATGAGGCGACCATCCGCAAGATGGGGTTCAGGTTTGTTCCCCGGACAAGGGTAGACTAGGGAGCTGCCAACTCCATCTCCCAGAGTTACACTTGGGGAAGGGTCCACTGATCTGAGGACTCTGGTTGAGGATGAGTTTCGCAAGTTGGCCGAAGGCCAACAGAGGACTGAGGACAGGCTCCGTCGGTTGGAGGAATGCCAAGGATCCAAAGGCTCCTTGGGGTATTGGTCTCTCGGACGGACCCCTCCACTGCTCCCCCCGCACCATAGATTTGTCATGGTTCAGCCCCTCATTGTCACCCTAGCATATCAATCCGTGTCATTTCATCCTTCTTTTTTGCCTTGTTAATTTGTGCAGGCATTTTCAATCTATGTACCCGTTCATTGTCTCTGCATTCCAACTTTGATATAAACTGAGACATTTTGGATTATCTAGTTTAGTACTCTATTTGGCTTAAATATTTTACTATTTTCTTTTTGATGATGCCAAAAGGGGGAAGGTAGACAGGAAAGCATTATTTGAGGGGGAACCAGTTCCCTGGTAACTTGTGTAGTTATCTGAGGGAGAACGAGTCAAATGTCAAGGTGAAGTGTGGTAAAGCTGTTCTTTGGAGTTGTGCTGTAGAATATGATTGTGGTACTGCTTAGCTATGTTTCACTACTTAGCTAAACTAACTTCCCTGTCTTATGGAAGAGTGTTTGTCATCATCAAAAAAGGGAAAATTGTTGGGACATGTGGGGACATGTACCCAACAGGTTTTGATGGAACAAACACCAAGCTAAGCAGATGGACAATTGGACAGGAAGAGTCGAATACTGCGCAGAACGAAGTCTGTGTGGACGGGTAGGGACCCTTCCACAGAGAGCAGCGTGTGGACGGGTCCACACGCGGCACAAAGGAATATTCCTGATTTTCTTATTATTAAGTTTCTAAATCTGTATTGATTAGATAACTATCTTTTGATATTTAGAAACGAGATAATTAAGTAATCTAGGAAATATTGGAAATATTGTTATGATATTCTATTAGATATATCGCAACCATAATTCAAATATTTAAAAATATCTATAATCTTTTATTATCTTGTTATTATCTTTTTGATTTCTTAATTAGGAAGCAAGAAGATTTGATACAAGACAAAGATGGAAATCCTAGAACTATAAATAGAGCTTCAAAGTCTCAAATCAAGTTGCGGGTCAACATAAGAGAGTTCAGAATTTTGGTGAGGTCGATTTGTGTTTTTCGAGCTGCTGCACGTTGCTGCGTATGAGGAAAGGTATGATAGACCAATCCAGTGAGCTGCTGAATAACGCAAACGTCCGCAGGGCAGTCCGGTTGATTCATAGAAGATAGAAGGTGGGTCTAGGACGAATTAGAGATTCGGGTGCTATTTAACTTGTCTAGTCTTTTGTGAAAAGTATATCGGTACATTGCAATAAAAGACAACTTCTCAAATCCTTTCAGTGAAATCTGAAAAATAGTGGTTTTTCTTTGAGTACTGGTTGTACTAGAGTTTCCACTATAAATTGTTGTGTACGAGTCTCTTACTTTACCTTTCTGCATTACATTATTATCCGCTATGCAAACTGTACTTGGGGACACTTCCACAGTGAACCCAAGTTAAACTTAAGCTAACCTAACGATCCAACTACATGATTCCCAGCAGTGTCATAGTTCTCATTATACCCATTAACCGTATAAGACTCCACAACCACGGCACCATTCTTAGTGTTGGACCGTTAGGTTAGCTTAAGTTTAACTTGGGTTCACTGTGGACGTGTCCCCAAGTACAGTTTGCACAGCGGATAAATAATGTAATGCAGAAAGATAAAGTAAGGGACTCGTACACATCAATTTATAGTGGAAACTCTAGTACAACCAGTACTCAGAGAAAAACTACTACCTTTCAACTTTCACTGAAAGGATTTGAGAAGCAGTCTTTTATTGCAGTGTACCGATATACTTTTCACAAAAGACTAGACAAGTTGAATAACATCTGAATCTCCAATTCGCCCTACACCCACTTTCTATCTTCTATGAATCAACCGGACTGCCCTGCGGATGCTTCCCCTTTTCAGCAGCTCACTGAACTGGTCTATCGGACCCTTCCTTAGACGCAGCAACGTGCAGCAGCTCGAAAAACACAGATCGACCTCACCAAAAATTCTGAATTTTCTTCTGTAAACCGACTTCTTGATTTGAGACTTTGAAGCTCTATTTATATTGCTATGATCTCTATCTTTTTATTGGATCTTTTTGTTTTCTAATCAAGAAACTAAAAAGATAATAACAAGATACAAGATAAAGATATTTCTAAATATTTGAATTATGATCACGAAATATCTAAAAGAGAATCCTAACAATATTTTGAATATTCTTAATTATCTTATTTCTAAACAACAAAAGATATGCATCTAATCAATATAGATTTAGAATGTAATATTCAAAGATCTACATAATCTAATAGATTTAGAAATCTAATAACTATTAATGCAAGAATATTCTGCAGATGTTTGTTCCATCAAAACCTGCTGGGTACATGTCCCCACATGTCCCAACAATTTCCCTCTTTTTGGTAGTGACAAACATCCTTCCATAAAACAGGTAAATAGCTAAGCAGTACCATAGTTCTAATGAACAGTTTTACCGTACTTCACCTTGACAGTGGACTCGTTCCCCCTCAGATGACTACACAAGTAACTCGGGAACGGGTTCCCCCTCAATTAATGCTTTCCTGTCTTACTTTCCCCCTTTTGGCATCATCAAAAAGAGAATAGTGAAATATTGAAGCCAAATAAAGCACTAAACAGTTAACGCAGAATGGCAAATCGCTAAAAACATGTAAAATGTATGGCTAACCCAATAACGAAAGTTTTGTAAGGGGACTGGAGCAGGCTACCATGAGACAAAAGATCTTTTTGCTAAAGAGATTTGATTCGGAACTGTTATATGTCCAAGGTCCACTATTGAAATAATTTCATAGGTTTTCCCCGACTTTGTCCGTGTCAACAAAGAATTCGAAATGCCTCGACTTTTTTGGAACAGGTCCGAGTCAAATAGCAATGATTCGAAGCACTTCTTTTTACACTATTTCGGAAACCCAATGACTCAATCGTATGGATATGTAAAATACAGGATTTCCAATCCTAGCAGGAAAAGGAGGGAAAGGGATACTCAATTTAAAGTGAGTAAACAGAATTCCAAACTCGATCTCATAGATACATATAGAATTCTGTGGAAAGCCGTATTTGATGAAAGTTGTATGTACGGTTTGGAGGGAGATCTTTCATATCTTTCGAGATCCACCCTACAATATGGGGTCAAAAAGCCAAAATAAATGATTTTAGCCCTTTTAGCTCATATCAAAGTTGAGTGCAGAGACAATGGACAAGTACACAAATTGAAATTGCAAGCACACGATTAACCAGGCTAAAAGAAAGGATGAAAAAACAGGGATTGATGTGCTAGGATGACAAAGAGGGGCTGAACCATGACAAATCTAAGGTATTGGGGGAGCAGTGGAGGGGTCCGTCCAAGAGATCAATACCCCAAGGAGCCTTTGGATTTCGGCCAGTGCCGTATTAGCCTGTCCTTGGCACTCCTCCAACTGACGGAGCTTGTCCTCAGTCCTCTGTTGGCCTTCGGCCAACTTGGGAAACTCATCTTCAACCAGAGTCCTTAGATCAGTGGACCCTTCCCCAACTATAACCCTGAGATATGGAGTTGGCAGCTCCCTAGTCCACCCTTGTCTGGGAAAGAGAAAAATTTCTTCTTCTTTTTTTTTTCTCTTTCTCTTCTCATTTTTTTCATTTTTTTTCTTATCCGTCCATGCGTGTCACGCAAGCTTTGGAGCCATTGCGGACTCGTTCATTGTGTGGAACGGATGCAATACACGTGTCTGGTCATACCAGTCCCTTGTGCGTAGCGCAAGTAGTCAATACTACCACTGTGTACCAGTCCACTGATGAGTTGTTGCTTGTGTCAATAGTCTATTCATAGCTGTACACGCTACCCATTCCGTCGACGGGTCCCCCAACTGTCTCTCCACTGACCTTAGAGATTATCATGGTTCTTTCAAGGGGTTTTGTATGATGCGGACAGGTACCCAAGTGGTTTTATGAAATGCATGACACACAATATTTATGAATGTATATTATAAAAGAGAGTACCTCATAGCTAGTAGTCCAGAGGAGTATTCAAGGGGTTCATAGGACCACTGCTTGCTATGAGTAGGCTAAGGATGGCTGTGGACCCGTTCCTTCATATTAGGCTTGTAATGAGGGTGCGAGTATCCGGAAGGGTCCTTTGGGCTAGAAAGAACATGCCTTAAATAATCATGTGTTGTGCATTACAAACGAGCGTTTCCCATCCATGCCATATACACACAGCTTATAATGAGCATAAGACATAATGAGTTAAATCCTTAGTGTCCTATGGCTAAAATATATCACACTTTCATTTCATAGCCAGTCATCGAGGTAGGGACAGATAGTCAATTAATTTGAAAAGGAAACCATACCTAGTTCCATCCGTAGCTTCTCGAAGGGCTCACGACTCAATGCCTTAGTGAAGATGTCCGCAACCTGTTCTTGAGTTCTACAGAACTCCATGGACACCAGTCCCTTCTCTACACAATCTCTTAGGAAGTGATGCTTGATCTCTATATGTTTAGTGCGTGAGTGTTGTACGGGATTTTTAGAAATATTTATAGCACTAGTATTATCACACATGATAGGAATATGAGATACAGAGATACCGTAGTCGCTGAGTTGTTGCTTCAATCATAGGAGATCAGTACAGCATGCTGCAGCAGCTATGTACTCAGCCTCAGCTGTAGAAAGAGACACTGAGTTTTGCTTCTTTGACCCCTAAGAGATAGGCTGGGACCCAAGTATTGTGTCATGCCTGAAGTAGATTTTCTATCAACTTTGTTCCCAGCGAAGTCGGCGTCAGTGTACCCTACTAGGTCTAAGCTTCCTCATCTCGGGTACCAAAGGGACAGGTCCTTAGTCCCCTTCAGGTACCTCAGAATCCTCTTCACTGCCTTTAGATGTGTTTCTCTAGGATCGGCCTGAAATCGAGCACACAAACAAACAGTAAACATTATGTCAGGTCTACTAGCAGTTATGTATAAGAGAGATCCTATCATTCCTCTATAAAGGGTTTGGTCCACTGCGGACGAGTGTTCATCCTTCCCCAGAGACTCATTAGATGAGCAGGGAGTGGCGAAGGGTTTGGATCCTTCCAGTCCAAACTTCTTTATCATCTCCCGCAGGTACTTTTGTTGATGTATGCGAGTGCCGTCCTCTTCCTGTGAAACTTGAAGTCCTAGAAAGAACTTTAGTTCTCCCATCATACTCATCTCGAATTCATTCGCCATCAAATCTGTAAACTTTTTGATCAAAGCATCGTTAGTAGAATCGAAAATAATATCATCAACGTATATTTGAACTACTAAGGTATGCTTCCCTTCCCTATATAGGAATAGGGTTTGATCTACCAGTCCTCGGACATATCCATGTGCCATCAGAAATTGGGATAGTCTTTCGTACCATGCACGTGGTGCCTGCTTCAGTCCATACAGGGCCTTGTCCAAAATGTAAACATGATCAGCCATGGACGGGTCCTCAAACCCTGGAGTCTGCTCAACGTACACTTCCTCCTTTAAGACTCTATTGAGGAAGGCTGTCTTTATGTCCATTTGCTGCAGTTTGAAACCATGATAAGTAGAATATGCAATTAATAATCGTATGGCTTCTAACCTAGCAACCGGGGCAAAAGTCTCATCGTAGTCGATTCCTTCTTGTTGATTGTACCCTTTCACAACAAGTCTTGCTTTGTTTCTGACTACCCTTCCCTGGTCGTCAAGCTTGTTTCGGAATACCCATTTGGTCCCAATGATAGTGCGATCTTTGGGTCTAGGGACCAGTCTCCAGACCTTGTTCCTTTCAAATTGATGCAACTCCTCTTGCATTGCGTTTACCCAATCTGGATCTTTGAGGGCTTCCGAGACCTTCTTAGGTTCTGAAAGAGACACAAAAGCATTAGATGTGCATACCTGTTTGATCTGTCCGTGCATGTATGCTGACTCCTTGTCTTGAGATGTAGTGTCTGTGGACGGGTTCTCAACTTGAGAGCAGAACACCTCGTAGCCTTCGAGTCGTCTGGACGGTATCCTGTCACGTTCATTCCTTCGAGGACCCACTGTTTCCTGAATGTCTTCAGTGGACGTGTTCTCAGCTTCTTCATTGGGTACCGGTGCGTGCTCTGGAGTCTGATCTTGCTCAGGGACTAGTTCCTCTTCCACAGTTTCCAACTGTTCAGTTCCCCCTGAGGACATGCCCGTTGCCTCTGGTGGATCCATATCAGGAACTTCATGGTACCTGTCCACATGTGCTGTCTCCGTGAGTGAGAACTCTTCCTCGAACTGTAGAGGAGTATGTTTTCCGTCCTTTACAAGGCTCCCCCCATGGTTTGCTCATCGAAGACGACGTGTATGCTTTCCTCCACCTTACGTAAGCGTAAATTATACAGTTTGTAGGCTCTACTGTGGAGGGAGTAGCCCACAAATGTTCCTTCATCACCTCTAAGATCAAACTTCCCTAAGTTGTCATTTCCATTGTTGTGGACGTATACTTTGCAACTAAAAACTCTTAGATGGGACACGTTGGGCTTCCGTCCCCTGAGTAACTCATATGGTGTCTTGTCCAGACCCTTCCGCAGATAAGCTCGGTTCAATACGTAGCATGCTGAGCTTAGTGCTTCTGCCCAGAAGCTCTTAGGAAGTCCACTATCGATCAGAAGGGTTCTAGTCATGTTCTCCAACGTTCTATTCCTTCTTTCTACGACACCATTCTGTTGAGGAGTGCGGGGAGCTGAGAAGTTGTGAGAGATACCATTTTCCCTGCATAAAATTAGAAACTAAGAGTTTCCAAACTCAGTTCCATGGTCAGTGCGGATTGATGCTAGGGACGTGTCCAGTAGGTTTTCTATAGTTAGTAGCCGTGTCTCAAATTCTGCAAACACTTCATCCTTGTATGGCAAAAAGTAAGTCCAAGTGTATCTAGAATAATCATCAACAATGACTAATACATATCTGTTACCTCCCCGGCTTTTCGTGCGAACGGGTCCGCACATATCCATGTGGATCAACTCCAGGGGTCTGGTGGTGTTTACCGTTCCCTTGGATTTGAATGAGGACCTAGCTTGCTTCCCCATTGTACATGAGCTGCATATGGTATGGAGACTATCATCCACCTTTCGCATCCCTCTAACCAAGTCCTTTTTGAAGAGTGTGGACAAGAGTCGTAGATTTGCATGTCCAAATCTTTTGTGCCATAGAGCCGTCTCCTCTGTGATTGATGACAAGCAGATTTCCCCATCTGGAACAAAGGAAGGGTCCAATTTGTAGACTTTGTTCTGGCATATTCCCTTCAATATCACCCTTCCTGTGCTATACACTCAACCACACAATCATTAGCAGTAAAGATGACTTTGTATCCCTTTTGGCATAATTGGGAGACGCTTAGCAAATCAAATTTCAAATTGTCCACAAGACTTACACTGTCAATCTCAACATTATCTGAAATATGTACCTTTCCCAAGCCAAATATCTTACCAAATGTTTTGTTACCGAAGGACACGTTTTCTCCGGTATGTTGCTGAAGTGAACCAGTCCTTGCTTCTGTCATATGTCCTGAGCATGCGCTGTCTAAGTACCAGTGACTTGTCCTCACTTCCTCCTGCAGAAGTAACGTTAGTTTTTACGAACCCAGACAAGCTTGGGCTTACTGGGTTTCAAAATAGAAGCAGAAGTAGCAACAATATCAGTGGTATGGGAAGGGTTGGTTAGATCAATCTTCTTCCTAGGAGTCGTTCTAGGTTTGCCTCTAGATGCACAGACTCCTCTGAGGGAAAGGGTGTTCAAGGCGGACTTAGGTACAGGAGCTGATGTGTTCTTGTGGCGGGGTTCCCTTGTCCTGTTCCAGTGAACAGGTGTCCTGTTCCTGTGAACGGGTTCCTTACCCCTATTCCTGTTCTGACTTCTTTCTTTTCGATCAATCTCTTTTTCTCAGGACAGATTGAGAGAACGTGTCCTACCTTTTCACAGTGCCAACACACAGTGTGATCTTTCAAGGGTACATACTTGCTCTGTCCAGGGGGAATGGACCTGTTCTCTATCCTAGCTTGAGAGTCAATGGAAGGTGGTTCTTTGTTGCTGGCTTGCTTCTTCCACATCTTGTAGGCAGGTTCGTTGTCTCTTGTGAACGGGTGTGGCTGCGCTAAAGGAGCTCCTTTCTTTGATTTTTTCTCGTCCTTCGCTGTTGTGGACGGGTTCGTGGCAGTAGTGGTTCCGTTCAATCCCAACCCTGGGCGTAACCTGTCCTTGAAGTCCGTTTCATGGATTTTGACTTTGTTTTCCATCAGCCATTTAGATTTCCTTATCTCCTGTTCGGCTTTGAGGACTTTTAGCTCCTCGGTCATTATCTCCTTCACGGACTCCAGATTGTGTACCTGCCGTCTGAGTGCCTCGATGTGCTTCTCCTACTCTTTCTGTTCGGTTATCGGCCTTTCATTCTCATTCCTCAAGAGCTGGATTTCTTTGGTGTGATCTTTGCAGGTACTGAGTGTCTCGTTCAGTTCGTCTTCTAGCTCCTTAGCCTTCCCTGCCCATAAGTTGTTGATCTCTTCAAGGCCTTCAAACAGCTCTTTATTCTGTTCTATTTCTTCCATC